>CM070775.1:116379032-116869032 GCA_036346955.1 Dipus sagitta | reverse complement strand
ATTAAATTAAATTAAATTAAAATGTCTATAAATAAAACCTCTAGTGTCATGCCTAGCACATATTAAACATTGAATATCATTATAGCCCTTTTAAATGTTTATTCATATCTAACTCATTTGTATGCATTAGGATAGATCCTGTTCTCCTTTATTAACTCAGACTACCAAACTGTTGTCTTTGCACCATAGATGTGGATAAGGACTGGGGAAGGATGGAATTGGAACAAGGTCATAATGAAATATTCCAGCCAAAAGTTAATAACTGATCACTGTCAATATGTTACAAATACTTATTCTAGAAAGAATAAACCTTGCTAAAGTTACCAAAGTTCTAGTGTTCAGATTTAAATCTTACAAACTCACCAGCAAGAGGGTGGAGGGGGATGAATATGAACTAAGAATAATGACATGGGCTGGAGAAATGGCTTAGTGGTTAATGCACTCGCCTGCAAAGCCAAAGGACCCAGGTTTGATTCCCCAGGACCCACGTAAGCCAGATGCACAAGGAGGCACACATATCTGGAGTTCATTTGCAATGGCTGAAGGCCCTGGCGCACCCATTCTCTTTCTCTCTTTCTCTCTCTCTCAAATAAACAAAGAAAAGTAAAAAAACATTTAAAAAGAATAATGACATATACAAGAAAATGCCATAATGAGACACATCACTTTATGTAATATAAATTAATTTTTTTAAAAACATATAAAAGAGCCAGGTGTGGTGGTGCACACCTTTAATCCCAGCACTCAAGAAGCAGAGGTAGGAGGATCTCCATGAGTTCGAGTCCCCTTGAGACTACAGAGTGAATTCCAGGTCAGCCTGGGCTAGAGCAAGACCCTGCCTTGAAAAAAAACAAAACAAAAAATACATAAAAGGGCTAAGGAAAGGACTTACCAGTTAAAGGCACTTGCATGCAAAGTTTCAATTCCCCAGCACTGATGTAAAGGCATTTATTTGTAGTGGCAGGAGACCCTAACTTGTGCACAGGCACATACACACACACACACACACACACACACACACACACACACACACGGAAATTTTAAAATGCAAAAATTGGAAATAAATGAATCTCCATCATGTAAAAAAAGAAAATAGATCTTAGGCTGGAGAGATGGCTTAGCGGTTAAGGTGCTTTCCTGTGAAGCCCAAGGACTCAGGATTGATTTCCCAGGACCCACGTAAGCTAGATGTACAAGGTGGTGCACATATCTAGAATTGGTTTGCAGTGGCTGGACGCCCTGCCGTGCCCATTCTATCTGCCTCTCCCTCTCTTCCCCTGCTCCAATAAATAAATAAATAAAGTATTTTTTTAAAAAAAGATTTTATGAGTTCACCGAAATGAAAATGAAATACTGTGGAAAAAGACTAACCAGACCGGCAGAAATCAGAAAGGCCAGAAGTTCCTCTTAAAGGCAGAGTCCCTCCCTGCCTATTTTGATCAGTACTGCGTAGCATATTTATTGAATGAGTTCATTTTCATTGCAATATAATGTCTAGCAGGAACAAGAAATGTAACCTCTGGTAGTCAGGCTCTTGTATGGTTTCTATGGAAACCAACCCATATAAAGTCATGGTTCAGATTCCAATTACACTTGAATCTTGGCTTCTTCATTTAATATCTTCAAGACTTTGGGAAACTTTTTAAACTTTTCTGTGTCTCATGTTTCCATGTCTATAAAATGGGAATAATATTATCTACCTCATAGAGTTGTTGTGAGTATGAAATGAGTTACTACATGCAAGGCATTTGAGCACAGAGCCTGATTCAGAGGAAGGACACAATAAATGTTGGCCACGTATAGTTCTACAAAACTCTTAAGCTGCAGCAAACAGTCCTTTGTGAACACTGTTGTTATCTGATCTAAATTTTAAAGTCAAGGTAACATAGAATTGAAAAAAAAAAATAAATGATTGACAAGATTTCCTGGGCCAAGGGCTGAATGTCACTTCACTTCTTCAGTAATGCTATAACACAATTGTTGATATTTAAAACGAGGAGTAAAGGTTCCAAAAACAACTCCCTGTAAATTGTGCTGGCATGATTTACAAGTAGACTTGTAAACCTACATAGAGAGAGGTCAAGTGGGACTAACTTGTAGTTATTTCAAGGCCAATCATTTAATTTAAAGTACACTCCTCAGCCTCCTCAGCGGGGGATGTAGCTCTATGGCAGACTGCGTGCTTAGCATGTACAAGGCCCTAGGTTCAGTTCCCCCCCAGCACCAAAACAATAATCATAACAATAAAATACACTTCATCATACACTTTTGTTCCTCATACTCACATGTTAAATAGCTGAGATGGTCACACAATTTACTTAAGCTCTTTCAAGTGCAAGGGACTTTTACTTTAAAGTGGGGGAGCTCTTGAAAACACAATTAACTGAAATACCATTGCCTTAGGGCTGAACTCCCCTTGGTTCCAGAAACAACAGGAGCCCGCCCTTCCTTATGTCCTTTCCCTTTTGTTCCCATGTCATTCTGTTTGTCTTCTCTCGATGTCAACTCAGTTCTGTCCTTTTTGTTTTGTGTTATTTTGTCTTGCATGTCGCCCAAGGTGGCCAGGAACTCATGCCTCATCCTCCTGAGTGCTACGTTTACAGACTTGTGCCATCACACCTGGCTCACTTATATTCTTTATTCTACCTTTTGGTAGCTTCTTGCTCATGATTTTGGATTCTTCATAAATTTTTCTTCCTCACTGCAACAGATACAATGTAAACTTGAAAATTCTCCTCGTTGTTTGGTTCAAGTTCTCCAGAGGAGGACATCTGGCTGGACTTGCATATCTCTACTGAGCCACATTATAGTCCTCCTGACATTGACTTCTGTCCAGACTACTTCAAGGCACTGCCCTTGCAGCAGTGGCTATGGGCGTAGGCATGATAAACCCTCACAGGCATGTCCAATCCACTGCCCACAGGCAATGCAGCTCACCAGGACATCATAACCTTACTTAGACTAGAGATATGTTTAGTGATTTCTCTTTGTGATTCGATTCCACTATCCTCAGTCGTGAACTTTGTTGATGACAGCATCATGTTATGATGTTAAAAGGTTAGAAATGTCTGCTTCATTTACAAAAGAAAGCAACATATCCTTACAAAGACTCTCCAGCATCTAAAATAGTGCTTGCTGGGCTAGGGAGACGGCTCAGTGGTGAAAGGCACTTGCTTGTAAAGCCTGCTGACCCATGATTCCCCAGTACCCACATAAAGCCAGATGTACAAACTGGCACATTCATGTGGAGTTTGTTCTCAGGAGTTTCTCTCTCTCTCTCTCTCTCTCTCTCTTTCTCCTTGCAAATAAATAAATACAAAATAAATAAAATAGTGCTTGGTATATGGGAGTACTTATTGATGGGCTAGTGAATGAATTCATGAAATACATGAATGCATGAAGAAAGTGAACTTTATTACAAAGGAAAAGATTTAAATAAATAAATCTTTGCATGCTAGATCCTGCAAATGGTTTCCAAGGAAATTTTAATCGCGGTTAAATGGCTATTTTTAAAATATCATAGAAAACCTTATATATACTTACATCCACAATCTTGAATAATAGAAGAAATCCAATTAACTTTGTCTTTCTTTTATAGGAATATTCTTCATTTTTAAAATAAGAGCCTAATAAAATAATCTGTGCAGTCCTTTTACTTTTAATATTTCATGTGCCTCTAAGGAAAAAAAAATGTGCTTGATTAGCTTTTTTCTACAGATTACAATAAATGCATTTGCCTGCTCCTGTCAGGTAGCTACAGTTGTATTGACCATTTTTTTTTCCAATCAAAAGAGGGCTGATCTAACAACTAAATATAATATTTATAACCTAGACTTTCCTGGAAAGGCTAAGAACACTGAAGAACGGCTCTAAGACATTTATTTAAAGTCTCCATGTTATGATTCCTCGTGACCTTGTATTTAAAGTCTCCCTCATGGGCTGGAGAGATTGCTTAGTGGTTAAGGTACATGCCTGTGATGCCTAGGGACCCAGGTTCAATTCTCCAAAGGACCAAGGTTTGATTCCCCAGGACCCACGTAAGCCAGCTGCACAAGGTGGCGCACACTTCTGGAGTACGTTTGCAGTGGCTAGAGGCCCAGGCGTGCCCATTCTCTCTCTCTCTCTCGCTCTCTCTCGCTCTATCGCTCTCGCTCTCTCCTGCTCTCTGTCTCTAATAATAAATAAAAATAAATCTTGAAAGTCTCCCTTGTCATACATACATTAAGCCACATTTGTTAATATGGCAAAATTCTGATCACACAATGGTCCTTTGGATTATGTGAATGCATATATTATTTGGGGTATATTGATTTATATATTTATTTGAGTGAGAGAGAGGCATATATATAGAGAGAGAGAATGGACACACCAGAACCTTTAGCTACTGCAAATGTACTCCAGATACATGTGCCACCTTGTACAGCTGGCTTACGTGGGTCCTGGGGAATCAAACCTTGGTCCTTTGGCTTTGCAGGCAAGCACCTTAATCGCTAAATCATCTCTCCAGCCCATGATATTTTATTTTGAATATTCAAAGAATGCCTTTGTTACGAGGGTGCTTGTAATGGTTCATATTGTCAGCTTGACAGGGTAAAGAATCACCTAGAAGGAGACAAACCTCTGGGCATATGTCCAACGAAGTTTCTAGGTTAGGTTAACTGAGGTTGGGAGAACCACCCTGCATGTGAGCAGCACCATTTCATGATTTGGGGTCCTGGACTAAATAAAAAGGAAAAGATTGCTGAGCACCAGCGATCATCTTTTTCTGCTTCCTGACTGTGGATACAGTGTGACTAGCTGCTTCGTGATCCTGCTGCCATAACTTCCCCTCAAAGAGGAGCTGAACCCTCAAACTGCGAGCCCAAATCAAGCCTTCCTCAGTGCTTTTGTCGGACATTCAGTCACTGCCACAAGCAAGAAAAGTAACAATACAGAGCTTCACGTAGTGATGGAGAGGCCAGTAAAGCCCTGGTAAACAGTGTTGTGCCCTGATCGATATGATTTTGTAGTAGGGAGGGTTTTGGCTTTCCTTCACTGTCTCCCAACCATCACTTACCACTGTGCTCAACTTAAGACCTAGGACACATTTTATATTTGTCAGATGTCACACGAAGATGAAGTAGGACGATTTTTACAGGTAGAAGCTAACTTGATCATCTGCATATTTTTTTTAATGATTCTGGGCTTGAGTTAGTCATGCTTTAACAGAGTCCCATGGACAATTTAATAGGAGGAGGCCTTTCCTATATTTATGCCCCACAATTTTCCAAATTGCTAGACACAGATGCTCATTAAATTTCTACAGAGTTCTGTACAAGAGAAAGGATATTATGCTTTTCTTAGAGTCAAAATGAAAATTGAACAGCATACCAGATTTCCCCTAATATCCTTACATTCTTCTCCAACTGCTAGAATCATCTTCTCGTGCTTTCCGGCCATAATGAAGTGCAAGTATAATGCTTCTTAATTCTCCAGCCTCCTTGGTAGTCAAGTTGAGACCAGGCTGTGGCCAATGGGAGGTGGGCAGAAGTGATGTGAGTTACTTAGAAGTCATAAATTCCCACCCACCCCCATGAAAATATCCAACTCTCTCTTCACCTGCCTTATGACTTTAAAGGTTACTTATTCTAGGTAGTCTTGCTGTAACATAAAGGTGGCTTGGATATCTAAGTGTCCACTAGCAGAAAAGCCAGTCAATGCTCATTGATCTGTGACATGAATAAGAAATAAATAGGGCATTAAATTGCTAGTATTAATTAACCAATTACTATATGGGCCAAAGGAGCTAAAGTGTAGCCCCTTTGGTATAGTCAACCAAACCACATGGTTCTGAGCTGCATTCCCACAGGATGTACATTTTACATTTCAAACATATATCACATGGACTAGCAGTAGCCCTGGCTGTAGCCACCTCTCCCTTGATCACCCTGTCTTGACACAGTTTCTCCATTGTGGTCCCTCTGTAGAGGTCTGCTGGATTAGTATTTATAATGCACAGCCCTAACCATGCTGTTTCTGATTAAAAACCTGCAGAAGAGCCCTATCCCTTCATTGACTCAAGGAAGTACAAAGTCCTTAACATGGTCTCCAAGATCCTCCACCATTCATTTCACACAAAGTCCACTTATACAGTACAATCGCCATCATGGTCCTCTCACACCTGTGTTCTCCATCATACGTGGACCTAGTATGTGCACTCCACCTTCGCTTACTCCAAGAATGTGCATAGCTCAGGATTTCCTCAAGCCTTCAGCCTTCTGTTTTCATTCTTTCCTTTTATATCCCAATTAAGAGGCTAACCTTCCATTTTGTGCGAGAGGATCTCCCGCTTAGCATAAAGAAGGTGTTGCCTTACAATTGTTCCTACGTTAGTTCACTTGACACCGGTCTCCTCCATTCTGGGTCTACATTAAAGCGAGAACTGAGAGGTGTTCTCTAGAATACCTCCATTGTATCCTAGTTGCGTGGACAGTCCAATAGCAGCTCATTATGAAGAAACCAAAAGATGAGAGAAAGACAACAGCACATCTACCCTAACTACTCTACTCTGTGTAGCGGTTAGCATTGCCAGATAAAATACGAATACCCAATAAATGTGACTTTCAGATAAGCAGTGCATCTTTTTAAAAGTACTTCTCAAATATTTTACAGAATATACCTGAGATTAAACATTATTTGTTGTTCTTTGAAACTCAAATATAACTAGTTGTCTGTCCTGCATTTTTATTTGCTAAATCAGAAAACTGTAGTAGTGGACATCCCTTCCTTATATTGTTAATTTGTAGCTCAGACTAGGCAGAGAACCCATACATAATCTGACAAAAAAAATGCCATTTTAAAATATTTTATTTATTCATCTATTTATTTGAGAGAGAGAGGGAAAGAGAGAAAGTGAGTATGGACATGCCAGGACATACTGCTACTGCATATTGCCAGATGCACAAACCACTTTGTGCATCTGGCTTTATGTGGGTACTGGGGAATCGAACCTGGGTCTGCAGGCTTTGCATGGAAGTACCTTCAACCACTGAGCCATCTCTCCAACCCAAACACTGCCACTTTAAATCATACTCCCCAGTTGCCAGCAATGTCTTTTTTTTTTTTTTTTTTTTTTTTTTTTTGGTTTTTCGAGGTAGGGTCTCACTCTAGCCCAGGCTGACCTGGAATTCACTATGGAGTCTCAGGGTGGCCTCGAACTCACGGCAATCCTCCTACCTCTGCCTCCCGAGTGCTGGGATTAAAGGCGTGCGCCACCACGCCCGGCTTCAGCAATGTCTTCTGTCCTGTGTTCAAGTGTTACAGTGGTTTCACAGTAAACTGCTCATATAACAAACCTCTTGAAGTCAGGAATATTATTCGTCCTATTCTTTCATTGGTTGGCAGGATCTTTGAGGCATCTTTTGCACTGACTACCCAGTTGCTGCACTGACATTTCAGGAATGCAAAACCAGCAACAGCACCAGAAATTTTAAACCGGATAAAAGCATCAGAGAGAAATGCTTTGGGCATGCATAATAGCAGATCCAAGTACTTTTTTCTGATTTGCATCATGAGCCAGAGATTTTGTAATTTTGGCCTCACACATATGTTTCCAGATACCTCTCTCTGTCTTCCAAGGAATGCTTGGCTGGGTTTCACCTGAGATATGTCAGATATTCATAGGAACACAGGTTATGCCATTTTCTCGAGATAACTTGCTGAAGGAATAGCTCTCTCCCTAAACAAGCAAAGAAAAGAAGTGTCCCTGCTTGATGATTATTCACTTCCATACACATTTACCTGTCAACTGTAGCATTTAAATATGTAAACTAACCACACATAAGCATCTTGCAACTCACACAGCCCACTCTTTAGCTCTTGTACCCTGTGCTTTCTAGGTTGCTCCTCTGAAAGCCAGAAAGATAATAAAGGTTGGGTAAATACTATAGGCAGTGGAGGTTTTCATTTGGTTGTTTGGTTTTTGTGTTGTTAAGGGTTTTTTTTTTTGGGGGGGGGTGCACATACACCTGCTAAGCAAGACTCCTGGCACTGAGCTTTATCTCCAGACCAAGAAGATACCAAGGGGCATGGTGGCACATGCCTATCATCTCAGCACTTAGGAGGTAGAAGCAGGAGGATAAGGGAGTTCAAGGCCAGCCTGAAATAGACCTACTCCTCGTCTTATACATGAGGAAAGCCAAAAGTGAAGCTAAGAAGGTTAATGACGAGGTCAGGGTCATACTCTGCCTTACTTTTCTAACACGAAATTGATCCAACATGCCTCCACATCCGCCATTTGTAAACCAAAACTTCAGTTTTCACCCGTGTCCGTGAGGGGCTAGTAGGGACCACATCTACTTTGTGTTGTGAACCAAAAACTAAACCAAACAAAGACACAACAATTTTCAGTGTTAGGAACATGTTACACTGGACAGTGGTCTCTCAAAGAAGAAAAACTAAAGAGGTGAGCCCTCAATTCCCCCAGCTTCCTACCTAGAGAGATCCTGTGCTACCGTATAGGCAAGGGGAGCCAGAAAAACCTGGAAATTTTCTCACTTGAAGACATGAAGTTGAGACTTCAGGGACACTGAGGCAGTTTGAATTGGAGAAAGCTGCACACAGAGAGTTCTGGAGATTTTTAAGGCCTGCAGCTGCATATTAGTCAGTACATATGTGACAGGAAACTACCTGAGACCTGGAAAAGAGATACTTGAAAAGAACAATTACTGCTGGTAAGATAGCAATGGGAAAAGGTTGCATTCTTAACAGTCTGAATGGAAAAACCCAGTGATGCATTGGGCCTCAAGTTGTATGCTCAGAAAAGCTATTGCCTCAGGGGACCGAATTAACCCTAGATTAAACCTGTTCAGCTTCTATCAAAGTTTACATGCAAGCCTTGAAGGGATGCCAGTAACTTAAATTGTGTTCTTCCCAGAGGCTTGATTCAAAAGTATTTAAAGGTGCCAGACATCATGGTGCACACCTTTAGTCCCAGCACTTGGGAGGCTGAGGTAGAAGAATCACCACCAGTTCAAGGTCAGCGTGGGGTTACAGAGTGAGTTCCAGGTCAGCCTAGGTGAGCTTGAGACCCTGCCTCAAAAAATTGTATATATATATATATATATACACACACATATACACACACACACACACACCCACACACACACACATATATATAAAGGAATATAAATGCAAAAAATCCAAGTAAACAAAAACCCATCTTCCAAAAATGTGAAATGTACAATAATATCTGAAATTAAAAATGTGCCAGGCATAAAGAAACAGGAAAATTCCTAATGAGGTGGGAAATAAATCAAAATAAGCAGACACAGATAAGCCACAGGCAATACAATTAATAGACAAAGACATTAAAATAGTAACTATGTGTAAGAAAGGAATGGAAGCATGAGCATTGTAGGAAGAGAAAAAAAATATGCATGTTTTAACCCATGTTGAAATTGAGATGAAAAGTACAAGGTACTGAAGAACAGGAGGCTGGGGAGATGGCTTAGTCAGTAATGAGGACCTGAGTTCAAATCCCCAGACGCCACATTAAAATAAAAAATTCCTGGTGCAGTAACATGTAATCCCAGGGCTAGAGAGGCAGAGATAGGACAATGTATCCCTGAGGCTTGCTGGCCAGCTACTGTAGCTGAATTGATGAGCTCTAGGTAAAAGGAGAGGCTCTGAGCTGGGTGTGGTGGTGCATGCCTTTAATCCCAGCACTTGGGAGGCTGAGGTAGGAGGATCGCGATGAGTTCGAGGCCACCCTGAGACTACATAGTGACTTCCAGGTCAGCCTGGACTAGAGTGAAACCCTCCCTCAAAAAAAGAAAGAAAGAAAGAAAGGAAGGAAGGAAGGAAGGAAGGAAGGAAGGAAGGAAGGAGAGACCCTGTCTCAAAAAAGAAGGTGGAGAGCAATTGAGGACACATTTGACCTCTGCCTCTGGCCTCCACATGCGTGCACACCTGAACATACATGTGCATGCATACACCACACACATGCACAAACACACAAATAAAAAGCGTGTTTGAAATGAAAACTCACACTGCTATGGGAAATATAATTTTCTCATTATCTATATGAGTACCTACACAAGAAATGTAAAAAATGATGTTTTTCATTGGGTTTAAAAATAGTCCTTTTCATATAAAAGTTTCAAAACCACACAAAATCTGTGCATCCAGACCAGCAATATAGACTAGTGTTTGCATAGTAAAACCATGTTAACTGCATTTGCTCTTGGTATTTATAAAGAATAGCAGTAGCACAGACTTTTCTGTATGCAAAATACATTAAGTCAAGCATAACTTCTATTCAAAGAAGAGCTTTAAGTCCAATGAAGAATGAAAACTTGGGTTCTGTGACTTCATTTTTAAGCTGAGTACATGCATAAATTAAAGAAAAACTGTTTTCATATGCACCATTCAGGTTATAGAATAAAGCTAGCAATTTTTAGACCATTACTAGGATCAGTGATAGCTGTGTTCCCAACAATTTGTTGGTGAGCTGTTACGTTGAAAGTTTAACCCATGCTAGAGAGGTGGCTCGGAAGTTAAAGGCATTTGCTTGCAAAGCCTGATAACCCTGGTTCAATACCCACACAAAACCAGATGTACAAAGTGGCACATGAGTCTGCAGTTTGTTTGTAGTAGCAAGAGGACTTGGTGTGCCCATACTCACATTCCTTCTATCTCTCTCTCTCAAATAAATAAACATATACTTTAAAAAAAAAAGTCTAACCTGCCAGGCATGGTGGTGCATGCCTTTAATCCCAGCACTTGGGAGGCAGAGGTGGGAGGTTTGCTATGAGTTCAAGGCCACCCTGAGACCACATAGTGAATTCCAGGTCAGTCTGGGCTAGAGTAAAACCCTAGCTTGAAAAAAAAAAAAGTCTAATTTAAGAAATGTATACAGCTGGGCGCGGTGGCGCACGCCTTTAATCCCAGCACTTGGGAAGCAGAGGTAGGAGGATCGCCGAGAGTTCAAGGCCACCCTGAGACTACATAGTTAATTCCAGGTCAGCCTGGACCAGAGTGAGACCCCTACCTCGAAAAAAAAAAAGAAAAAAGAAATATATGCAAAGAGAACGGACAAGCAAGAAAGAGAAACAGCAACCCCACCACCACCAAAAAAAAACTCTTATGAAAAGCAGGTTTTTTTTTTTTTTAATTAGAGGCCTGTGGCTTATAAGAATATATGAATCTTAAACTGGGCGTGGTGGCGCACGCCTTTAATCCCAGCACTCAGGAGGCAGAGGTAGGAGGATTGCCGTGAGTTTGAGGCCACTCTGAGAGTACAGAGTTAATTCCAGGTCAGCCAGAGCTAGAGTGAGACCCTACCTTGAAAAACAAAACAAAACAAAATAAAAAGAATATATGAATCTCCTTGACAGAGGCTAAAAAGGTGATAACATGAGAATGCAATTAAATTCAAGCAACAGTTATTGAGCGCCTCTTACCTGCAAGGCACTGCCCGGAATGAAGTTTTATCTTTTTCCTTCAGAAACACAAAATATGATGCAAGAGATGGATGCAGATACATAAATAATTGCATCGTAAGTCACACTCATAGCTCAATAATGAAGACATAACGGAAGACATAACAACAGTTAAGGGAGTATAGGGGAATGGAATCATAACTGGACCTCGAGGTAGGAGAACAGGAGAAAATTTCACATAAAAGGTGACATTTGAACTGCGTCATAAAAGAGAAAAAGGATTTTGCCATACATAAAAGAGGGCTATGTGGTCATTCTCCATTTCATTTCTTCTTCCCTAACATGACCACTTTGTCACACTCTATGCCTTTCTCTGTCCTTGGGAGACAATAGATTGCCTTATCTGACCATCCTTGGTGTTTAGAGTTGGGCCAAAAAAAAAAAAAACCAAGACCTGTCTGGGTGGCTAGTGCTGAAATATGTGACTTGCTGTGTGCTCATCTCTAAAGCCGACACCTTTGACATCATCTCCAAGGCTCAGGGAACATTGCAGAAAAGGGGCACAGAAAGAATGTCAGAGCTAGTGGGTAGAGAGGAGGGCTGCGGAGCCCTGTCTTCTGAACACGTCATCATTATAGTTAATGAATTCGCAGCAGCCGTGGTTTCTCGCACAAAACCTACACAAGACAGGGCCCATCAACATTCCATCAAGGATATAGGAGGGCCTCATAAGGCTCTAACTCTCCAAGAGGAAACTGGCATTTCGTGGTTGCTGGGGGGAGGGGATCATGTTCTTCAGCAGTATAAGCCCTGGTAAGCTGCCCACACTCTCCCCCTCCATCAAGCAACTCTAACTCAGTGGGGCAGAAAAGAAGAGACTTGAAAGTAAGAAGGGGAGTGGTTGAGAAAGAGGGGTTTATTGGGAGTGGCGGAGATAAGAGAGGGTAACGGGAGTGAAGATAGGAAATTATACATACATGTATAACATCGTCAAAACTCAAATTAAATGAAAAAAAATACACTGTCTGGAGATCAGAGGGCAGCAAGAGTGAGAAGCTGGAGTAGTCTCTCGCTGACTGCTCTCTGCATAAGCAACTGTGGTTCTGGCATGACCGTAACTTCTCTGAAAAACTGCCAATGGCACCCTTCCCCAGGGCTCCAGCTCTCACTGGGCTAAGAAAACTGCTTGGTTCCCTTGGCCCTCCGGGCCTAGGAAAGGAAATGTTTTCGCCTTGCTGTCTCTGGGTATCTCCAGGCTTGTGGTTTCCCTTTATCTTTACCATGTCTCTGTGAGTAGGCCTTTCATTGAAACAACAACAAAAAAAAAGACAACAAAATTGAAGACAGACTAGTTGGAAAGAAGTAGAGTTCAGTAGGGGACAAGGGAGGGAGGGAACAAAATAAGGTAACAGGAAGTGGTTATGATCAAAATACATTATGTACATACATAAAAATTATCAAGAAGGTTTTTAAAAATAAATAAAATACAAAGGGCCTAGAGTATAGTTCAGTGATAGAGTAATTGCCCTGGGTTCAATCCCCAGTATAAATAAATAAATAGTATTCTAGAGTTGTGGTCCTCAGTCCTTGTGGCATTTGAGAATCATCTGAGCAGTGATTAAAGAAAAAATAGATGCCAAAACCCAAGCTGAGATTAATTAAATCCGATTTCTGGGTAAAGCCCAGACTTTAATCTAATCAGATTTAATGGGATTTAATCTGGGTCTGTATTTTTAAAGAGCTTCCCTAGGTATACTTAGATGCACCCAGACTGGAAAACAGGAATCTAAAACAAAACAGAAACAAGTATGAATGGACTTTGAGGACATCAGCATTTAAGACAAACACAGGGGGAGGCCGGTGCAGATGACGAAGTGGCAGACAAAGGCAATAGTGAGAATTTCACCAAGGGAGTCGACATGCCTATCACATACTCAGGCAGTGGGAGAGGAATGCAAGGGGTCTGGATTCGGTCTATTTAGACTCCTGGCTGACAGGCAGGGTGTAATGGGCAAGGAGGACATTCTAGACAAGGAAGCTGAAGTAGGCAGGCAAGACTACTCTTTCCAGAAATTTGTTATAAAGTAAGAGAAAACAGTAACTTCTGGAGAAAAAAAAAAAAGAAAGAAAGAAAGAAAAAGTATTATGTGACTTGAAGCTCAAGGTTGTAGGGACGCACTGAAGAAGGAAAGCTAAAGGTACGAGTAGGGAAAGGTCATCTGCACACGGGTGAGTGACATCAAGATGATCAGACGAGCAAAGCCCAAGGAAAGCGCACCAGAGGCAGGCTTTAAGTTGAGGAAAGCTGAAGGAGTTCAGGCCGTTATCATCCTATAGAGACGGAAGTCATGAACGACTGCTCAGAGCAGAAAGGAAGAGGGGAATATGAGAAAAGCGGCAAGAAACACTCATCGAGAACTTTCTGTGTCCCAGGTACCACATCCAGAGATCACACGTACATTCCAAGGACAAATGTCACATGGGATAAGAACACAAGACTAGGCCCATGCTGCCCAACTTCAGCCATCTAGTCACCTTGCTCCTCCGGTACCATTACTAATTAATGGCCCTTTAAAGCTTGGCCTGCAATTTGTTTTAAGTTCAATGCTCATTTCTTGCTGAATAGGAAAAGATTTCGGCTACGATAATATTTCCTCAGTTTAGTTTAAAGGGAAGAGCTGTGGAAGATCACTTAAGAAAGAGAAAAAGCCTATTATGGAGAATGTTCCATTAGTGAGGGCAAAGGGAGATGGGGCTTCAAAAAGATAGTGGTTAATGGTCCAAGTTAATGGCAATCAATAAATATTTAGGAAGTAGATTTAGCCTGCATATTTTTAAACTCCCCTTTTAAAAGTGAAAAATGTAACTTTAGATTGCAAATCTATAACTGTGCCACCTCTTCCTACCGATGCTTGGGTAATTACGTGGGCCCAACGGTGTCAGCCGAGAACTACGCTCTCCCGCTTCACCGCCTGTGTCTTGGGATACAGGCAAGCGGGCCAGGAAGCCAGAGGCCTTCCAGTTTTTCAGATGGTAAACAGCAACCTTTGAATGGAAATCATGTGACATTGGCTGTCCTTTTCTCTGGGAAACACTTTCCAAAATTGGGATCAGTGCATTTAGAAGCATCTGCCATTGGGGTTCCTTTGCTGACATCCAAGTAAATAAAGTTTGGGAGTGGGAAGTACCAGGAAAGGTAGGAGACCTGCTTCCATGAGCCTTGGGGAACCCCAGAGGAAATATTCCCCAGGCTGACTGGAAGACAATGGGAGTTGAGACGGGGATGACATTTTAGAGGACTTAAAAAAGGTATAGGATAAAATCGGGATGGCACTGCTACCTGGCTCTCTACAGCTTCAATATTGAGCCACTCTAGATTGTTCCCAAAGCCATTACAGGACCCCTGGATACAGGGTGCTGAACCTTGCCTGTGAATGATTACATTATCCTATCTCTGTCCCATTTATTATTTATGTCTGGCCTACTGTTGTGATTTGAATCTCCAAAGTTCAAGTTGACACTTCATCCTCACTGTGGTAGTAACAAGAGGTGGGACCTTTTGGGAAGTGATTAGGTCATAAAGATTCCACCTTCATGAATGGATTATTTCCTTATAAAAGGGCCAGAGGGAACTAGCTGGGAGGCCTTTGGACTTGGACTTTCTTCCTTGTGAAGAATCATGGGACACCAAGTCTGTCCTATGAGAAAGCAGCAAGAAGGCTCTCAGCAGATGGCAAATGCTAGCACCTTGAACAAGGATGTCCCAGCCTCCAGGCCCATGAGGAAATAACCTTCTATTGTTTGAAATGATCAGTCCCTCCCCCTTCCCTGTCTTGAGCCCAGAACAGCATTCAGCTTTTAAGTAGCACAGAGACTCGATGCTGACTTACACCACTCTTCACTACAGCCTCAGCTCCAAGCAGTGCCTGGTGCATAAATTAGGAAGTTGGTACTCACTAGATTTTTATTGTTTGTTAATCTGTTGTTTGATTGGTTTCTCTCTCTCTCTCTCTCTCTCTCTCTTTTGTTTTTTGTTTTTGTTTTTTTGTTTTTTGAGGTAGGGTCTCACTCTAGCCCAGGCTGACCTGGAATTCACTATGGAGTCTCAGGGTGGCCTCGAACTCATGGCGATCCTCCTACCTCTGCCTCCCAGTGCTCAGATTAAAGGCATGTGCCACCACACCTGGCTTTTTTTTTTTTTTTTTAATTTTTGGTTTTTCCAAGAAGGGTCTCACTCCAACCCAGGCTGACCTGGAGTTTACTATGTAGTTTCAGGCTGGCCTCGAACTCACAGCAATCGTCCTACCTCAGTCTCCCAAGTTCTGGGATGAAAGGCGTGCGCAACCACGCCCGGCAGACTCCCTAGATTTTTGTTGTTTCTAGTTTGCCTGGATGCTGCTGCTTTCTTATGTTTCCACATTACTATTTTTATTTGTTCAAAATTTCTTTAAAACTTTAAGTATTGTAATATTTTTCACAGTTCTTCTTATACAAATAGTGCAAACATTTTTATGCTGTGAATAAAAGTCAATTATGTAGATACACTGATGTTTCCCTAATCTTCCAGTTGGCTTACTTTGTCCATAGCCCTGGAAGTATCTTCACGTAGGTGTAAGCAAGGACGTATTAGCTTCAAACTCTAAGATTTCTGTCTTCTGGTTCATAAATAACTAGCTTCCAAATGAACTTGTCATGGTAGATCTTCACGGGTGACACCACCTGATACTTAATATGTTTCTTTCTGGTAGCCTCTTCTCATGTTCTCTCTAACACCTAGGGTAGATGGATACAAGCAAGTGTTTTCATTTCATCTGCTCTCTGAAAGGTCAAAATGATGATGAATTTAAGAAAGGAATTTATTGCAGATTTTATAACATTTAACCTTTCTTCACTGGCCCCTCTGCTCCTGGTGATAAGGATCTTGGACCTAAAAAAAAATATCAAGATGTCTCTTAATCACTCCCTTAGTAGCTTGTCTTTTTTCTTTTTTTCTTCTCCCCTCCTTCTATTTTAGAATGCTGGGATGGAACCCAGGGCCTTGTAGATGCTAAGCAAGCACTCTACCACTGAGCTCCATCCCCAGTCCTCCTTGTCTTCTTAATTCATAGTCATACCAACTCAACGACTCCTACACCATACCAAGAATGTAAACTTCATTTTGTGTAGGATCTTTCATACAGCTAAGCTCCATTACAACATGCTTTGCCAACTTAAGAGTTGTAGAATTACAGAGCAGCCCTACTGAATTAAATAATAAGTAACAGCTGATACTAATAATTAGCTAAATTTATGGTCTAGTAGAACTGTCACAACTGAGGCAGCTCTCCGCCCCTCATCTCCCTGTCTTTTCCTGTTCCCTCCTCCTTTGGCAACAGCAACCAAGTACAGAGACTGGCATGTTAGTCATCACAAAACCAAGTCACTACTTCTGTTCTCCTGTAGCTTCCTTTATTACCTTGTCGTGTCAAGATTTCCAGCCACGTGAAGTTGTATAAGCCCATCACTGCTTAGTTTCAAAACCGCTTTTCTTGGTGCCATGTGCCTGGAGGGAGGAGCAGACGACAGTAGAAAATCACTTGGGAGGGCTGGAGAGATGGCTTAGCGGTTAAGCGCTTGCCTGTGAAGCATAAGGACCTCGGTTCGAGGCTCGATTCTCCAGGACCCACGTTAGCCAGATGCACAAGGGGGCGCACGCGTCTGGAGATCGTTTGCAGTGGCTGGAGGCCCTGGCGTGCCCATTCTATCTCTCTCTATATATCTGTCTCTTTCTGTCTCTGTCTGTCACTTTCAAATAAATAAGTAAAAATAAACAAAAAAAATTAAAAAACATAAAATAAAAAAAATTTAAGAAAAAAAAGAAAATCACTTGGGAATTCACACCTTGCTCAGAGAGACCACTGCTGTTTTCAAAATCCACACTGCTGATTACCAGTGTCTCTGTTGATCTCGTAAAAAGGGTTCTCCTCTTCACTTAAGCCCAAGGGCTTAAACTCAAGTACATTAGCAAGGTCATCCTAGAGTCACATGGTAGAAACTAAGAGTGACTCTGTTTTTCCAGTGCCCATGCAAGGTGGCTTTCCAGGGACAGTCTGATCTCATTGTAGCTGGAAAGCATTCAAGAATATTATTATGTAACCCTGATTTTTAAAATCCATGCATACAAAGGTTAAGGCAGGAAGATGGGGAGTTCAAGACCAACCTGGGCAACATAGCAAAAACTTCCATCTCAAAAAAAAAAAAAAAAGAGAGAGAGAGAGAGAGAGAAAGAGAAAAATATATAGACAGATAGATATGTAAAAAGCATGGTACTGAATGCTTAAAATCCCAGTAGGAGGATCAGGAACTCAAGGATGCAAAGTCATTCTCAGACACATAGAGAGTTTGAGGCCAGCCTTGGGCACATGAAGCCCTGACTCAACCCCACACATACACACGTGCGCACGCACAGACACATTCACACACATACAATGTGTACATGTATAATATACAATGTGCACACCCATACATATGTATTATATATATATATATATTTATAAATATAAAAAATAACAACCCACACAGTTTTAACCAGGTATAGTAGCTCACAATTTTAGTCTAAGCTACCTAAGAGACTGAGAAAGGCAGATCACTTGCATCCATAAGGTTAGACAACATAGTGAGACCTTGTAAGTGACAACCCATGCAGTTTGGATTTAACACAGAATACTCATTGGATCACATTTATTAACCACTATCAATCCATCTGTCCATTTACAGACTTTCAGCCACTAAGTAGGTATGTGTGTAGCTCTCTGTGCGCATGTGTGTGTGGAGGCCATCAGGTGTATTCCTCAGTAGAAGATTTTTTTTTTCTCTTGAGACAGAGTCTTTCACTGAACTTGGAGCTCACCAATTTGGCTAGGGTAGCTAGCCAGCAAGCATCGGGGATCCTCTGAGATTATTGGAGCATGCTACCATACTCAGCTGTTACAGGAGTGTTGGGCACCCTAACTTTACCCCTGGGCCCTCTCCCCACCCTTACCCCTTTTTAACAAATAATCTGATGAGCAAATTCTCAGGGGTCACCAAAGCTGTTCCTTCGCCAGGATTTGCTCTTGGGAACCGAGAGAGTTTGAACCTAGAGGTTTTTTTTTTTAATTGTCTGTTGCAGCATGCAGGGTAATTGTCAGGGTGTCCGCTGGATTCGGATGAAACTGCCCACTTACCTGGATACAATGTATCTCAATGACACTCGGTGCTAGAGAGAGAGGACTGGACAGGAAGCAACAATAACATTTTATGTATCTTTTATTATTGCATAAAAGTGATTAACTGACAACCTATTGCTAGGTTAAGATATCAAAACAATTAAAATGGACATAAAAATCTAATATTGCCAGACTCTTCCGGGCTACATAAGAATGGCAGACATTGATATCCATCATTTTCCTCTTCAGATGAAAGCCTTTATGGGAACTCATCTCTCCCTCTTATCCCTCCCTACCTGGAAATGATAGGGTGGTTCAGTTCTGAGCCCCATCAAGCTTGAAGGTGTTTAGTTTTATTTAGAGCTGTCTTGATTTTCCTAAAGAGGAGCTTGTCCTCCTTGAAAGAGTATCAGCGGGGCTGGATACTGAGTTGTAGCTCAGTGATAGAACTTTTATCTAGTAAGCACTAAACCCTAAATTCCAACTCCATCACTACAAAAATAAAATGTAAAAACAACAATTTTGAAAGTCAGTGCCCTTTAACTGTAGAACTCACCAAGAGGGAATTCCAGTTCTCACCTCTATCATTGTGACATTGTCTTCATTTCATTTGGCTGACATCAATATCAAGTATATAACATGGTATTTTTCTCTGCCTCTCAACCAAGACTTCAGTCTTCCTAGTCCCAGAGAAATAAAGGATTGTGGAAAGCGATGTTTGGGAAGTAGAATTGGAATTTTTCTTCTGCAGAAAACTCTCTGAATTTACACTTTTTTTTTTTACAAAGAATAAATACAGACCTATTGGGTTGTTTGTTTATGTATTTTGGTTTGTTTTATTGAGATGAGGATCTCACTATGTTGTTTAAACTGGTCTCAAACTCCTGTGCTCCACTTCACCTTCCCAAGTAACTGGGACTATGGGTACACTACTGCACCTGGGTATACCTTTTAGATTCTTAATTCAATGATGGTCTGTCTCTCTCTGAGGCAATATCTGACAACTGTGAGTTTCAATACCAGTGACACTACTTACTTGTTACAAGTACTTCATCGTGTGTAAAAGGAAGTCAAGTCTAGTGAAAGCTAATAGTACTCCTGCCTTACTCTGATACTCACTTCTATTCTTTGACCATAGTGATTATCAGTCTAAATTTTACTGCTTGTAATATTTACCACATGTAGAAACTAGTTCACTTACAACACAAGTTGGGAAAAAAATTTTAAGTGATCAAGTTATCTCTGAAAATTTCTGGGGTCATCTCAGAGGGTGGGTCAAAGGAACTGGGCAAAGATCAGGGTTCTCAGGACTTGTGACTTTGCACTCCCTACTTAACAAATAACTAGGTTTTTATTAGTGACTTAAGAGCTTTTGTGAACCAATTATTATGAGCTAACTGCCCTTATAGTTAGGCAATAAAAGAGTAAACTCTACCCTTATCTAAATCCATTCCTCTAAGCCACAGACATGCAGGGAATGGTTAGGTTTAAAACCCACAGAGTTCCCACTGAAGATTTATAGCAACTCTAGTCCAGCCCTCCTTAGGGAGCTGCCAGGGACAAAAACAACAAGTTTGGAAGGCAAAAGAAGTCACTTCCAGGTAACCGGTGACCTTTCATTGGAAGCAGAGGAAAAGAGGGAGAAGGAAGTCAGAAAAAGTCTGGATCCATCCAGACGTTTCTCCATGGTATTGAAATACACATCCTAGTGACAACAAAATAAATGAAAAGAAAAAAGATTGAGCCAAGCATGGTGGTACACACTTTAAATCCCAGCACTTGGGAAGATCCTTGTGACTATGAGGTCAGCCTGGAGTACAAAGTAAGTTTCAGGTCATACCCTGCCTCCAAAAAATATTGGACACTCGTGTTTATCTTTTTTCTCATAAAACAGATCCAGCAATGTAACTTTTCTTTTTTTTTTTTTTGTTTTTGTTTTTGTTTTTGTTTTTTCGAGGTAGGGTCTCACTCTGGTCTAGGCTGACCTGGAATTAACCGTGTAGTCTCAGGATGGCCTCGAACTCACAGCAATCCTCCTACCTCTGCCTCCTCAGTGCTGGGATTAAAGGCGTGTGCCACCACGCCCGGCAAGCAATGGAACTTTTAAATGACATAAACACACAAATATTAAAAAAAAAAAAAAAAAAGAACAGTAGGCAGAACCCCCAGCAAGTAAGAAACAATATTTGGAGAAAGCTGATAGATAGATAGATAGATAGATAGATAGATAGATAGATAGATAGACAGATAGGTAGAAAGCTAAGAGTCACCATGTAGAGTACCTGCTCTGGACCCCCTCCTGCTATACAGGAGCTCGCCTTACTTCCTTCTCTTAAAATCAATAATAGAATATTTCTAAACCTCACCTTCTATGGTCTGAGGATTTCATTCTTCGAATTCACAAGACAAGAACCTGGAGGCCACTGACTCAGTGGAAGTTTTGTGTTTCCATAAGTGTCCAGCACCCTAACTCCCGAGTTCAAAGCCCAGCCAAAGACCGAGAAAAGCGATATCAATCTCAAAGAGAACCCAAATTTCTCACATTGAAATCACTAGTTCACAAAAATCCCACTTAAAGTGGCCAAATTCAGCAAAAAATAATAACAATAATAAAACAGGATGGAGCCTGAAGAAATGGCTGAGTAAGTAAAGTGCTGGCCATGTAAGCATGAGGACCTGAGTTTAGATCCCCAGCACCCATGCAAAAGCCAGGTGTGGTAGTGTGTCAGCAACCCTAGAACCTGGGGGTTCAGAGACAGCATCCCTGGGGCTCGCTTGCCAACTAGTTTAGCCAAATCATTGAGCTCCAAGTTCAGTGAGAGACCTTAAATAAATAAGACAAGGTAGAGAGTGATTGAGGAAGATATTGAACATTAACCTCTGGTCTACATACACACACAAAGAGAGAGAAAGACATTGTGAAGATGACCAATGACCAGGTAAATGTGAATTTAAGGTAAATAAGAAGTAATTTCCCAATAAAAATATGTTCCTGGGCTGTAGAGATAGCTTAGCAGTTAAGGCACTTGCCTGCAAAGTCAAAGGATCCAGGTTTGATTCCCCAGTACCCATGTAAATCCAGATGCACAAGGTGGTGCAAATATCTGGAGTTCATTTGCAGTGGCTATAGGCCTTGGTATGCCCATCCTCTCTCGCTCTCCCTCTCTTTCTCTTTCTTCCTCGTTCTCTCTCTCTCTCAAATAAATAAATAAATAAATAAATAAATAAATAAATAAATAAAATATGTTTAAAATATGATCCATGAAATATTTGAAACATACTTATAGTAAAGATTCATTCATTGTTTATCTGAAGTTGACATTTAACTTGTTACCTATATTTTTATCTAGCATCTCTATTCCCCACCCAAAATTCTAGTCACTATCCCACTCTTATACTGGAACAGAAAGCTAAGAAGCACAAGGTATGTGAGGAGAACCTCCTGCAGGAGTGTACTATGAAAGAATTCTGAAGAAACAGAAACAATGAAGGAAGCAGAAGAGAAGTGAACAAAATAGAATTATTACCACCAGAGGGACAAGAGAAGAATTGCTCCATGAAACAATAACAGTATTCCATTTTTAAAAAAGACAAGAGACATGGTTCTAAAATAAGAGAAATTGAAAATATGATTGTAGAAATGAACACTTCTTATGAAGATTAGAAGATAGAGAAGTTATGGACTGAGGTGTTAGAGCCCAAGGGAAATTTGAGTTTCTCCATATGGAGACTGCCCCGGTACAAGGCCTGAGAGCTTAAGTGAAGAGAGCAAAGAATTTGTTTAGGGGAGGGGATTGCAATTTGCAAACAGGGGTTTGCATATATATATATGGAGGATTGATCAAATATGTAAATAAATGATAGAATGGGATCAAAGACATGGTACATAATACAGAAAAAGAGCAAACTACAATGTGCTCTTTAATATTGGATTAGAAATGGAGGTATCGCTATGATCTCACTGTTTTCCATGCAGTGAGGCAAGTATGTAAAAACATCCACACACACGTGTGCACTTTCCTTCACTCTGGCAACCGACGGGGCCCGGCGCAGGGATGCCTGCACAGTACTGAGCACACCCAGCACTCAGCTCTCGGCTTCTAAAACCAGTTGTCTGGTACGGCTACCTGGAGAAACGGCTGTTCGCTACATGGGAAAGTACAAAATGAGCCTGAAGAGTATGCTGCGTCCAAAAGCACAAAAGAACTTAAAGATGATTGGGCTGGAGAGATGGCTTAGCGGTTAAGCCCTTGCCTGTGAAGCCTAAGGACCCCAGTTCGAGGCTCAATTCCCCAGGACCCACGTTAGCCAGATGCACAAGGGGGCGCACGCATCTGGAGTTCATTTACAGAGGCTGGAAGCTCTGGCGCGCCCATTCTCTCTCTCTCTCTCTCTGCCTCCTTCTCTCTGTCACTCTCAAATAAATAAATAAACAACAACAAAAAAAAAAAGATGATGACCACGTGTCAAAGGGCATGGAAAACAATTTGAGGGGATACCAGTGGCTAAGCCAATTGCCAGTTTAGGATCAAAATAGGTAAAAGTTTGATGAGGAATGAGATAGTCATAATTTTGAAAATAACTCCTCATTAATTTTTTTTTTCCTGAAACAGGGTCTCATTCTGCAGCCCAACCTAACTCCCAACTCCTGATATACTCCAGCCTCAGATTTCAGAGTGCTGGGATCACAGGCACACTCCACTGCATCCAGCAACATAAATTATGATATAACTGCAGTAAAATTTTCAAAGTGTCAACATTACATGAATTCGTTACTTTCTCAAATATCCAACCAGAAGCAACTTAAGGACAGGAAGAGTTTACTACTGGCTTACAGCGCTGAGGGAGAGTTTTATGATGGAGAAAGCAATGGCGGCAGGAGCCAGAGGCCAGCGGGTCACATTGGCAGACAGAAAGCAGGAGAGAATAGGAAGTGGGGCCAGACTATCAGACTTAGCCCCGTCCCCAGCGACCCACTGCCTCCAGCAAAGTGCCACATCCTCAAGGTTCCACAAGCTTCCCAGACAGAGCCATCAGCTCAGAAGCAAGCGTTCAAACCCATAAGGCTGTGGGTGACTTTTCACATTAAACCACAATAGCAGGTAAGCAATTCTTCTAGACTGAAGAAAGCTGAAGATAGATATAAGTGTTGCTGGGGATCATAAATCACGATGCTTGTTATTCCAGCACTCAAAGGGTTGAGACAGGACGACTCCCAAAAGTTTAAGGGCATGTTGGGCCCAAGAGATAGATAGTGGAAACTTGAGTGGGATCTAAGTATTCGATAAGAGTAATATATCAGCGTTAATTTCCAACTTTTCTCATAGCCCTTTTGTAGGTTATTTCCTTGGTGCAGAAAACACACCAAAGCTTTGGATATGACAGAGTATCAGATCAGCAGTTCATTCTCCAATAGTTTGGGGGAAAGAAGTTCTACGCTTGCAATTTTCTGAATGTCTGATCGTTTTGCAGGTAGTCAGAACAGGCCATCCCAAACTATACCACTTTGTCACAGGGATTATTTTGACCTGAAAACAATTGAGAAATAATATATAAATCTGTCTTTTACTCCTGTTATAGACAGCTTTCTGTTAATGGGATGAACTTCCAAACAGACATAGTTTATGGGGAGGAAGAGGACTTATTTCACCTTACAGATCCAGGGGAAGTTCTATCTATGGCGGAAGAAGCTGGTTCTCATTCATAAACCCAAGCAGAGAGAGAGAGAGAAAAAAAAACCACCACCAGCCAGCAAACACCAAAACAAAAAGCATTAGGGCCCAGCCTGAGCTCAAAACCTCTCTCAATACCTTTGGGCTGGAATTCAGATCGGCCCCCAGTGACACCTTAGGGCTGAACTCCAGGATCCACCCCGCAGTGACACCTTCTCCTGCCAAGTGGCTAGAGATCCAAGTTACAAGTTTTAATAAAACACCCGCATCTATGGGGAATACACATTCAAACTACCAGACCTGCCAAACAGCCACCTGCCTAAAAGAAGGCCTATTCTCTTAATCATTAGAGACCCAGAGATTGCACTAAAAGGAGTCTAGATTAGTTACTTTCTCATTGCTGGGACAAAAATACCTGAAAAAAAAAAAGTTTAAGGACGGAGGGATTTATTTGAACTTACAGTTCCAGGTTACAGTCCATCACGCTGGTGCTTAAAGCAGAGCTGGTCACATTCACCCAAAGTGAGGAAGCGAGGAAGAGGGATGACTGCTGCTTTCTGTATAGTCCAGGATCCCGGCCCATGAAACAGTACTGTCCACAGTTAAAGTGGGTCTTCCACTTCAATAACCTAATTAAAAATCCCTCGCAGGTGATTATAGTTCCTGTCAGGTTAACTATCAAAATTACTATCATAGAATCTACACAACAAACTTTACTGAAACAATTCTTATCTTCTACTAGTTTCCCTCATATACCAGCTTTCCCAACTTACTGCCCTTAAATGCTTTATCACCTCTTTTCCTGCTGGGCATGGTGGCTCGTGCCTGTAATTCCAGCACTTAGCAGGCTGAAACAGGAGGATTGTCCCAAGTTTGAGGTCAGCCTAAGCTACATAGTGAGGTCCAGGCCAGTCTAGGCAAGACCCTGTCTCATAAAACAAAATACGCCTCTTTCCCTCAGTGTTGTTGCTCCTCTGCATACAATTCCTTGTTCCTGTGTTATATAAGCACCCAGCTCCAACCAACCTCTTTGAAACAGTCTTCACCGAGTCTTGACCGTGTGTGAATGCTGCAGACATTAGTAACTATGTTTTTCTCTTGTGATTCTGTCTTTTGTCAGTTTAATTGCCACCTGCAAAAGTTTGGAGGGTAGAGGGAGAAGTTTTTTCTCTATCCTACAGTTTCAAAACGAGCCACATAATACAGTTTTGATAATTAAACAGGGCTAATGGAATCCGTGTATACTATAAAGCAGTGATTTCCTGCCATTTGGATTTCATGGCCCAGTAAAATGTTTTTTAAGTGGGAAGAACACTATAGTTATGATCTTTTTATTTAACCACATTAAAGGGATAACATTAAGATTAAGACTGTCATCAATTATTATCATTTCATGAGTGATTATTGCTGTGAGAAGCATTGTACTTTGGCAGACACATTCTCAAAATATAAAAACTAAATAAATTTCCCTCTAAGAAAAACTTAGTACATTGTCCATATTTTTATCATTTTGCCTTTGTGCCAACTTGTGAAAACTTCATAAACCAAGCTATCTCCTCGTATTTGGGATCAAAGCTTCCCTCTTCTTCTGCCCTTTCACCTACCTTATAAGGCTTTATTGTTGAATACAGTAGCTCCTAGCCACATGTGACTATTGGTACTTGAAATGTGGTTAATTCATCATAACATATACTGTATATTTAAAATATGTGCTGGATGTGGAAGACATTGTATGAAAAAAGTAAATGATCTTGAAATTTTTAGAAAATATTTTTACTTATTTATTTGAAAGCAGAAAGAGAGAGAGAGAGAGAGAGAGAGAGAAGAGAGACATAGAGTATGGGCATAACAGGGCCTCCAGCCACTGCAAATGAGCTCCAGATGCATGTGCCACTTTGTGCATCTGGCTTTACGTAGGTACTGGGGAATTGAACCCTGGTAGTTATGCTTTGCAGGCAGGTGCCTTAACCACTGAGCTGTTTCTCCAGCCCCTCAATAGTTTTTATAGCAATTATATATTGTCTACTAGGAAAATCACGATGATGGAAATATTAGAAAAGCTGTGCAAGCCAGGTGTGGAGGTGCTGTCAAGAAAAATGAAATTAACAGGGAAGTGGATGGATTTGGAAAAGATTATACTAAGTGAGGTAACCCAGGTTCAGGAAGCGAAATGCTATATGTTGCTTCTCACATATAGATCCTAGATTCAAGTGCTTAGATTATATGCTGTGTCCAGAAGACATAGACTGTTAAAAGAAAATTTCATTGCGAGGGGTGGGATACCTTCCAGTGAGTTGTTGGTCAGGGAGGCTCCTGGTGTCCCCCAAAACATTACAGGCTATTGTCTAGGCTCTTAGCTGCCTACCAGAACTAGATGATAAGGCCCTATTACTAAAGACTCCATATGCTTGGGCTGCAGGTCACTGAGAAACCAAGCTGGAGCTGAGCTGGAAGCCTCCTCCCTGTTGACTAGCTGTTAGGATGCTGGAAAAAAACTATGCAGCCTGTTGAAGAAGAAAATCCATCAATGATCTTAACTAGCAGTGGACCCTGAAAAGTACTATAGCTGAATAGCCAGGCCAGTATACCAACTGGTGTAATGATGACATGTCTCTTAGGGGGAAAACTAACTGCTCTCTGATTGGTCTTGAGGCCTGGTCAACACGAGGAAATTCCTGCCTGGCACTGAAAACCCAGTGAAAAGCCTATGGCTGGGGAGTTGACAAGCTCTAGGGGGGAAACTAGTATTGGTATCTGGCCAAATGGATATGTTATGCCCACCAAACTGTCCTCTAAATATTTATGTTTATACCCACATATTAGTGCTAGTCTCACTTTTGGTTAGAGAAGCTTCTCTTTTCAGATGGTGGGGACCACTGGGGTGACTCAGAACTCATCTGAGTGCTGAGAAGTGACAGTGTAGTGTTCAGCACTAAAGGAAACGTCTCTACCACACCTGTCCAAGGCTCAGATACCATTGCAGTAGAGGTGACAGAAAGAATGTAAGAGCCAAAGGAAGGTGAGGAGTGCTTACAACACTATCTTCCAGACACAAAGTGGCCTTAGTATTCATGATCACACAGTGGCTGATGTTACCTACACAAGACTTGCATATTGGTGGGGGGGGTGATGACATCAAAATAGAAGAGAGACTAGTTAGAAAGAAGAAATTCAGTGAAGAGGGAATTTGGGTGGGGGAAGAAGGGAGGATGGTAGGAGGGGATTATGATCATGCTATATTGTTTATATTTATGGAAGTTGTCAATAACCAAGTTAAAAATGGAATAAAGGGCTGGTTGTGAAGGCATACATCTTTAGTCCCAGTATTTGGGAGGCAGAGGAAGGAGATCGTTGTGAGTTTAATGTCAATCTGGGACTATAGAGTGAATTCCAGGTCAGCCTGGGCTAGAGTGAGCCTCTACCTCAAAACAAAACAAAACAAAACAAAACACAATAAGAAAGAAGAAAGAAAGGAAAAAGAAAGGAAGGAAAGAAAAGAGGGAGAGAGGGAGGGAGGGAGGGAGGGAGGGAAGAAGATGTAGAGTGACTGAGAGAGACACCCACTCTTGGCCTCTGGATTCCATTCATAAACACATGTCTGCACATGTACTCACACCTACATGTATGTGCTCACATACATATAAACACGTACACATACTATTCACATGTAAAAAAAAATAAAGAGGAAGCATAAAGTCTGGGTACTAGGGACAACATGGGGGAATCTTGTGGTTAAAACTCAGTTGGATGAAGACT
Organism: Dipus sagitta; assembly: GCA_036346955.1. Lineage (NCBI taxonomy): Eukaryota > Metazoa > Chordata > Mammalia > Rodentia > Dipodidae > Dipus > Dipus sagitta. Next base: position 116,840,997 of record CM070775.1, on the reverse strand, counting down.
AAGAAAAAGGAGAATTTAAGATGGCTCTAATGCCCTGTAGTGTTGTTGGAGAGATCTGCATCTCCAAAGACTGGAATGCAAGTTTAATTTCATCTTGGCTTCTGGATTAGCTTCTTTGATTATGATTCTAGGAAACAGCCTCAGCTTCTCTGAGATACTTTAAAATTCTAAATTAATTCATAAGCCTTTTTAGGATTTTCCTTTCTGGTTTTTTTTTTCCCCCTCCCATCTTTCCATCTTCTAATTGGGCCCTGGGGTAACAAAGTGAAGGTAAGTTGCTCACTACTGGGAAGACCCCTCTAGATTCCCAAAACACCCCCTTCTAGCACCCACTCAGTCAGACCTCACTCGACATCCCTTTGTATTGGTGGGTAGTGAAGATGCTGCGCTAATGAAGAGTTCACCCTATGGAGGCCATTGCACTTACTGGGCTTTTTCTGAAAGATGAAGGGTCATTTAATTAATGATGGGAAACTTCCTACTCTCTTCATTATTCAGGCCTTCCCTTTCTACTCCCTGAGTATTCATTCTAATGGGCTATTATGAATATAATCCTGGCAGTAATGTATAATACAGTCAGTATAATAGCAGCATATCAGTAAGGAATTCCTTCTTTCTTTTTTTGTTGGTTTTTTTTTTTTTTCTAAACTAGAAAACATAGAAACCATCAGAAGGAAGCTTGTACAATAGCTTTCCAAGGCCGGTTCCTTCAGTCTCAGCTCAAATACTCCTATTATGGATTGAATATAAAATGTCCCTCGTGGTTTGAATATCTGATTCCCTGGCTAGCATTGTGATATTATTTTGTGAGGTTGTAGAAACATTAGTTTGTGGGGTCTAGCTTGAGGAAGTAGGTCCTGGGGGTATATTATCCCGGGTTGGCCCACCATGATGTGAGCTGAACTGCTCTGCCATGATAAACTGAACCTTCTGAAACCATGAGCTGAAATAAATCTTTCCTTCCAGTGACATGAAAAGTTACTAATACAATTCCCTTTCTGAATATAATAGTAATTCAGCTGCCCCATTCATTGTGCACAGCTCTAAGGTGCTTCATTTTCCATAGGTACAGTACTTAACTTACTATGGTTATAGCCTTAGGTTTTCTTGTTCATTTATTTACTGTCTTCCCCATACAGAATATAAAGGGCAGAATTTTGTCTTGTGCTGTCTTCTCAATGATTGGCATCTACTAAGTTCTCAGAACTTATTTGTTGGTTTGGGCATGTAGCTCTGTGTTTCATCACTTGCCTAGCATGAACAAGGCAATATCATATATATATATATATATATATATATATACATATATATATGTGTGTGTGTGTGTGTGTGTGTGTGTGTATAATCACTATTGTGATTATTATTATTTTTTTGGTTTTTCAAGGTAGGGTCTCACTCTAGCTGAGGCTGACCTGGAATTCACTATGTAGTCTCAGGGTGCCCTTGAACTCACAGTAATCTACCTACCTCTGCCTCCCGAGTGCTGGGTTTAATGACATGTGCCACCACACCCAGCTACTATCATGATTTTTTTTGTTGAATGCATAAGTGAATGAATGAGAGAGCAAGTAACAAAGAGAAACTGTGAAGTCTTAGGAAAGACATGGGGTCCCTATTTGCTCTTTCGGAGGAGCACCATAACTACCAACGCACTCACCTGTCATCGCAGAATGTTTCATGCTGCTCAGAACCTGGCCAGCAGGCCGCCCAGGGTGTCTCAGATAAGCGCAAGCAGAGTGTGGTGGCGCACACCTGTAATCCCAGCACTCAGGAGTCAGGAGCAGGAATAATGAGAGTTCGAGACCAGTTTGGGCTTCATGGTGAGTTTCAGGCCAACCTGAGCTACATACCAAGACCTTAGCTCAGGAAAAGAAAAGAGGATGTCTGCGGTGCATGCCTGTAAGCCAGGCACTCTGGGAGGCTGAGCAGCGGCCTCAGTGACATAGTGGGATAGGCCTCAGAAACAACCGTAACGACAAAGACAAAGGCAGTGTTTTTACCTGCAAATAATACTCCCATTATTTTTGTTTCAAGGTGAAATTGGCCCCCCAAAGGTAGATTTCTTTGGAACAGGTTCCTGCCAACGGATTAGGATAGAGGGAGGGAGAAAAGATGAATGTGAAGTTGATCACTTTGAACTTCAAACGGCAGCTACTGGATCTGGGAGCACAGCCATGGCTCGAGGGCTGGGTGTGACCAGACCGCCTTCTGATACAAGTCCTGGCTCACAGAGAAGACACGTGAGCAAGTGAGGATGGCTCGGGACTGGTGACGTTGTGGAAAACAAAGTTAATGGAATCATGACTGATACAGAGGTCTAGATTTCATTGGCCTACTAGGAGGGTCATCTCAAGTCTGGCTTTGGCAGGATTTCAGACAGAAATATGTGTGTCCTGAGCCACTCTTTGTGGGAGGGCATAAACCTAAGTGAGCCTGTCTGGACCAAACAGAATCAAGGCAATTCAGCAAAGGTTCCCCCACTTTAAGTGAATATATCCATAAGCGTGTAGAAGAGGGATTAGGGCAAGATGGGCCATCAGCAGGGTCTGCTCTGTGGAAGCAGAAAAATGCTGAGGGGATAAGAGTACCTTACACCACTGGAACCTCTTTTCAGAAATGGTTCGGATGTGTTCTCATTTCACTTCTATTTCAAGCCCGTGAGCTTGGGAGAGCTGTTACTGTTTTCACAGCCACACATCAACGTAGAGACGGAAACACAGGATGGCTCTTCTAAAGCCAACTCGCTTAAAATAGTGGAAGAACCAGTGCCTTCTCCACTAGACTTCTAAAAATGTGGCCCCTCTGCATCAGAATCACCTGAAGAACATGCCAAAAATGATACATCCTAAGGGAAGAAAAAATATGTTTTCCGTCTATCCTTGTGAGTACTTGGCTGGGACCCCTGTAACAAAAGACAGATTAACAAGGTACAAAAAAAAAAAAAAAAGCCTACAAGCGTATTTATTGTAAATTGTACATGACATGGCAACCTTCGTAAAGAAATGAAGACCTGAAGAAGCACTTAAAGCTTGGGGCTTTTATGGTAGGGTTAGTGACGAGCAAAGGGTGGTGGAGAAATATTAAGCACTGCGAACTGGGGAAAACAGCGGGGCCTGTCATCAGATATTCCTTCCTCCAGGTGTAGGGGAGACGCCTCTCACATGAAGATCTTATGACCTGGAGGCCACAAAGTCTCTCCTGCTTATGCCACTTCTCAAGTTCCGTAAGTTAAAATGCTTAATATAGCAAGCTAGAAGCACAGGTGATCACCCAGGTAATCTCAGGCTGAGACAGGAGGGTCATGAGTTCAAGCCTGCCACTTCCACCCCATCTCAAAAAAGTTCAACAATACCAAGGTAGGTGTCCTTGAATCCCATTATCCCCTCACTCAAATTCTTAATTAGAGGGTAACTGGAGATAAATCCCAGAAATCTGTACTTCACTGTGAATTCCAAGTGATTGTCACGCGTACTGCTTGCTAAGCGTGGCATACCATCCTGAACCCCACAGCAGTGCCGCGTATTGGCTCATGCGCTCTGTTCTAGCTCATGGATTCCAGTATTCATTCCCTGGGACAGTCTTCTTTTGAACTGGAGTTCCTTAGAAGACAGGGCTGTACCATTATAAAGAAAAGAGTTAATGAATGTTGACAGGGGTTGTTTGAAAATCTAGCAAGGAGCATTGTTAGAACACCATAATTAAATTTTGTACCATAAAACATGGCCATGCCTGGGAAATCTGCTCTTTAGTGGCTAAAGCAACATGTCAGCCAACTAGGTGGTTCCAGGACCGGGAAGAATTGACAAAGAGCTTTAGCGTCCTCAGAGTTGCCAAGCCCGGAGCTTCACTGGCAGCTAGAGGGCTGTTGAAACCAGATCTGCTGCAACAAGTTCTGGAGAGAAATAAAGAAAGCATTGGAAACGGCTGCTGAACGCTTACAGAGTGGGGGCGGGGAAGGCCTACCACAACACTCAAAGCAACGCAAGGAAACCCAAGGTCTGTGGTAACCCTTCTATTTGTAAAGCTCTTCAGAGTTCAAAATCCTCTGTGAAATCATGTCTGTGTGATCCTAATGCTCCTTAAGGTGCTCGGTGCTAATCTTTATCACTGCTCTGCAATATTTACCATCCCCATTTTAAAGAGAAAGTTTTCAAAAATATATGGGCTCACAAAATTGAGGAATTTGCCCAGTATTACTCAACTGATGCGTGAAGCTAGAACTCAGCTTTAGGGCTTTTCTGTTCCCACACTTACCTCTCTGTTAACTAATTTCTGTAAATAAATAAATTATAAAATACAGTTTAGACAGCCATGGCATTCGAGGGCTATAAGACAACCTCTCACGGGAAAACTAAAATCCAGTGAAACTGAGGCTTTGCCATGGGTCACGTGATTATCAAGAATCCAACCCCACCCTCTGACTATCTAGTTCGGAGCCATACTACCTTGCCTTGCTTCCTCTCCCGCTTTGTGAGAAGCCAGATGTAAAGTATACTTTAATTCAGAATTTTGGCCTTTTATTGGCTAGTCCCCTGAGGTATGGGATCCTTCAGATTAAATATCCTTGATGTCAGTTTCAAAGGGCATCCTTGGCCTTTTGCATGCAGTGGGTTTTAAATGCTTCCATCGTTAGCTTCTCACACCTTGCAGTTCTGATCAATCTACTGATGACATTGGGCAATGCAGAGACACTTGCTCTGTCTGAGTAGTGCCCAGGTTTCTCTTGGTGGTGCAGATGACTATATGCTCCTAAGAACAGCAAGACTGAAGAATGCTTTTTTTGTGACAGAATGATGGCAAGAAATGAGGTTTAGGGTCTGGAGAGATGGCTTAGTGGTTAAGCATTTGCCTGTGAAGCCTAAGGACCCCAGTTCGAGGCTCGATTCCCCAGGGCCTACGTTAGCCAGATGTACAAAGGGGCGCACACAGTTCGTTTGCAGTGGCTGGAGGCCCTGGCCGTGCCCATTCTCTCTCTCTCTCTCTCTCTCTTTCTCTCTTTCTCTCTCTCTCCCTCTCTTGCTCTGTCTGTTGCTCTCAAATAAATAAATAAAAAATGAACAAAAAAGTTTAAAAAAAGAAAAGAAATGAGGTTTAAAAGCATAATTCCTCAAAGTACCACATATCAGAGGCCACATAAGGGTTAATCCAAGAATAAAAAGTAAAAATGAGGGCTGGAGATATGGCTTAGTGGTCAAGGTACTTGCACACAAAGTCTAAGGACCCAGGTTTGATTCCCCAGTACCCACATAAGCCAGATGCACAAGGTGGTACATGCATCTGGGGTTTGTTTGCAGTGGCTAGAGGCCCTGGAGTGCCCATTCCCTCTCTTCCTCTCTCTCTTTTTCTCTCTCAAATAAATAAAATACATTTTGAAAAAATAAAGCTGAGGGCTATAGATATAGCTTAGCTGTTAAGGTACTTGCCTGCAAAGCCTGAGGACCCCAGTTTGATTCTCCAGTACCCACATAAAGCCAGATGCACACAGTGATACATGCATCTGGAGTTTGTTTGCAGCAGCTGGATGCCCTGGCATGCCCATATTCTCTCTTTCTATCTGCCCCTTTCTCTCTCTCTCTCAAATAAATAAATAAATTTTTTTAAGTAAAAATGAGGGCTAGACAGATAGCTTAGAAGTTAAGATGCTTGCCTGTGAAGCCTAAGGACTCAAGTTCAACTTCCCAGATCTCATGTAAGCCAGCTGTACAAGATGATGCATGCACAAGGTGGTACATGCCCACAAGGTAGCACACACATCTGGAGTTCAATTGCAGTAGCTGGAGGCCCTGGTGTACCAATTCTCTCTCTCATAAAAAAAGTAAAAATGAGTGCTTTGTAGGGTGGCAATCTGATAATTGCATAACCATGTTCATACCTGCATTATTCACAATAGTTGAAAGGTGGATGCAATTCAAGTGTCCACAGACGGATGAATGGCAAAACAAAATGTGGTACATACATACAGTGGAATTTTACCTGCTTTACAAGGAAGGAAATGCTGATCATGCTCACACATGAATGAATGCTGAAGACATGACAGTGGAGTGAAGCCATGCACAAAGACACGCACAGTGGATGATTTCTTTTATGCGATGTTGGCAACAGGTCCAAAGCTTCAGTCAAAGAAGATTTCTTTTGTTTCTTTTTTCTTTTCTGATTTATTTTATTTATTTATTTGAGACAGAGAGAGGGAGGGAGAGAGAGAGAGAGAATGGGAATGCCAGGGCCTCTAGCCACTGCAAATGAACTCCAGACGCATGCGCCACCATGTTCATCTGGCTTTCATGGGACCTGGAGAATCGAACCTGGGTCCTTAGGCTTTGCAGGCAAGAGCCTTAGCCGCTAAATAATCTCTCCAGCCCAGGGAATATTTCTTTAAAGTCCTGTGGAGTATGGTGATGGTTGTACAAGAACATGAATGTGCTTAATGTGACCTAAGTTAAGTATAGTAAAAAATGTTGAAAATGGTAAATTTTATGTTATGTACATTTTACCCTAACAAAAGGGAGAAAAATAATGTGCCTTGTTTATGAGTCTCATATGACCCTCACACTGTTGTGGGAAAACTCAATGGACTCTAGCTCAAGATCCAGATTTTTTTCATCCTTCTTCAAAATTTTATTGAAAACACCACCATAAGGAAACAAGACAACAAATATAGAAAGGGAGACACTCTAGAAGTCTGATGGCCTGGTCTCTACAAAAATCCAGTGCCCCTACAAAAGGATGGACAGGGAGTATTAGTATACACATGGTTTATCCCTACAGAAGCTCAAGTTGATATTTAGTTCCCAATGTATGGAAATCAAGAGGTGGTGGGGAATAAGAAAAGGTGTATAGGTAATTAGAGAGGGGTTTGACTGGATTAGTTATGGGGAGAGCAAGTTATGTGTTACAAAGCACAGTCACTCTCTTGTTTAGCTTTTTCCATACTCCTGCTTGCTCTTCGTCTTTTTCATGTTCTAACACATCAGGAAACCTCACCAGAAACCTAGAAGATATTGGCACCATGACCTGGGATTTCCCAGCCTCCAGAACTATTTCACTTTATAAATTAGTCTCAGACATTCTGTCACAGCAACAAAAACTGACCAAAATAAAGATACTATGCTAGATTTTAAAACACTAATGCAGCAATACATGTATGAATAGACTTTTTGTTTTTGTTTTTGTTTTTCAAGGTAGGGTCTTGCTGTAGCTCAGAATGACCTGAAATTCCCTATGTAGTCTCAGGGTAGCCTCAAACTCACAGTGATCCTCCTACCTCAGCATCCTGAGTGCTGGGATTAAAGGCATGTGCAACCATACCCAGCCTAAAACACATTTCTGATGTGACCAAAAAAGTTTAAATATGAATGTACCATGTTGTATTAGTCTTGTTACTCATTACAGTGTCCAAATACCTGATGTAAGCAACTTAAAGGAAGAAAGATTTATTTTGGCTCATGATTTCACAGAGTTCAGTCCATGGTTGCTTGGCCACATGTACATGGGAAGAACATCATACCTGTAATAGTATGAGAGCACCATGGCTATTAAGAGTATAAGGCTCTTGTTTCCCACCAGAAATAGATGATAAGACCCTATTGATGAAGACTCCATATGCCTGGTCTACAAGGTCACTGAGAAATCAATCTAGAGCTGAGCTGAAAACTTCTTCCCTATAAACCAGCTGATGGAAAGCTGGAAAAAGCTGTACTGCATGCAGCCCTATGGGAGATAGGAGTCATCAGCAGTGAAAACAGTAGACACTGCAAGCCTTCAGTTTGGCCAGGCCAAATGACTAAACAGGTGTAATAGTGACATGTCTGTTATGGGAGTAACCAACTGCTCTCTAATTGGACTGGAGGCCTGCTCCATGGAAGGGAATACATGCCTGGTACTGAAAACCTAATCAAAAGCCTATGGTGGGGGAGGTCATGAGCCTTAGGAGTGTAATGCTTGCTCTTGTCTGGATGAATGTGTATATTATGCTCACCAAACTGCCCTGTAAGCTCTTTACCTAATGTTCATATGCATATATTAATGCTACCCTCATTTTGTTAGAGAAGCTTCTCTTTTCAGATGGCAGTGACCACTGGAATGACCCAAAAGGCACAATAGTGCTGAGAAGAAGTAACAGAGGAGTATTCCACACTGAAATATCTCTAACATATCTTCCAAGGCTCGGAGTCCATTGTGAAAGAAGTGGTGGAAAGAATTTAAGACCCAAGGAAGGGTAGGACTGCTTACAATGCAATCATTCAGACAGATATTGACCTTGATATCCATGACTTAGCAATGCCTAGCACTACCTTCACAAGACCCTCATAATAGGAGGAAAAGATGATGACATCACAATAAAAAAGAGACCAATGGAGAGAGGTAGAGAATATGATGGAGACTGGATTTGTGAATGGGAAAGTGGGGGAGGGAATTATAGTTTATTGTCTGTAATTATGGAAGTTGCCAATAAAAAAAAGTTTCAAAAAAAAAAAAAAAAAAAGAGTATAAGGCAGGCTTGGGAGTGGTGGTGCATGCCTTTAATCCTAGCACTCGGGAGGCCCAGTTAGAAGGATCACTGTGAGTTCAAGGCCAGTATGAGATTATATAGTGAGTTCCAAGTCAGCCTAGGCTACAGCAAGACCCTACCTTGAAAAAGCAAGCCAAAAAAAAAAAAAAAGTATAAGGCAGAAGATAGCTATTCATCTTCTAGCAGACAGGAAATAGAGCCAGGGATAATATTCTCCTGAGAAACGATCCAAGTGACATATTTCCTCTTGGTAATCTCTCTCTCTTAAAGTATCCTCTAAAAATAGCATCGCCAACTGGGGAACAAGCAATCAGGACATTTCATATTCAAACAAAACAAACAGCAGGCATGGTGGCGCACGTCTTTAATCCCGGCACTCGGGGGCAGAGGTAGGAGGATCGCTTTGAGTTTAAGGCCAGCCTGAGGCTACAGAGTGAATTCCAGATCAGCCTGGGCCAGAGAATGTCTGAGGAAGCTACATGTTAAGGCTTCAATGACATGTTCGTAGCTTACTTTCAAATTATTGAGGGAAAATACGTGTATTCACCCAATAGTAAAGCGATAGCACACACACCTCACCAATATTAAAAGACAAAATGGCAAAGATAGATTAAAATAAATTTTGAGGGGCTGGAAAGATGGTTCAGCAGCTAAGGTGCACATTTGCAAGGCCTAATGACCTGAATGTGACTCCCCAGTATTCACGTAGAGCCATATGCATAAAGTGGCACGTGCATCTGGAGTTTGTTTGCTTGCAGTGGCTAGAGGCCTTGGTGTGCCCATTCTCTCTCTGCCCTCCTCTCTGTGTGTATGTGTGTCTGTGCTTCCAAATAAATAAAAATATGAAATTATTTAAAAATAAATATTGAGTCTAAATGTATGTCTGTTGTATTTGTTTTTCAACATTTTTGTGTATTTGACAATTTTTATTATAAAACCTTAAAAATGGACTATTCCGGGCTCAGATATTGCATAGTGGTAGAGTGCTTATCTAGCATGTGCAAGGCCCTTAGTTCAGTCTCCTACAAACAAAAAGAAAAGAAAGAAAAAGAAAAAACGAGAGGCAAATGAATGTCCATGGGTTAATAACTATTAAATCATTAATTTATACCTTCCCTAGTTAAAACTACCATTTAGTTGGAGAGATGGCTCAGCGGTTAAGGCACTTGCCTGCAAAGCCTAACGACCGCTGTCTAGTTCCTCAGTACCCACATAAAGCCAGATGCACAAAGTGGTCCCTGCATGCATCTGGAGTTCATTTGCAGTGTCTAGAGGCCCCGGCATGCCATTCTCTGTCTCTCTTTCTCTGCTTGCAAATAAATAAAAGCATTTTAGAAAAGAAAACACCATCACCACCGATCTGAGTGTTGCAGGCACGTGCTCACCGTTCACACAGTATGTGATTGCCAAACACTCTACAAAGAGGACAGTATCCTTGCTCCCACATTTACAGATGAGGACAGAAGCTACCTCCTCCACGATTACTACTGAGTAATAGTGGGTGAGTGATGGAGCCGGGGTGCGCAGCCAGATGATTACCTCATCAGATCCGGAAGTACTGAAGAAAATGTTAGGCACTGAAGCAAGCTCATGAGGGACAGAAGCAGAGGCCCCTCAAATGTGGCCATTAAGAGTTTGGACAGATCTTAACCACCTAGGATTAGGGTCTACTTACAGCCCAAAAACCTCGTAAGTATTCTAGTGGTGCATCTGGGTATCTTGCCCACCCAGGAAAGTTCAGAACATTTGAGAGTTGTTATCTCATGTGTAGACTTAGGCAGACTGGAAGCCAGTGTGAATGCTATAGTTTTCACTTTAGAAGCTTGTTTGAGGCTCCTGGTTCTTTGGTCTAAACTTGGCTCCAATAGCCAGCAACAGTAACTCCAGCAGTTAACATTGAATTAATGTGTGCTGTGCACCAGGCAATCTAGTCTAAATGCTTTAAATATATGTACTAACAAATCCTTGTAACACCAACATGGGGTAAATGTATTGTTCCCATTTCAAAGATGAGAACACTGAGGCAATATACAAGTCAGTGCCCCCAATCACACACCCAATTAGTGAAGGAATTTGATTCCAACCAGTTAGTGCTGTGCTGTCAATCCAGATGAAATCCCCAAAGTTTCCTAGTGATTCACAGCTCTTCTAGGAAGAACTTTGTCTCGGAGTTTGTCCCTGATCATATCAGCTTAATGATATCCCAATCCCTGTCCTACTGGCATCAAAAGAGGTTGGCAGTAGTGCCCTCCCTGCCTCTGAGATATGGAAGCCTATGGTCTAATACCCTGCTCTTTAAACTTGGCCTTTGAGTCTTTGTTTCTTACAAAGCAGTAATAGTTCCCAGGTGGTTTGATATCAAATCTAATCATTCTACCTGCTACCTTGCTTAGGAGGTCGCGGTCCAGCACCAACAACCCACAGCACACATGGGAGCCAATCTGGGCATGCTAGGCTCACATTTACGAGGTTGAGGCAGAAGGATTGAGAGTTCAAGGCCACCCTTGACTACACAGTAAGTTTCAAACAAAGAGCAGGGGATGGGGGAGAAAAGAAGGGTGCATATGTATGTACGTTTTCTGCCAAAGGAGGGAAGGCTGTCTGGCCAGCTTCATCTGAGAGCCAGTCACAAAGACAGCTCCTGGACGTGAGTATAAAGGAGGGAAGAGCTAGCCCCACCCCATTCTCTACTCTTATTTTCCCTCCTGCCACATCAGAAAGTATGTGTTAGCTGTACTTGTCCTCTACCAGGGGACATCCTGACAGAGGATCCTAGCAATGTTTATCCAATGGAGTGACCTTCCTTTTTTGGTTTTTCAAGGTAGGTTCTCACTCTAGCCCAGGCTGACCTGGAATTCACTATGTAGTCTCAGGATGGCCTTGTACTCATGACGATCCTCCTACCTCTGCCTCCCGAGTGCTGGGATTAAAGGTGTGTGCCACCATGCATGGCTGGAGTGACTTTCTAGTAACTGATGATGACTAAATGAGGCTTGTTTTCCTTTGTGCTGTAAGAAAAAAAAAATCTCTTCACTCACTGGCTTTGTGTTTAGGGTCTTGGGGTAGTGGAGGACAATATTTAGCAAGGGGTATTTATTCTTTAGCAATATTTAAGCCAGTATTTAGCAATATTTAAGCCAGGGGTCAAAGCCCAGCAAAGAATTAAATCCAACGTGCTCCAGAGGATGGGGTGGGGAGGTGAGGAGAGAAGCTAGGCCTCCTGCATGAGAAAGAATTGAAGTCTGGAAGGACATTCAAGGACATCCTCAAACAGCAGAGGTTTGTGAAGGGCTCTGGAGGACTAGTAGGTGTCTGACAGTCAGGTTTCCAGCGTGCCTCTCTGCAGAAGGGTCTTAGGGCAGAACCTGGCTGAAAGGCCAAGAGGGAAAGAGGATGCTTTAAGCCGGTTATATGGCTCCATGCGTTAACTGTCCAAACCATGGGAAACACTGACTCCGATTATGGGGGAAGGTCTAAGGTTTCCTCAAAACCCCTTCTCCCGCCACCACCCAGACTCATCACTTGGCACTTGAATCATAATGCCTCGGGGATGATCTCTAACTATATGATCTTGAAAAAAATGGACAAGGGCCTCCATAACAGAGTCCACAGGCGAAGCAGGTAGCATGAGGAAAAAGCTTGTATTCAATAGCTCCGTCACTATAACAAGGCAGCAATACCACTAATGACTTCACTGACTAGCTCAGGCTTTTGCCCCACTTCTTGGGTAGGACCCCCGGATTCCAGTACAGCCTTCTAGAAAGAAAGAGGAATTTCTGGAAATAATTAACATAGGGAACCTCACAGTCAGGTCCAGGTGGGGCCCAGAACATAATTTCACTTGACTTGGAAAAAGAAAGTAGTTCCTCGCTCCTTGGTGACGTAAAGGAAGTCATACGTGTTATTTTGACGTCAGTGGGGATGAAAGGAGGGGCAGTTAGAATGATCCTCAGCTCACCAGTCTGCTGGAGCTGCTGCCAGCCTCTACCTACCTCCATTTATTTGCCTTTGCTTGGCAAAAGACAGATTCGCCCAGCACTCCTGGTAACAGAGTTTGCAATGCAGAGTCTGCAAGAATGTTTGCTTGAGGAGCCACAGTGCTCTTTAACGCCGTAGGTGTAATTTCGTCACGTGATTGTCTGGGTCTGCTTTTCCCTGCTCCAGCCTGAGCTTGCCAATTCAGAAAGCCACCGTTGAGAAATAAATAGTCCTTCTCTGTGTCAGCCCAGGAAACACTGGGGGTCCCTTTATATAGAATATAATGAGCATTTCCTGGCTCCTAGGGTTAGAAAAGGCCTGCCCCTGAGGCCTACTAGCCAGAACTTCCTGTTGGCAGGCAACTCACTAGCCTCTGCCAGGACGGCACACTGAGTTCTGCAGCCAACCCTATCGGGAGCTTTACAAGTTATCAGCCGACCAGTCAAACAGCGAAGGCTAGGGCCTCTGAGGGCACAGTCACAGCTCTGAGTGCTGGGCTACCTTAGAACTTTCACTATAACCCTGGCATGTCCAGCCAGAATAATTTTAATTGTAGTTTAAGATCACCTTGGGCGAGTAACTTTCACTCTCGGGGAAAACGCTGACAAAGAAACCGAAAGGTTGGGGGTGGGGATCTCTAGTCCTGAGCCTGGAGGCCCAAACATTCATCCGTGGAGCAGAGACAAGGTAAGCTTTGTCAAGGATGGCTGACCCGTGTTCATGCACAAAAAACAGTTGTGGGACTTTCAGGGTGTGGTGCTATGTCTGTAATTCACTTGGGAGGCTGAGGCAGGAGGACCACCTTGAATTCAAAACTAGCCTGGGCTATCACGTGTGACCCTATCTCAAACAATAAACAAACAGGGCTAGAGAGATAGGTCAGTGGCTGAGGCACTCGCCTGCAAAGCCTAGCAACCTGAGTCCGATTCCCCAGTACCCACGTAAAGCCCGATGCACAAAGTGGCACATGCATCTGGAGTTCGTTTGCAGTGGCTAGAGGTCCTGACGTGCCCATTCTCTCTCTTCTCTCTATCTCTCTCTGCTTGCAAATAAATAAATAAAAATTAAACTTAAAAAATAAGCAAAACAAACCAATAAAAAGGACTTGTGGGGTCCTGAGAAGCCATACTAGAGCTCTCCTTCCCTTTACAGCCTATGGACAGCCCTCTGCAAGAATAAGCTGGTTTGGTAGTCAGGATTCTGCACAGCCCCGGCAGTGACCAAGAAAACAGACCTTGTGATTTTATGCCACGGATTCCTCAAAAGTATAGTCAGGCAGACCCTTGTGACCCTTACTGTTTAAGTTGCTTCAACAAAAATGATTTTGAACTCTGAGCCCCCCCTTACTGATCAACTGTTCTCGCATGTCTTCAGTCTCCTGTGTCCACATGCATGTATACATTGTGTAGTGTTGTTTTCATTACACAGGTAACTTCAGCACTTTCATGAGGAGGTCTCATAACAGCACACACTTGTGAGCCCAGCATTTGAAAGTCTGAGGCCAAGAGGACTGCCAATCTGAGACCGGCCTGAACTATATCAAGACACTGTTTCAAAAAGAATGAAAACAATAAAAGTCCAAGATCACTGCTATTTCCTATAGCTTGCGAGTTCTGAAAGTTTAATATGTACCACTTCAATTGTTTGTTTAAAGTTCAGATTTCAGGGTTCCTTATTGAAAGAGACTTATTCCATCAGTCTGGGGGAGGGCCATAGGAGTCCCTTACCCCATAACGCCATATAAGAGCAATATACTTAAATTGAGCTGGGGAAATGGCTTAGCGGTTAAGGCGTTTGCCTGTGATGCCTAAGGACCTCGGTTCAATTCCCCAGGACCCACATAAGCCAGATACACAAGGGGGCACATGCATCTGGAGTTCGTTTGTAGGGGCTGGAGGCCCTGGCACACCTATTCTCTCTTTCTCTCTGCCTCTTCCTCTGTCTGTCTCTCTCAAATAAATAAATAAAATAAAACATTATATATATATATATATATATATATATATATATATATATATATATAATATAAATGGCATTATGTTTCATGTAAACATACTGCAGGACTGGGAGATCAAAATGACTGAAAAGGAAATCTCTGCACTGTTTTCTTCAGTGTTTGTTAAGAGTCACAATAGTCACTCTGATCTCCGCTGTCTCAAATGGAGTTGAATTGTCCCCATTTTGCACTCTCTCCGTACTGCATCAGCGAGCTCTCTTTGTCCTCCAGCCTTCAGAGAGACGGCCAGGGGCTACATCTCTTTGGCTCCGTCCTGCCAGGTGATCTCTCCCTCAGCTTACTTTCCAGCCTCTCTCACTTAAGGTCCCTTGCCCTTTTAGGTTCCTCCCCTTACGAGCTAGGACTGTTGAAGCCCCACCCATGCTTTGTAAATCTTGTCTTATCACACCCTTCTCAGGTGACTCAAGGGCTTTTGGGAAAAGTAGTGTCAATTTTTAGAATACTGGCTTGTATTTCTATTTCCCAAGTTTATCTGGGGGAATTTTTACTTGATGTTGTTCCTTTCTACGTTTCTGTAAGTAAAAATTTATTTTTTCTTACTAAGACTACTAAAGTAGCTTTGCATTTTTTTAATCTATATTTTCTGTTTATTACAAATATAATTGCTTAGGAATAATTAGTGTAATTGCTTAGAGATCATTTTAAACCAGATGTGGTTCTTGCACCGATAATCTCAGCATACTTGGGAGGCTGAGACAAGAAGATTGCAAGTAGAAAGCCATCTTGCTCTAGTTCACCACCCCCACCTTCTAGTCTCGCCTACTAATCCTTTCTCTTAGTATAAATGAACGGTTTCCCAAATCTGGTCTGGGGCTGGGGAAATGGCTCAGTGGGTGAGAGCGCTCGCCTCTGAGAGGTCCTGAGACCATATGGGTTTGATTCTCCTAGAACCCATGTAAAACAGCTGGACATGGCCCTGCTGAAACCCCGGTTCTGTGGGGAGCAGAGACCAGAGAATTGCTGGGGCTTCCAAAAGCCAAAGCTACATGTTCAGAGAGAAACTTCAGCTTAAGGAAGTACGCTGATGAGCAATAGAGGAAGGGCACCAGATGTCCCTCCACGAACTTGCAAGCCTATCTGCACATACACGTGCATACACCATGCACACACACACACACACACACACACACACACACCATACCACACGTACTACACATGAACAAACCAAAGGTATTTAAGGCTAAGTTTGTAGCTCAGTGGTAGAGTGGCATGTGTGAGCTCCTGGGTTTGATCTTCACCACAAAAATAAATAAATGCAATCAAAATAAATTATTAGCACTAATAGGAAATCAATTATTTGGACCATATACTCATAATTGTCCTGAATTGCTCCTTAGAAACTGCTGCTAGATACTGAGCCATGTGCCTGTGGCTGAATCCTACATGCTAGAAGGACCTTACATGCATTAGGCTAGGACAAGTGTCAGGTCATGGGAAAGTCTGGAGTAAAGGCACAAAATGTGACCTCAGGAATCAAGTCTCCTTTACTATGGTAGGTTCCCGACCCTCCCCAACCATTTCACTCCGGCCACTCACCCTGGACTTGCCTCTGACTTTCCAACACCTTTCTGTATTAACGTAGACCACGTCTGGTGTCTGTGGCTTCCACTGCCCGTTCCCAGGCTCTCCTGGCTCTGTGCTCTAAGCTTCCCCAGCCAGGTCCAAGCAGCTGCTGCTCTCTTGCCGGCTCTAGCTTGGCCTGACCCTTCTTCTGAGAAAAGGCAGGTCCCACTTGACCGCCAGCCTCACTCGGAATAATAGTCACTTACTTCCTGGCAAACAGTGGTAGTCACCATCAAAAGCTTTGGGACAAAAAGGCTCAGCCAGCTGCTCGGTGGTGCAGTACTTACCCAGCATGTGAGAGGCCCTGGGTTCCATCTCTTGCACCACAAGCAGAAACAAAACCTAAAAAAAAAAAAAAAAAACCCTTTGAGACAGTTGGTTCTCCCAACCTGTTGGTACCTCCACACTCCCCTCAATAGTGTCCATGTTGAAACAGAACTTAATTGTAGGAAAAATTGGGGACCCTTTCCCCTTGATTTTCATTATTTTAAAAATCGAAATATCTGCAACCACTGGGTATTAGAGTCCCTTTTAACTTCCTCTGGGTGGCCATTCTTTGAGGTCCTTCCTCTCTTCCCAGGGGACATATGGGTTCTTTTTATTGACTTATAAAAATGAGACAGGTTTATGGGGTACTATGCAGTGTTTTGATTCGTGCATGCATTGTTCAATGTTCACAGCAAGGTAAGCATACCTTTTTCTGGTTAAAAAGAAATCATCCAAAGTTCTACCTTCTAGCTTTTTTGAAATGCTCAGTACATCATCGTTTTCTACAGCATCTACTGTGCAGCAGGACACCATAGGTTATTTCTCTTCATTGGAACTTAGTACTCATTGAATAACACTTACCCCCACTCTGCTCTCATCTACGGGTAACCACTGTTCTCCTCAGAACCTTTCTTGGGTCAGCCCTTTTGAGATTATGTGGCATTTGTCTCTCTGTGCCTTATCTCCTGTAATTTGGGTTGTTGTGTCGCTGCAGCTGTGATTGGTTGGATGGGTCTCACTTTCTTTCCTAGGCAAGGTTTTTATTATATTGTCCATGGCTGTCATGTCATTTACTATACAGCCCAGGCTGGCTTTGAACCCTCAATCTTCCTACCTCACCATCCTGAAATGCTGGAATTTACAGGGATGTGCCACCTCATCTAACCTAGAATTTGCTTTTGGTTTATGAGTGACAGGATCTCACTATATAGTCCAAGCTGGCCGTGAACTTCCTACGTAACCCTCGGGAGGCCTCACACTTCCCTTCCTTCTGCTCAGCTTCTCAAGTGTTGGGTTTAGAAGGATGTGCTACCATGCCTGGCCTAGAAGTTTTGTCTTAACCTGCAGACAATGGAGAAACCTACTTTTCTCCTCTCAGAACCCAAAGGGAGTTTTGTTTAAAAAAAAAAAAAAAGATTGTGAAACTTTCATATATTTCACTTAATCCTCTTAATTGTGGAACAGATATTCTTGTTAGATCCAATCTGCCAGAAAGAAACCCTTGCGCTGGAAGTGTTACTCACCCAAGGCTGCTGAGTTTCTAAGTCTAGGATCTGCAGATTTGAGTTCTACCGCTGGCTCTAAAGTTTACGCCAGGCTAGCAAACTGAAGGCTAGAGCCAGCCAGGCAGGAGAGAGAATCTCAAATCCCTGTTTTGTCCTCTCTTTAACGAAGCCAGCTCTTAGGACTTTAAAAAGAGAAAAGAAAAAAAGACTGTCATGTAGAGCAATGGTTTTAAATTTTTTTTTTTTTTTTTTTTTACTGCGGCCCACAGTAAAAACTTTTATATACATATAATGTTTTTACTGTGATATATATGCATACATACAAAGATATATGTATGTAACTAGACTCAGAGCTTTACTTACATACACAGCTTACATACTTCACATACATAGTTATGCACTGTCATCGAGTTTGTTCTACTTCAGTATTTTGTGTATTTTGTTTTTCCTTTAAATGATGGCTTTGAGCTACAAAATTGATTTCATTACCAATGATTGGGAAATACTGTCTTAAATCACAAACTCCACGTTCAGAGACAGCTGTCCTACCATTTTATGTATCAAGTGCTCATGGGAACAGTGCTTAGGCACACAGTATGTGTTGAGGAAATACTTGCTAAGCTTCTGAACTCTTAAGGCACCAATAATCCCCTAGTTAAAAACGTTGCTTTGGAAACACTCCAGTTTGTTTTATGTGGAAAAGATCATCCTAATTCCAAACCCCAGCAAACAGATCATCCATACACACACAGAACTGTAAGTTGATCTGTTTTGAATTTAGACTTGGAATTCTGAAATAAAAGCAAATAGATTTCATTCAACAAGCATGAGTTCAGTGTCTGCCCCATGCTGTGTACTATCCTCAGGGCTAGAGCCTCAGATGCAAATGAGTCTCAGTCATTGTCCTGACTGAGCTGGGCATAGTGGGAGCCTGAGAAACAAGCCAGAATGCAGTGTAATGAGCAAGGCATGAGCTGGGAGGGAGTAGGTTATCTATTCCACCCAGAGGAGAGGGGATGGTTCCCTGGGAGCCGTCTCATGCCTATACTCAGCACAGTATCCACATGGGAGAGTAATCGCTGTTTAAGCAGAGGAAACAGCGTGTCCCAAGTAGTGGCAGTCATAATTGATTGTCTACACTACAACTGATTCCTGTGTTCCTGGCTGGCAGTGTCCCAATTATTTTGGGAAGGGGATGGAGAAGGAATGTCAACCATTACCCTATAGGGGAAAATCCCATTGAAAAGTAGTCATAATGGTTCCAGGATCTTTGCCAGTTCCTGGTTTAGGGATTGGCTTAAAGACCCAGAGCTTTGGGAAAGGGTTCTTTGTTCTTGAAATGAGAGTCATAGTGATGCATAATGTCTTTTCTTCTACTGGATGCTCGATGGGCTGTGTCGATGGATTACCTGGCTGTGATGCAGTCATCTTGTGATCGGGATGTAATTAGTTGGAGCGTGCCAATTAGAAAGACAGAATGACTAGTATGTTACTCAGCTTTTCTTCCCCATGGCAAAAATGCCCGAGATAATCAGCATATGAGGAGAAAATGTCGTTTGGGCTCGTGGTTTCTGAGGTTTCAGTGCATGGTCTCTTGGTCCTGTCAGTGACAGCACAGTATGAAAGGAACACATGGCAGAGGAGGCCTGCTCATCTCGTGGTCGCTCAGACATGACAGGGAAGAAGGGCCAGGTTCCTAATTACTCCATCAAGGAAACACACCAGTGACCTAACCTCCCTTCATAAGGTCCCACCTTCCAAAAGTGCCATGGGCTGACAAGCAAGTCTTTAATATACAGGCCTCTGGGGGAACGTGCAAAATTCAAACCCTAACCACCAGGACCTCAGTGACCAGGGTAAGTGGCTGAATTATCAACCATATAGCTATGCTTCCCCAGACACGATGCCATGTAAGACAGTAGATGCTTCTGTATTATAAGTTAGGTGAATCAGGGTTTTATGTTATTTGCAGTCAAACTTCAACTAAGCGAATACAAAATCTATGCAGATAGAAAAGATGGGCAGAAATTAGCATGCAAAGGCCAGAGCATAGTATCTACAAACTTTATCTTCAAAGTGGGATACACAGGGCAGTTAAGCATATTTGTTAAAAAAAAAAAAAAAAACTCAACCTCACTCTTAAATGCATTTTTCACTTCCAAATCAACCAAGCTCAAATTTTTGATCAGGAGGCCAGGATTGGGGGTAGTACATGACTATAACCCCAGCAGTTAGGCTCTGGGGCAGGAAGATCTTGAGTTTGATGACAGCTTGGGGGCAGAGTGAGACTCAATTCAAGAACTGAAAACCTTGATAAGGGCTGGCCATATAACTCAATGGGACAATTTGTGCTTGGCATACATATGAAGCCCTGAGTTCGATCCCCAGCGCCATTCAAAGCAAAACAATAATGTCCACTATCACCAAGCAGCACACTCATTTGTTGCTGATAGGGTTATAAATAAGATAATTCTATGGAAGGCAGTTTGGCAATAATTTTCAAAACTAAATGAATTATGACTAAATAAAAATGCCTTGACTTCAATAACTCTTTTTCTAGATATTCATCTTAGAGAAATCCATCCATGCCTACAAAATGACATGCACAAATGGGTAGTTACAGCATTATAAAAAGCAAGTTGACTAAAAACGTCCCAGTTGTTCATCAGAAAGGGACCAACTAATTAACTGTTATATTCAATGCTGATTATATGCAGTCCTTAAGAGAATAAAGCAATTCTGTGTTGTGTGTTGATACAAAGATGTATTAAATAAAATTAGTTGAGAAAAGCAATATGCAGTACAATAGTGGTATGCTGCCGTGTGTTTGTGAGAGAGCAGGGGAAGGATATATGAAAGCACACGGATTAGTTCTGGAATGATAGACAGCAAACAAAGGGATTAAATGAGTGAAAGCCACGGGAAGGCAGCAGACTGTCTTCCACTGTGTGCTTTGGGCCTTCTGAATGTTGTGCCATGTGCACATGTTGGAGATTCATAACTGATTCCTCAAAAAAAGAAGGCAAGGGCTGGAGAGATGGCTTAGTGGTTAAGGTACTTGCCTGCAAAGCCAAATGACTCAGGTTTGATTCCCCAGGACCCACGTAAGCCAGATGCACAAGGTGGTATATGCATCTGGAGTTCGTTTGCAGTGGCTGGAGGCCCTGGTGCACCCATTCTCTCTCTCTCTGTCTTTGAAATAAATAAATGTAAAAAAAAATGTGTTTTTTTTTTAAATAAGAAAGCAAGAAAATAAGAGACTCAAAAAAAAAAAAAAGATTCATTAATAGGGGTGGGGTAGCCCCAATAATCAAAGAATCTCTTAATTGACAATATCACAAGGCATCAAGATCAAAACACCATTTGAATCTATGATGGGAAACACTAGTAATCTCAGTACTTGGGAGGTAGATACAGGAAAATCAGGAGTTCAAGGTCATCCTCAGTTACGTAGAAGGTTCAAGGCCAGCCTAGGAAATCTGAAATCTTGTCTCAGAAAAACAAAAAAAATAATCATTTTATTTTGTCTACAAATACAAAAATAAGTATTTAATATATATCCACTTAAAATGCTAGTAGAAAGAGAATGAGTCCTTATAACATAATAAATAATACATAATATTAGACATCATATTGAATGGTAATTTTGTAGAAGCTGTTGTCAATCAATCCTTAAAGAGTACAGCAAGATGCCATCAAAGAAACTAGAAATAAAGCTGATCACAAAATTAAATTATAAGTCCCCACATCCTGCGTGTGATTAGCTATATATACAAAAGTGTAGGGACTGTGAATTTGTGACTACAAAGATTAAGAACCAATATTCCAGTCCAGGTCCTTCATAAGTAATTTCAGGGAGGCAAGAGAAGAATGCAATGGTTATGCAGTAAGCAAAAACTTGAATGTTAGAGCGGGACCTCACCTTTAATCCCAGCACTCTGGAGGCTGAGGTAGGAAGATCGCAGTGAGTTCGAGGCCACCCTGAGACTACATAGTGAATTGCAGGTCACCTGAACTAGAGTGAAACTCTACCAACAACAACAACCAAAAAAAACTTGAATATTATTTGGGAAAAGACCTGGTGTATACAGGAGGACATTTCCTCTAGGGCCCCCCAGAAAGTGTCCTAACTTAGCATCACTAAGCAGACTCCCATGTATACTTCAGCCTTAGTCGGAAGGCTTTAACTTGTCTTAGCTGAAAGACATTTCATGGAATAAGCTCATGCCTTGATCTTATTCCATGCATCCCAAGCACCCCTGATGGCAGCACTGTCTCTGGGGGGCTTGCCTAAGAAGATGTGAGATCTCTGATCCACTTGAAGATGGTACTTAAAATTATAATTTGCTAAATCTCAAAGCACCATTCCAACTCCCTAGCATCTCCATCATCTCTATCCTAGAATCAACTATGGTTTTAGTTGCAACTGCACTTCTGAAGCTTGCTTATTACAAGCACGTTTTCTGTGAAAACCTTCTACACACAAGTCTCCACCCGGGTCTGTTTCTATGACACCCAGTCTAGATATTATATAGGTTTACAAACATATATAATACATACATACATATATACATGCATTTTTTAATAGTGGAAACTACAAAACCTTTCATGTCTGAAAAACGTAAGTGAATAGAAAACAGAAGCTGCTCAGTGGGGAACATAAATATTATATAAAATATGTTTGCTCCGATTAGATTACAGACTTAGTAGAATATTGATACAAATCTCCACACGATTCCTAAGCTTATGACAAAGTGGGGAAATAGAAATTCTAAGGTAGCCAGGCATGGTGGTGCACTCCTTCAATCCCAGCACTCAAGAGGCAGAGGTAGGAGGATCGCTGTGAGTTCGACCCTGAGACTGCATAGTGAATTCCAGGTCAGCCTGGGCTAGAGTGAAACCCTACCTCAAAAAAACAAAACAGAAAAAAAAAAAAATGAAAAATTCTAAGGAGATGAGAAAGCAACCATGTTGGTAAGTATATTACTTTTGTGCAGGTTTGACCAAAATACCTGAGGACAACTTCAAGGAGAAAGCATTTATTTTGCTCGGTTTCAAAGGGTTCAGACATGGTCGCTTGGTCTCGTGCACTTGGACAGAACATCAAAATGGTAGGAATGTGTGGGAGAGGAGATTCTTTGTACCGTGGTGGTCAAGAAGCAGAGAGCAAGGTAGAACCTTCAAGATCATGCCACTGCTAAGCTACTTCCTCGAACTAGACCCCACCTCCAAAAGTTTCCAGAACATGCCAAAATAGCATCACTGGCTGAAGACCAAGTATTCAGCACATTGTGTGAAACATTTCACATTCACATCCAAACTGAAACAGAGGGGAATGAGGAGGGATTGTAAGAACCAACAGTAAAACCTTGAAAACAAGTATATAACATTGAACTCATGATATCAGAATAGATAGATATGAGGAATATAACAGAGATAGAAATATAACCTAATTTTTATAGGAATTTCAGTATATGATGATAATATTACTTTATAGAGATAAATATTTTATAAATATTAGAGAAAAGTGAATATATTTAGATAAATATTAGAAGGATAATTGATGAACAATTTGGGAAGGAAAAGGAATTAAGGGTCCTACCATATACTATGCTTTATAACTAATTCCACTTAATTTAAATATTAAATACATTAAAACTATAAAGTCTAGAAGAAAATAGGATTAAATATTTATCAAAACAATATGAAATTGGGTCTATACTTAGAAGCAATCAAATTACTACAGAGAGAAAACTAAAGTACTTGACTTACATAAAACTTTGTAGAAAGAAAATTACAGATAGCATAAAACAGAGTTAAGGACAAACAAGCTTCTATAAGATAGTCTCATAATGCACAGTCTAAAAAGATGAGTATCGTTGTGTCAAGAATGCACACAAGTGGAAGCATCTCATGGAGCCTTCAGCAGGTGGTGAACTACTAACCAGGGAAGTCACAAAGGAACATATCATAAATACATAAAGACATTGTTTTACTCATTATTAAAGTAGACTAAAAGAAGCATGGTATTTCTTTCACTAAATTAACTCCCAACCCCATATTAAAATGCATGAAAACCTCCAACTTTAGAGCTGGTATTATGGGCCTCTATATTAATTGTAGGTGGTATCATAAGCTTACGTAACTGTTTAGGAAGCTAACCGTGATAAAACTGCTCAGCAGTAGCATCGTAACACACACCTCTGAATTAGGCCTTTCCTATACCTCTCCTATCCAAGACAGGATCTATCCATGGACAACATGCACCCGCTTGCCTACTCCCTGCAGTAGCCCAGATCTTAGAACAATGTGCAGTAAAATGTAGAGGCTGAACAGGTGGCTATTGATTGAGTCTATGAACAAATGTCAGGTGATTCTACCAATCTTGCCCAACTAAGCTTTGAGCTTTCTTATCTCAAAGCACTCCTCAAACCCCGTGTCCCCTCACATGGCATCTTTGCCGCCTATCTAAAATGATATCAAAGTGCCAAGCTCAAAAATCATTAAATGATAAGGCTTTTCCCCCCCCAACATTTACTATTTATTTATTTGCAAGCAGAGAGAGAAGAGAGACAGAGAGGATGGGAGCACCAGGGCCTCCAGCCACTGCAACTGAGCTCCAGATGCGTGTACCAACTTTGTGCCTCTGGCTTTGCTTAGGTACTGGGAAATCAAACCCAGGTCATTAGGCTTTGCAGGCAAGTGCCTTAACTGCTGAGCCATCTCTCCAGCCAAGGCTTTTATTTTATTTTATTTTATTTTATTTTATTTTAGAGACATGGTCTTACAATACTGCCCAGGCTGGCCTCTAACTTCTAGGCACAAGGAATAAACCCTCCAATGTCTCTCAAATAGTGGAATTGCAGGCATGCTCCCACATAAGAGAACTTTTTTAAAAACTGTTGTACTTAAGAAGTCTAGAAGTTTCAGGGTTGGCAAGCTCAGTACCCCACGGGTCTTCTTAAGGAAACATGTTTTTCTACCACCTGTCCCCTCTCTCACCTGTTGTAATTTCACTCTCAAAATGTTGTGGTGCTTTGAATGAGACGTGCTCCATAGCCTCGTGTGTTTTGCATGCTGGGACCCCAGCTGGTGGTAACTTGGGCAGTGTAACTTTGCCCGGGCAGGTGTGTCACTGAGGAAGAACCTTGAGATTTCTTAGGCCAGCTTCAAACCCACTGCTGAGACTAACTTCCATCCAGATACGTGGGTAGGCCAGCTCATTCCTGCTGCCTCTGCTCTGCCATGTATGATGACAATATGTCCCCTTGAGACCATGGACTGAAGGAAACTCTTTCCTCCCACAAGCTGCCTCTGGTCAGGTGTTCTGTCCCAGTAACAAGAATGTAACTACAACACCACCTTTGACATGTGGGCTGCTGCCCTGGTTCCCCAAGATGAAGATGGCAGCTAAGGTTATATCCTTAGCTGGGCATGGTAGCACACACCTCTTAGCCCAGCATTTAGGAATCTGAAGCAGGAAAGTCATGTCAGTTCTGAGTATTTTCTTTTAAATACTTCAAGATTTTTTTCCCCAGACGTCCCTTCTGCAGAGTTCTCATTCATCTTCCATGGTCCAGAACGACGGCTCACCTGTTCCCTTCCCACCCTAGCTCTAAACTGGTTACTGGCTTAGCACAGATTTCCCAGGATTGGCCAAATGAAGCAAGCTCCCTTGGACTGGGTAAGTCTCTAGTCCCAGGTCTGCTGGAGTGGAGACTGCTAAATTTAACAATAGAATAGGATTAGAATGGGAGACTCAGAGAAGAGAAAAATTGTGTCAGAATAAGCCCTTGAGAGCAGACTTGCTATGTTGTCCAGGCTGGCCTGGAACCATGGATCCTCCTGTTCTAGACTTCCAACGACTGGGATTACAGATGCACATTATCCTGCCAGGATCCTCTGACAGGTTTTTCTTTGTGTGGAGGGTAGGAGTGTGGAGGGGTAACAGCATCTCATGTTGTCCAGGCTGTCCTCCCACTCCTGAGTGCATACAGGCATATGCCACCTTGCCCAGTGTTGGAAGTGCTAGAGGTCCAACCAAGGCTTCGTGCATGCAAGGCTAAATGACATCCTTAGCCCACACTGGGAGTTTTTGATGTTGTTGTTGTTGTTTTGTTTTTTTATATTTTATTTTTATTTATTTATTTATTTGACAGAGAAAGAGGGAGAGAGAGGGAGAGAATGGGCATGCCAGGGCCTCCAACCACTGCAAACAAACTGCAGATGCATGCCCCCTTGTGCATCTGGCTAACGTGGGTCCTGGGGAATCGAACCTGGGTCCTTTGGCTTTGCAGGCAAATGCCTTAACCACTAAGCCATCCCTCCAGCCCTGTTTTTTTTTTTTTTAACCAAACATAAAGCCTTACTCATTTTCAAAGTGCAACTCAAACTCAGATCTCTAATTAATCCTTCTCTCATTATCTTCCCTAGAAGAAACCACTCTCTGCTGTGAACTTAAAATCTTGAGTCTGGGCCCAACACTGTGGCGTCGTTCCTGATTTCCCTTTTATGCTGTAAATCATAACCACTTATCTATTTGGTCTACCTGGTGTTCAACATTTTCTCAGAAGCAGCCTCTGCCCAGTGCCCTCAGCACTCGCTCTCCACTAAGCCAGCTTTGTCTCTTCCCCGAGCTTTGCGGCCGGTCGTCTTCAGCCTCAGGCTTGTCCTTAGCATTCCTAGTCTGTCCTCAGTGACCGCTCTGACATGGAAGTCCAGTCATGTCACTGCTCTGCTCAAAACCCCAGAATAAAAGCCCAAGTCCTTACCAAGGCCTGCAGGCCCCTCCCTCTGTGAGCTGCCCTATCTCTTCTTTGATCTCATCTCCTGGCCCCACCCCCTAGCCACACTAGCTCCCTCGTCCTTAGGACACAGCAAGCATACCTCCTCCATAGGACATTTGTTGTTATGGCTGGGTTTCAAAATATTTTTATTTATTTATTTGAGAGAGAGAATGAGCATGCCAGGGCCTCTTGGCTCTGTAAAGGAACTCCAGATGCAGGCTCCATTTCTGCATCTGGCTTTATGTGGGCACTCGGGGAATTAAACCCAGGCCAGCAGGATTTGCAAGCAAATGTCTTTAACTGCTGAGCCATCCCCTGAGACCCCTCCACTGAACCTTTGTATTTGACATTCGCTTTACTTGGAAAATTCTTCCAGACACTCAGATGGCTTGTTCTTTTTCTTTCTTCAAATTTTGATTCAGATGTGACCTTACCAGAGAGGTCTTTCTCTGATCTAAAAAAGTGCTCTCTCTCAACCTTGTCACCTGACCCTTCTTCCTAGTCTGCTTTACTTTCCTTCCAAAAACTTGTCACAAGCTCATGCATTGTTTATCCCTTCAGACTCTGCTTTGTCTTATTAGGACTCAAGATTCATGAAGCTAGGGACTTCATTTGTTGTTCACTGGCTTAGCTTCACTACTGATAAGAAAACATGCTGTCAGCCAAGGCAGGAGGGGCCTAACACTGCCAGTAGCAATGCTCGGAGGAGTCCCCTTAGAGACCTTCTCGCAGGTAAAGCCAGATCCTTGACAACTCCACAGGAAAGAATTACAGGGTGAGTCAGGGTCAAACGGAGTTAATGAGTTTATTAAGTATTTAGACAAAGACACGCAGGGAAAGGATAGTACACATCCAAGACATGGGTGTGGGCTTCTCAGAAGCAAGTTGCATGTGGGGTGTCTTTATAATGACAACATTTTACATATATATATATAACTATATATGTATATACACACATACATATATACCCTTTGAGCAATGTAATTTGGAAAGTCATAGGAAAGTCAATATATATATATATATATATACACAAAATCCTACAACAAGGTTTAAAGATTAAGCAAAGCTTAACATTCAAGTTTAAAAATTAAGTAAAAAGTATATAAACTGGTTTATTTATTTCCCTTGAATAATTTCCTTTTATCAACGAAATTGTGAGGTGGTTTATGGGGTGTGAAGTTTAGATGTAGGGACACTAGAGGAGTGCTAATAGGGTCAAACTCTAGGCCACAAACATTCTGGTCCTCAGCAAGCATAACTTGTTGTTTTCAACTTCCTTATTTGAGATGTCTTTAGGAAAGCATGCATTACCTCCACAGGCCATTTCGGCTTTATCAGCAGTGTTGAAGTTCTTGACTGTCAGCAGGAAAGGCAAACTGGCACCCAGGGCCTTTTCCCCTTCCCCTGTCCATTCAATTTTCCCTGTCTTTCTATCCTGCTTCCATAGCCTGCAGTAGGTGCCCACTATATGCTCGTTAAATAATTGCATATCCCTTGAATCTTTGCCATCCTGGCTGGCTCATTTGCTGAGGAGGTCTCCTGTCATTATCTCTTCGTGGGCACACATGCCGTCTCTAAAAGGGAGCATAAGCTTCTTAAAGGCCACAGCCGAGTCTTAATGCACAGAGCCTTGTATAAAGACGGCGCTGGAGCTTTCGTTGTTGACATTTAGAGAGGATGCATTAGGGCCGGAACAGCTGTTGCCTTGCTGCCTAACCTGCCTCGGCAGGACCCTGAGAAGTTAAGGTACAAGGCAGGATGGCATATTTAAGGAGAGAGTATGGGTTTGATATTCTGTTTCAGAAGAGGGTTCAATTTAAGTTCTGGAGCTGAAGGAAGGCAGGCTGTATCTCCTAAACACTGCAGGGGCACTTTGGCTGTCCCCATTTTTCCTAGACTTTTTTTTTTTTTTTCCAATTTGTTTACAATCTGGCAGTTCTTTCCAACTGAATCGGGCCTCACTCTGGTTAATTGGTGGCAAAGGTCACTATATGACAGATGCTAAACAGAAGCAGAGCAAAGTCAAGGGTAGTTAGGCTCTGGAGTCATTGCTCAAAGTTAAGAAGGAAACCGACTCACTCCAGGGCCCTGCCCCTCCCAGCCCCCACCTTGAAAACATGCTGTGTCCCCCCTCGAGGGAGGTGTCTGAGCCCCAGGAAGCCAGCTGTCCTTGGCCCGAGCTTCTGCACAGTTTATCCCACACACATTCTACCAGCAAGGCCGCTTCCCAGACTCCAGGGAACCAGGCCACTTTCAAACGCCCATAGCATTTCACACTTGCCGGCGGAGAAAGGGAGACAATGGGGAGACTGAAGACAGGGCTTGAAACAGAAGGAGAAAAAAGATATCATTGGCTGTGCGCTAAGCCCAAAAGGCCAGAGCCAGGAGTAACCGCGCATGTGCAGAAGAGCCCCAGGTGTAGGAGGAAGCCCTGGGGAGGGAGGTGGTCTGAGGACACCGTGCAGCACCCTAGGGGGCGGCCCCCCGAGGACAGCAGTGTTTTCAGCAACCTTAACAAGACTCCTTTTAGCTTTCTGCAGGAAATGAGAAGCAGATGGGTTGGTTTGGAACTTGTTTTCTGTTACTGGCTTCCTCCAGGGTTCCCCGGCAGGGCAGTGCGAGGACCAGAGAGGAGAAGTGTTTTAGGGGAACACTGTGCTGACAGGGGCTCTCTCCACTCCCCGAGACCCTGGCCTGCTTGAATCAGCTCATCTGCGCCTTGAGAAACAGCCATTTAGGAGCTTCGTGTTTCCCGCTCATTGCGGGCCTGGCTGGAATAAGCAGCAACTCCGTATGTAGCACTGACCTGCACAAGCCTTGGTGGCTGTTGCTTTTTTTGAGACAGGATCTCCCTATCAATGGGCACTGCGGCCAGAGACAGAGCCCAGAACTGCAGCCAGCAACCTGAGGAATTCCCCTGTCCTTTAGGGACCTCCATTTAGGTAAAGCCACATCCTTGGCTTTGCCACAGGAAAGAATGTCAGGAAGAGTTGGTGTAAAGCAGAATTGGAGTTTATTAAAAATAGACAGAAAGGGGGCTGGAGGGATAGCTTAGCCGTTAAGACATTTGCCTGCAAAGCCAAAGGACCCAGGTTCAATTCCCCAGGACCCACGCTAGCCAGATGCACAAGGTGGCACATGCATCTGGAGTTCGTTTGCAGTGGCTGGAGGCCCTGGAGCGCGCATTCTCATTCTCTCTCTCCCTCTTTCTCTGTAAAATGAATAAAAATAAAATATTTTTTAAAAATAGAAAAAAAAGGGGACTGGAAAGATGGCTTATCAGTTAAGGCACTTGCATGCATAAGCCTAAGGACCCAGGTTCAATTCCTTCAGTTCCCAGTAAAGACAGATGCACAAGGTGGCACATGCATCTGGAGTTTGTTTGCAGTGGCTAGAGATCCTGTCGTGAGCTCTCCCTCTCTCTCTTTCCCCCTCATTCTCTCAAATAAATAAATAAAAATAAAATACTTTTAAAAATAGAAAGAGCCAGGCGTGGTGGTGCACGCCTTTAATCCCAGCACTAGGGAGGCAGAGGTAGGAGGATCGCCGTGAGTTCGAGGTCACCCTGAGACTACATAGTGAATTCCAGGTCAGCCTGGGCCAGAGTGAGACCCTACCTTGAAAAACCAAAAAAAAAAAAAAAAAAAAAAAAAAAAAAAACACTTGAAAGAATAAGGTACACCAGGGAGGGCATGGGGGTGGGCTTGTCAAAGGAGCACTGTATTTATGTGTCTTAGCAATAGCCATATATACCATTTTGGTGGCTCTCAAGTTATATCTCAAGGGGTTGCTAGTATTTTTTATATCTTTTTTTTTCCATCTTTTTCAATAAGAGAGATTATAGGGTGGCTCCGGAGGTACCTTTGATGGGATTACATTCTGATAAGATAAAACCAGGAAACACGGAGTTGCACAAGAGGGTTAAAAACATCTTTTATTGGAAGTGAATTTTCCGGTGCGATTTCTAGAGAATTGCAGCTTTACAGCTGGGAAAGCAGAAAGGTCATACAGACTTAGGCCTCAAACATGATTCGTTACTATTTAAACACTCTTATTTGAAAATATCTCTGTATAAGAAATACTGTCTCTATGCCAACAACCTTCACAGCAAATGTGTTGGAACTCTGGACTCTCAGCAGGTGAGAGGCTCCAACCAGGCTCTAGGGTGACAGGTTCCCTTCCCTTCCCATGTCCTCCTCATTTTCCCTCTCTATACTGTCTCAACACTCTAGCCCAGGCTGGACTTGGGACACCTGATCCTTCTGTCTCAGACTCTCTCCAGAGTGCTAAGGTTACAGGTATGTGCCAGGCTCTGATGGCCCTCACCCTCCCAACTGGCCAAAACTGAAGTCTTCCTTCTGAGGGCCTCTCTGCTCTCTCCGTGGGGGAAGGTGAGGGCACCTAGGCACTGATTCCCACACCCCTCACAGGCCTCCCTCCCACTGGCCAGTCTGTCAATCCCTGGCACCATTTCTGATACCTCTTCATCCCAGGTACAAATATTACTTTAAGCTTTCTTGCCTGTCCACCTCAGTCTCCTACCATCTGCTCATGCACACACCTCACACCTTCTCCTTTATTCTTTCTCTTCTCTCTCTGTCTCTTCCATGCTTCCCGCCTGGATCATACCTCTTACTCCTCCCTCCATTGACCTACCATACGCTGCTTTGGATACTAGCTGTGGATTCCCCTCTCCAACATGGTCCACGGTGAGCTGCAATAGCTGATTGTCCAGTCCCTCACCTTCCCCTTTGCCCCTTCTCAAAAGAACCTCCTCTGAGCCATTAATAAATCTCCCACTTCGAAAACTGTAATCTTAGGCCTGTGTACTCGAACCTCCTCTGTTTGTTTTAGCCTTCACAGTATATTCTTGAAGGAAGGAAGCAAGGCTTACTATACCTCTCTCACTTTCAAATCAACACACCCACTGAGCAGAAAACCAAAACATTGAATGTGTAACAAAATGGTTCAAGCCAAAGGGTCTGAGAACTGTAGTTGGCTTATTAGAACATGGATCACTGGATCCCAGCTCCAGAGTTTGCACTCAGTCTAAGTGGCTGTGGCCTGATGGCCACACATTGGCATCATCTGGATATTAAAATAAATGGATAACTTCATTTATTTAAACTACAGAGGCATATACTATAGTCCCAGCTGCCTAAGAGGCTGAGACAGGAAGATCATTTAAGCCCAGAAGTTCAAGACTGGTCTGAACAACAGAATAAGACTATCTCAAACACACTTATCAGAACCTTCACACACACACACACACATACACACACACACACACACACACACACGTTTTCATATGAATTGATCTGATGTAAAGTTTGGGTATCGTTTAGAGTTGCCCAGGGCAGAGAGTGTAGTTCAGCAGAACAGCACTTGCATAGCTTCCTCAGGCTCTGGGTTCCATGCCCAGTACAAAACAGAGACAGAGAAAGAGAAGAATCATTGATCTATTCCTCTCTTAACCTGCTTTCATCACAAATCCACAACTTAACTTTAAATTGCCTTCATAACTGGATGGTTTAGGACCACATGTTATGGAATTCAAATTAGACATAAACCTGCATTTGGGGAAAAGGGTTAAAATATTGCTTTCTGTGACATAGACTATCAAAAAATCATATAAATGCAAGCAATTAGCTTTTTCAGCTAAGTTCCTTTATGTCCAGGAAATAGTGCTTAGAAAACATATTTTGGGGGTTGGGGATTTAGCTCAGTGGATGAGCGCTTGCCTAGCAAGCGCAAGGCCCTGGGTTCGGTCCTCAGCACCGGAAAAAAAAAAAGAAAAGAAAAGAAAACATATTTTGTAAGTTGCTGCTAAGAGGCAGAAAGAGTTATAACCTTTAACAAATACCTGCCAAGTATTCTTTCAAGTGGTCTCATTTTACATTCATTTAATTACCACAATGGGGCTGGAGAGATGGCTTAGCGGTTAAGCACTTGCCTGTGAAGCCTAAGGACTCCAGTTGGAGGCTCAATTCCCCAGGACCCATGTTAGCCAGATGCCTAAGGGAGTTTGTTTGCAGTGGCTGGAGGCCCTGGCATGCCCATTCTCTCTCTGTCTGTATCTGCCTCTTTCTCTCTCTGTCACTTTCAAATAAATAAATAAAAATGAACAAAAAAATAACAATTACTACAATGTCTCATCGCATCCCCCCTTTAAACTTTTATTATATTTCATTCATTTATTTATTTGAGAGAGAAAAAAATGAGAATGGGCATGCCAGGGCCTCTAGCCACTGCAAATGAACTCCAGACACATGCACCACCTTGTGTATCTGTCTTATGTGGGTACTGGGGAATTGAACCTGGCTCCTTAGGCTTGGCAGGAAAGTGCCTTAACCACTAAGCCATCTCTCCAGCCCTGTATCTCCTTTTAGCAAATAAGGAAACAAAGGTACTGGAAGGTTTGTCCAACGTTGTGCAATGGTGGCAACACTAGTCCTCAAACTTTGCTGTGCCTCTGAATTACCTGTAAAAAATGCTAAAACAAACAAACAAACAAAAAAAACTGTCCATGTTGGTTCCATCCCAGAACAAAACACAAATGACCAACCATCTGGGTTCTATCCCAGTGTCATTGTATTTGGATCTTTTAGGATGGATATCAAAACTATTTTTTTTTTTCGAGGTAGGGTCTCACTGTAGCCCAGGTTTATCTGGGATATACTATGTAGTCTTAGGTTGGCCTTGAACTCACAGTGATCTTCCTGATCCTCCTACCTCAGCCTCCCAAATACTGGGATTAAAAAAGGTGTGTGTCACCACACCCAGCTTCAATTTTTATTTTATTTTATTTTATTTTATTTTATTTTATTTTATTTTATTTTATTTTATTTTATTTTATTTTTTTGAGGTAAGGTCTTGCTCTATCCCAGGCTGACTGAGAATTCACAATGTAGTGTCAGGCTGGTCTCAAACTCACAGTGATCTTCCTACCTCTGCCTCCTGTGTGCTGAGATATAAGGAGTGTGCTGCCACTAGCCTAGCCTTTTATTATTTATTTATTTACTTATTTATTTATTTGAGAGCAAGAAGTAGAAGCAGAGAAAGAGAGAGAGAGAAGTAGAAGCAGAGACAGAGAGAGATGCATGCATCATTGTGCATCTGGCTTTACATGGGCACTAGAGAACTGAACCAGGGTCCTTTGACTCTATTGGCAAGTGCTTTAACCATGAAACCATCTCTCCAGCCCCTTCAAAACTATTTCTAACATATTTTTTAGAGTACGTTGTTGGCCAAAGCGTGAGATAATGCTGAGGTTTTAAATGGAGGTATTGGATTTATCTTAGGTTCCAGTCTTTCTCCATCACTATAATTGGAATCTTTGAACAAGGTACCGTTACGATTCGAATCTGAAATGTCCTCCACAGGCTCATAATTTTGGCACTTGGATCCAGCTAATGATACTATTCTGTAGGCTGTGGAGCCTTTAGGAGGTGAAGCCTGGCTGGTGGAAGAAGGATATTAGATGGCGGATCTTTGAAAGTTAGTCTACCATTAGTTCTGGCCTACGATGTCTGTTTTCTGGTTTAGCCATCTAGAAATCCTCCATGTCTTCCTGGCTCTGGTGGATTGAAATCACTCTGAAACTCTGAGCCAGGAAAAAGTCCTTTCTCCCTTATATTGTTTCTGTGAAGTGTTTTGTCAGAGTAACAAGAAAAGTAAGAGAGTACACATCCTCTCTGCGAGCTTTCATTTCTACGATCTGTCCTTGGTGCTCAGATTGTCCTTCCTGAGGATAAGAAGAGTCTAAGGCATCCAGCACGAAGACAGGAGCACTGCAGCTCCAAAGTCATGAACCTGCTCTTCCCCACGCGGCCACGAGCAGCCTCCAGCTGTGCACGCCAAGGCCTGCCCTGTCACAGCTGGAAGGCCCCTGCCAGAAAAAGAAAGAATAACTTAACTTCTGAGATTCAAATTGAGATTACTGATCTCAAGACTCAGAGTTGGAAGAAAAGGCTTTTGAGCGTTCAGAAATTCTCTTTGAGCCTAATTAATTAGGACCAAAAGAAACTGTTTCACAGACGCTCCTCCCCTCTCATCTGCGCAAGATTACTCCCCTCTACTACCTGGACTGTGTGGTCTCCAAGAAAGGCCCAGGCCCCTGTCATCTTCCCAGAGTTGAATTCCTGCTGGCTGGGTGGAAGAAAACCAGATAGGCTCAAGGAACTAAAACAGAGGAGGCTGTCAGCTAGCCACACAGATGTGTTTATGTCACAGTGGGATGAGATCACTAGAGCCCAGAAATAGCCACTTTTCCTGTGGTCCCATAGGGGGCTGAGAGGGTAGTAGAGCCCCCCTGCATTTCCTG
The DNA here is from genome assembly GCA_036346955.1 of Dipus sagitta. Lineage (NCBI taxonomy): Eukaryota > Metazoa > Chordata > Mammalia > Rodentia > Dipodidae > Dipus > Dipus sagitta. Next base: position 116,806,328 of record CM070775.1, on the reverse strand, counting down.
AGAAGAGCTCAGTCATTGAGAGGGAGAGCCTGTGGCCCAAAGAAGCCATCCACGGATGGCAGTGTGGGGATGGCATTTCATGCTCCCTCTCTGGAGGTCCAAGTCATGTGTCTCTGAAATAGACAATCATTAGATTAACAGGAGAGAACAAGGCATTGTGGTGCTGGCATTGAACTCAGCACCTCGTATAAGCTAGGTAACCACCAGGTCGCTGACCCACGTACCCAGCCTCACTCTGTACGTACGCATGCCTGTGTGCATGTATGTGCATATGCATGTATGTGTATATGCATGCATGCATCCACGTTTGTATTGCGGTGATTTTTTTTAATGTGCATGTCTGGATGACTTTATGCCCCTCTTACATGAGACAGGGAAGTAGGGAACATAGACAGTTTGACAAGGTAGCTAATGATTTTTAGGGGAATTGACTGGACCTGAGGAACAGACAATCACTCGTAACAAAGTCTGTCTAGGTGTGGTGACATTCCTCAGTCTTCCTGTTCTATGATTTTAAGATTCCTGTGATAAAGAGGTTTCAGGAGGAGGAGGGGCCAAGACAATGGTATTGTGTGGAAGAGAGCTTCCCTACGTCAGATAAGGGCATGTCGGAGACAGCCTCTCCCTATGCTTGGGGAGAAACAAAAGGAGGTTTGAGAGACCTCAGATTCTGAGATTTTTTTTTTCTCCAGTCCCAGTATGTCACAAAGCCACATTTTGGGCTATTTCCTGAGCTCCAAAAGTAGCATTGGCTGAGCAAACTAGATGGGCATGCAGCCACTTTAGAGAATGACACAGGACCATGCTGGAACCTTCTGGATGGCAGTAGGGACGGGTCTCACGATCAAAGACAAGATGGAGCAGTTACCCATCTCAGGAGCTACCAACTCAGCACATGTTACATGGACCGCCTTTATTCCTCCCCACATTAGAGATTCCGTCTAAGGTACACAGAGGAGCAAGTGTGTGAATTAATCTCCTCAGTAGTTTAATTTTTCTACACTGCACAGAATGGGAGTCTGGGATAAAAATTATGATGTGTTGTAGAAAAGCCAAGGTATTTTTGTACATATCTGAAACTATCTTGCAAAATCAATGCCTGCTAATTATAAAACTACCAAGTTTGGGGCTGGAGAGATGGCTCAGCAGTTAAGCGCTTGCCCGTGAAGCCCAAGGACCCCGGTTCAAGGCTCGATTCCCCAGCACCCACATAAGCCAGATGCACAAGGAAGCGCACACATCTGGTGTTTGTTTGCAGTGACTGGAGGCCCTGGTGCACCCATTCTCTCTCTCTCTGCCTCTTTGTCTGTCACTCTCAAATAAATAAATAAAATAAAATAAAACTATCAAGTTCATTAAATCATCCATTTATTTGCATATGATGTGAGTGCATGTGTGAGTTAGTGTTTACAAATGGGCACACATGTATTCATGTGTACATATTTACACATATGAAGGCCAGAGTTTGATGGCAGAGTGCCTTCCTCAATTGCTTTCTACCTTACTTTGGAGACAGGGATCCCTCACTGAACCCGAAGCTCACTGTTTCAGCTAGACAAGCCCGATAGCAAGCCCCAGGGTTCCTCCTGTCTCCACCTTTCCAGCACTGGGGCTACAGGTACACACCACTGCTCCCAGCAGTTTTCATGTGTGCTGGAGATCTGAACTCAGGTCCTCGTGGTTACGTAACAGGCACTTTCCTGACTGTGTCATCCTCCTAGTTTCTTAAGTCTCAGCGAAATATGTAGCATGACTCCCTGAAATCAATCAATACAGAATCGACTTAATCAGCAGATATCTTAGAAATGGCACTGTATCTGCAATAAGGAGTTTTTTTTTGGTGGCTTGTTTTAAAACTTGAAGAATTAATACTAAAAGCAGGAAATGAAGCCTAGCATCATTGTAGCGAATTGTCTGGCGGAGACACTGACTGGTAGAAGGGACTGTTATTTCACATTCTGTGTGATATCCCCATAGACAAAAGTTCTCGTGCTGTACTGAGGCCTGGATGCTCACAAGGCTTCCTGACCTGCTACTCTGCAATTTGACACTCACCAAGAAATGATAAGCTTGGTTTTTCAAGCATCTGAAGCAGAATGGGAGCATAGTAGGCTCTGCTACATAAAACGCGCCTGTTCTCTAAATCTACGCATTTGTGGTCTAATTTATAAGTAAGTCTCTGGAAAGTTATTGGTAGAAGCCTCCTAGGTAAATTTATGATTTATCAAATAAAAACACATACATTGTATGGGACAACATATATTTAAAAATTGATTCTTAGGAGCTGGGAAGATGGTTCAGTGATTAAAGGTGCTTGCTTACGAAGCCTGACAGCAGCTCAAGTTCAATTCCCAGGCTACCCATGTAAGCCAGATGCAAAAAGTAGCACAGACATCTGGTATTCATTTGCAGTGGCAAGAGGTGCATGCACATACATACATACATACATACATACATACATACATACATACACAGTGCAAATAAATAAAAACTTTAAAACCGTATTTACTACTTATAACATTTAGATAACCTGTGTTTCTTTTTGCTGACTCACTTTTGTTTTTTTGATGCTGGCATTGAACTCAGCACTTTATACATGCTAGGCAAGCACTGTACCACTGAGCTATGTGCCCCAGCCTCACCTTTTATTATTCATTTAGTTATTTACTTCCTTCCTTATTTTTGGTGACCTCTATTACAGCCTGTCCACTCCAGGTGGACTGATAAATAGATGGCCTGCATCTGCAAGGATGAAGGGCAAGTTCTCACCCCACTACCACATTTACTACCCACCACCTTCATATAAGTACCGCATGCCACTGGGCTCCTCTACTGACTTCAGGTAACATAATGCTGTCGCTGAGGGCTCACGTAACTAGCCCAGGGTTACATTGGCTTCCACTGTCTCACTTCCTTCCCCTGCCTCATAATAGTCATGATCCATTCAAATCCTGCTCTTCAATATATGGAAAGCAAATCGTTTCCCTTATTAAGCTTCCCAGGACTTTATCATCTGTTAATTCCATGATCAAATTTACAGCTCGGACAATAAATGCTTACAACTTGGGACAATAAATGCATTAAGTTGAGGTCATTTTTTGATGGTGTTAAAGGTGGTAAACCATGTTATTAGTAACATCTATCATGTTGTGAAATCATACACTTGTCTGAAGCAGCTAGTTCACTCTAAATTCTTACTGACTGTACTAATTGGCTTTCTGTTCCTTGCCCTTAATCATATCATCTCCCTGATTTTTGTCTTACTTTTAACCCTGCACATTCTGATCTATGGTGCCCTGGGATCCTTGGTTATTTGATCATATTATAGAAAAATTGGTAAGGGCTGAAGAGATTGCTTAGTGGTTAAGACACTTGTCTGTGAAGCCTAAGGACCCACGTTTGATTCCCCAGTACCCACGTAAGCCAGATGCACATGTGTCTGGAGTTCGTTTGAAGTGGCTAGAGGCCTTGGCATGCCCATTCTCTCCCTCTCTCTCTCAAATAAATAAATAAATAAATATTTTTTAAAAGAAAAAAATGATTAATAGACCTCTGTAGGGCCACTTTGTTTGTATGTGAGGTAAACATAGGCAAAAGGATTCTCCTCCTCTCCCTATGAGGTGCAGGCTTGCTCTGTGACTTAGTGAGCAAGGAAAGTACCTCCTTATTCTTGGTCCTAGCTGGCTCTCCTTTTCAAGACTAATATTTCACAGCATGTCACTATCTTATACCAGACATTAGCTTCCTTTGTCTTCTTCTAAAGAGGCTCTGCACATAAAGAGATAATATTGATTTTTTATCCTTGGTCTAGATGGCGTCAAGTTCATGCCACTTGACTCAAGCCATCATCAAGCTTTCCATTCAGGGCATAAAGTGCAATTTTTGCTAAGAAACTAAAGAGCCTTCTTGCTAACGTGTGATTTAGGTCATTCTTCTAGAATTCTAGGTTTGATTCACTGCTGGCATTTCTGAAGTAGTTTAGGATGAACATCAGAGACAAATGAGTCATCTTGGGCCTTCCATTTCTTCTACTCCCCATTATTTTCCAACTTAAGCACTTCAGGAGTAAGGATTAATACATCCTCCCAGGGCTGGCAACAGGCAAGTCATTCTGTAAAATATATTGGGAAATTAATAGACTTCCATTTGGGGAGAAGTAAACAAAAAAGCAGATAATATATAAGCTTGCGTACCGTAGACACTCACTATGGGAATCTGAAGAATGGCGGAATGGTTCTTTTTCATCTCTGTGTGGGTATGTGGTATGGTGCACGGTGTATGCATGTGTGTGGGTATGTGTACACATGTGTGTGCATGCATGTGGAGGACAGAGGTCAATGTTGGGTATCTTTCTCAATCACTCACCACTTTACTTACCAAGGGAGGGCCTCTCGCTTGAACTCAGAGCTCACTTATATGGCTAGTCTAGCTACCCAGCAAGTCCCTGGGATCCTCTGTCCCTGACTCCAGAATGTTGGGATTACAGGTGGACTGCTATGTCCCCTGGTGTCTATGTGGGTGCTGGGGATCCAAACTCCTAGCCTCATGCTTCTGAGACACATGCTTTGTCCACTGAGCCGACTCCCCAGCCTCTAGCTGAATAGTTCTAAGACACACTCACTGTTAGGTTAAAAAACAAAAGCAGCCACCACCCACCAATCTGGGTTTCCTCAGGCTGTCTCCTGGAGGCAGAAAGAAGCAGAATGTGTGCTTAATTGAAGGTTGCTTTAAGGAGCTCAGGAGGTGCAAGATTTGTCCCCATATTATGTCAACCTCCTTATATGGTTGTGAGGACTGTTCACAGACAACTCCCAGGGGATTTGGGGAGGCATCTTGCTTCCATTGTGGTTAGGGTCTTGTGGTTTAGTGAGGGGTGTAGGTAGGAAAACAGCTCCGGTTAACCAGTAGGTTACTTTATGGGACAGATGCTAGAAGTAGCAAGAGGTACTAAGGGACCAAGCCATTGGAGCTCTAGAAAAGCTATAGTGGGTACTTGATAGCGCTTGCTATGAACTGATGCTATCACCTCATTGTTTAACCCTGTGGTGGTTTGAATGTAAAATGTCCCCCAGGGCCTCAAGAATTTGTGATTAAGCCTCATACTTACTTAGACCCCAGCCAGTGGAGACTTTGAGAGGGGGAGCCCTGCTGGAGGTGATGTGTCACCAAGGGTGGATTTGGGTGGTTTTTAGTCCACCCCACTTGCCAGTGCTAATTAGCTCATTCTGGCTGCTTCCTCTCAGCTGATATGACAAGATATAATGTCCCAGATGTGTGTTCTATCATGCTTTCAAGCTTCCCTTTGAAACTGTAAGCTGAAACAAACCCTTTCCTTCCATCAGCTGCTTCGGGTCAGGTGTTTTGTCCCAGGTAACTGCTACAAACCTTCCCCAACCCAAAGCATAAATATGTCCTTTTGTCATGAACAAGAGCATTATGACAAACATGGCCTGTTATCATGGCTTTGCAGGAGGGTTCTAAGACCAAGGTTTGTTTGGACTACAGAGTGAGTTCAAGGCCCATCTGGCCAACATAGATTCAAAATATTTTTTCCCTTCCTTCCTTCCTGCCTTCCTTCCTTCCCTTTTTTTTGTTTAAAGGAGGAAAGGTTTATTTAAGCTTATATTTCAAGGTCACAGTCCATCATGGAAGGCATCATGAAAAGAGCATAAAGCAGCTGGTCACATTGAGTCCATAGTCAGGAAATAGAGAATAATGAATACACAAAAAAAAGTTTTAAAATGTTAGGGATGTAGCTCACTGGCAGAGCATTTGCCTAATATACACAAGGCTGTAGGTTTGAGCCCCAGCACCAGAAAGAAAAGAAAGGAAGGAAGGAAGGAAGGAAGGAAGGAAGGAAAAATTAATCCTACTTTCCAGTGAGAATGACCATAAGGGAAATGTCCAACCCACTTCTACAAATACTCCACATGTAAGCACCTGTAATTTGTAAAGTGCTCTTGCACCCATGATCTTATTTGATCCAGTTGCACACAAGCCTGACCAAGATGTGTAATTATTGGGGCTGGGGGGCTGCCTCAGTTGGTAAAGTGCTTGCCTTGCAAGAATGAGGACCTGAGTTGTACATTCATAGCCCACATACAATATCTGTGTATGATGGCATGGGCTTGTGATCCCAGCTCTGGGGATGTGGAGACAGGTAGGTCTTGGGGGCTTTCTCGCCAGCCAGTCTAGACTGCTTAGTCTCAGGAACGGGGGACAGTGCCTGAGTACGTGCAGACACACATATGCGCACAGAAAAGAGAAAAAGATGTTCAGTTATCACAAGTCCTCAGGAAACAGTGTGCTGGGATTATAGGCTTATGCCACCACACCTGGAAATATTGTATGATATTTGATGAGTAAAATATCATTATAGCTAGGCATGGTGGCACATGTCTTTAATCCTAGCACTTGGGAGGCAGAAGTAGGAGGAGCGCTGTGAGTTCAAGGCCAGTCTGGGACTACAGAGTGAATTCCAGATCAGCCTGGGCTAGAGCGAGACCCTACCTCAAAAAACCAAGACCTACAACGGGGGTAGTCATGAGCCCTAGGGGTGTAACGTCTTCTGCTGTCTGGCTAAATGTATATACTATACTCATCAAACTGCCCAGTATGCACTTCTCTTAATGTTCATATCCATATATTAATGCTAGTCTCACTTTTGGTTAGAGAAGCTTCTCTTTTCAGATGGCAGTGACCTTGGGATGTCAGAAGGCACCATGGTGCTGAGAACAAGTGACAGAGGAGTGCTCAGCACTGAAATATCTCTATCACAACTTCCAAGGCTCAGGGTCTATTGAGGAAGAGGTGGCAGAAAGAATGTAAGAGCCAAAGGAAGGGTAGGACTCCTTACAACGTGCTCTTCCAGACACAAAATGTCCTGGATATCCATGACCTCACAGTGCCTGACACTACCTACACAAGACCATCATAATAGGAGGAAAAGATGATGACATCAAAATAAAAGAGAGACTGATTGAGGGGGGAGAGGATATGATGGGGAGTGGAGTTTCAAAAGGGGAAGTGGGGGGAGGGAGGGAATATTATTTACAATCATGGAATTTGTCAATAAAATAAAATATATTTTTAAAAAGTTTAAAAAAAAACATAAGTCTTAGTAGTTCTTTTTCTCTCCATCACTTAAGGAAAAAGAAGAGGTCATTATGTCGTTAAAAGGTTCTCTAAAATCCTCACACTCCTGAGGTACAGCATTATAGCTGTGTTGTTGGAGAGGGACATCTTTTGCTCCTGAGAACAATTCAAAATTAACCACAGGTGGTGCAGCCTATGTTTGAGTCAGAGGACAAAAAGAAGAATATTAAATTTTAGAACTTGGGAGACAGAGGCAGGAGGATTACAGGTCAAGGTCAGTGTAGTAAGATCCTGCTGTTAAAAAGGAGGGGGACCTGAGGAGATGGTTCAGTGATAAAGCACTTGTGTTAATGTGAGGGCTGGAGGCTGGAGGTCAGACTCCTATACCCATGTGAATGCCAGGTGCGTGTGGTAGCTCCCTGTAATGCCAGCCCCTGAGAGATGAAACTGGCTAGCCAAATTAATGAGCTCTGGATTCAAGCAAAAGACACTGCCTCACTAAATAAAGTGTAGAGCAATCAAGAAAGATCCCCAATATCAACTTCTGGCCTCCGCATGCACACACATGCATACGCATCTGCACATACATGTACCTGCATGTATACAAACATGCATACTCACATATACATGCAAACAAAGAGAGTCTGAATATACGCTATACCTACCAAAGTAACTATCTAGTCATCTTGCACAAGTTGAGGATAAAATAGAAAAGATGGCAAATTCTGTGCCAAATCTGGAGGAGGTAACCAAGAGAGTGGGGGGGAAAGGGGGAGTCAAGTATTTCTGAGTTCTGAATCTGAGTGCGTTTGCTTACTTTGTGTCTACAGATAGTCTTAAGGTCTGTCTGGGTTTCAGTTTCCCTCTCTGCTAAATGCAACCAATAATACTAATAGCACAGGACTCTTTCGTATACAGTTCAAATGACAGCACATACTATGAATGCTAAACTGTAAATTATCAGAGTGAGATAGCATACCAGGCGACCGATCAGATTTTGCTGGTCACCCACACACCCTGCATCCGATGGAATTTCTACCTCTTTGTGCACATTGCAGGCTCAACTCCCAGGCATTTGCAAACATTAATAATTAGGTATGTTACATTGATAGGAAATAATAGAGCTTGTCAATTCTACAAACAAACCAACATGCTAGAGGTTGTGGTTCTGCAAGTAAAACCCATATCCCTTTAAAGTGAAAGACCATCAGAGGAAAGGAATGAGACTTCCACAATCTCCTGCCTTTCTTTTGCTATTTTTTTTTTTCTTAATTAGAAGTCCTCTGTTCCTACCCTGTCCTTATACTTCCAAAGACCAAGAGTACTACGCCTAGAGAAACAGGTCCTGAAAACATGCCATATCTCCTAACTATCTGAGAACTTCTTTAAAAAAATATACAGGAGCTAGAGCAATGACTCCACAGTAATAGGCACTTGCTTGCAAAGTGTGGTGGCCCAGGTTCAGCTCTCCAACGCTCACATAAAGCCATACACACCAAGGGGCACATATGTTTGGAGTTCGCTTACAGAGGCAGGAGGCTCTGGCATGCCCATACTCTCCTCTCTCTCTCAAATAAATAAATAAATTTTTTAAAGATTTATTTTATTAATTTATTAGAGACAGAAGGAGTGAGAATGGGCACGCCAGGGCTTCTAGCCACTGCAAATGAACTCCAGGTGCATGTGTCACCATGTGCATCTGGCTTATGTGGGTCCTGGACAATCAAACCTGGGTCTTTAGGTTTCACAAGCAAGTGCCTTAACCACTAAGCCATCTCTCCAGCCCAGTAGAATATATTTTTAAAGGCACTCAAAAAGTAGTGACAGGTGGCACTCATTCTCTGTTTTTGTTGCTATTTATTTGTTTTGAGATGATGTGCCCAGGTGGGTCTCAAACTATTGGACTCAAGTAATCTTCCCACCTCAGCCTTCTGAGTAGTTGGAACTATAGGTGAGGCTCTGGGCCTAGTGCATACAAATAACTTGGCGCATTTTCTCACTGGTTCTCAAAATATCTATGCAAGATAGGTATGTTATTAATTCCATTTTATACTGAGGAAACCAAGGCTAGAGACAGCTAAGCAAATGCTTAAGACTATCAACCTAGCCCTCAGGGGAGCTGGAGTCTGAACCCCTATCTATGTGACTCCAAAACCAATGTTCCTTTCCCATGCTATATAGCTTTAGTATGAATCTCCTCACCCCCTCTTCCTCTTTCTCTTTCTCTCTCTCTCTCATGCTCTCCACTCTCAGTTAGGTCATCACTATTCCTGAAGTCCATACCGGAGTGCTCTTCTACTGAAATGTGTTCCACCAATGACATTTTTGTATTGTGCCCCTTCCCCTCCCCAACGCGCAGGTAGGGCTTCACTGGAGCCCAGGCTGGCCTCACACTCATGTGATCCTCAACCAACCAGGTGCTGGGGTTAAAGGTGTGTGCCACCACCACGGGCTCCTCCTGACTCTTCTGCATTGCACACAGCCAGCCTCGATTTTATTTCTTTTGAATTTATTTATTTGTTTGTCTTTCCAAAGTAGGGTTTCACTCTATCTAACTCAGGCTGGCGCCAGGGTGGCCTCAAACTCATGGTGATCTTCCTACCTCTGCCTCCCAAGTGTTGGAATTAAAGGCGTGCGCCACCACACCCGGCATTTCGGATTTTATTTTCTCCAGTCAGCGAAGCCAGCTCTCTGACTTCCAGACAGTGGAAAGCTGTTGACTACTGCTTTTCCTGTACAAGCTCCAAGTAAATAAACCTGAAGGTAAGTGAGGAACAGGATCACCAAGGAGGCGGAGACAGGAGCCAAATCTGATTTCTTGGCTTGGCTCTTGGGGCCAGGGTGCAGGAAAGACCTCAGCCCTTTGTACTCAGCAACGTGCCCAGGGGACAGCCCAGAACAGGAAGCTATTGGCAAAGGCAACTGTTGCGTTCTCCGGAGTCCTGTAAGTCCTAAGGCTCCCCATCAAAAGCGGTTATTAAACAGCCTAATTATTAAACAAGACAGGTGGAGGAGGAAGAGGGGAGGGAAATTGGAGGGTTGAATAGAGCTTTTAAGAAAGCCAGAAAAATGACTGTGTGTGTGTAACACCTCATTTGGAGAACAAAGTGAATGTGCCTGACCCAGCCAGGTGCATTGTTAAACCTGTAGGGAAGAGATAGGGAAACAGACCATTTTTCTCTCTCTCAGTCACAAACACTGCGAGCTTAAAGCTGAACTGCCAAGACTCTAGAATAAATCCCCAGGATTTATTCTCCCAACAAGGCCAGAGAACTGACAGAATCACAAGCAAGAATAATGTCCGTTCCAGTCAATGCTTAGAATATTCAAAGCATGAAGGCTTTTTATTAGCAAATCAACTAGACTATGAGCTCAGGGGGAGGACGTTGTACCCTTACTTCTGAATGCTAGGATAGCACAGAGAGGGCGCCCCACAAATGTTCACTAGAATCCAATGGAAGGCAGGAGCTGCATCTTGGGCGACTTTGTACTACACCCAGCCATCAGCACAAAGTGAATGAATGACTGCGCATTCAGGAATGAAAAATGCAGATTTGGAGTTGTCCTTGAAGGAAAGCATGGTTTTGTTGTTGTTGTTGTTCTGGTTTTTCTGAGGTAGGGTCTCACTCTAGCCCAGGCTGACCTGAAATTCACAGCCTCAGGGTGACCTCAAACTCTCCACGATCCTCCTACCTCTGCCTCCCAAGTGCTGGGATTAAAGGCGTGTGCCACCAAGCCCGGCCTAGACTGACCTTTTTTTTTAATGAGAGAGAGGGCGAGAGTGAAATAGAGAGAGAGAGAGAACTGGTGTGTCAGGGCCTCCAGTCACTGTAATCGAACTCCAGATGCGTGTGCCACCTTGTGCGCTTGTGCAACCTTGCACATCTGGTTTATGTGGGATCTGGGGAGTCGAACCTGAGTCCTTAGACTTCACAGGCAAGCACCTTAACCACTAAGCCATCTCTTTAACCCAAGGCCTGGTGTTTTTGCAATGGTGTGTTCTCTTCTTAATTTCATCTTGATTTTCTCTCCTTAGAAGATAGAGCTTTTGCTAAACTAATCTGGCTGCTAAAAAGAGACAGTTTTTCTGGCTTTTCTTCATCCTCCTGAAGAGGCAAACAGTCCAGACCTTCTAGAGCCGCCTAAGCATTTCCTCAGTCCTCCTCTGAGTAAAAGTCAGGCCCCTGGGATTGTCAGCAGGAGCTGGGCTTATCTAATTCCATCTTTTCTGACCCTTTTGTTCCATTTTCTCCTCTGCTCTGAGTTCTTCGTCATCCACAGATAAATGTGGACTCCCCTTACTCAGCAGCCCCCTTTGTGTGTGTTTTGTTTTCTTTTATGATGTGGTGCTAACAACTAAAGCAACCTCCTCACATACACCAAGCATTGCTACCAAGCTATACCTCCACCCCAGTGATTTCAGAGAAGACTACAATAAAATATCCAGCCGGGCGTGGTGGCGCATGTCTTTAATCCCAGCACTTTGAAGGCAGAATAAGAGGATCTCCAAGAGTTCAAGGCCACCCTGAGACTACATAGTAAATTAAATAAAGGGCAGGCTGGCTAGAGTGAGACCCTACCTCCAAAAAACCCAGACCTACAACGGGGGTAGCATGAGCCCTAGGGGTGTAACGTTCTTCTGCTGTCTGGCTAAATGTATATACTATACTCATCAAACTGCCCAGTATGCACCTTCTCTCTTAATGTTCCAGATCATATATTAATGCTAGTCTCACTTTTGGTTAGAGAAGCTTCTCTTTTCAGATGGCAGTGACCTTGGGATGTCAGAAGGCACCATGGTGCTGAGAACAAGTGAGGGTGAGACTTCCTGCCCTCCCTGTCAGCTGGGTGTCTCTTCTCAATGTCTCTCATGGGACCTCTGTCTTAGCATTTACCACATTGGGATGTACTTAGGTACTTTTTTTTTTTTTTTTTTTTTTTGGTTTGTCAAGGTAGGGTCTCACTCGAGCCCAGGCTGACCTGGAATTTACTATATAGTCTCAGGGTAGCCTCGAACTCATGGTGATCCACCTACCTCTGCCTCCCGAGTGTTGGGATTAAAGGTATGCCCTACCACACCCAGCAAGTACTTCTTTATCTACTCATTTTTTTTTCTGTGGACTCACCGTAGGCAGGAACTGCATCTTTCTTTTTTTAATTTTTTTTTTTAATTTCTGGCATGCCAGGGCCTCTAGTCACTGCAAACGAACTCCAGATGCATGCACCACCTTGTGCATCTGGCTTATTAGGTACTTTTTTTTTTTTTTTTTTTTTTTTTTGGTTTTTCAAGGTAGGGTCTCACTCTAGCCCAGGCTGACCTGGAATTTACTATATAGTCTCAGAGTAGCCTCGAACTCATGGTGATCCACCTACCTCTGCCTCCCGAGTGCTGGGATTAAAGGTATGCCCTACCACACCCGGCAAGGTACTTCTTTATCTACTCAAGTTTTTTCTGTGGACTCACCGTAGGCAGGAACTGCATCTTTCTTTTTTAAATTTTTTTTTTAATTTCTGGGCATGCCAGGGCCTCTAGTCACTGCAAACGAACTCCAGATGCATGCACCACCTTGTGCATCTGGCTTAGATGGGTCCTGGGGAATCAAACCTGGGTCCTTAGGCTTTGCTTGCAAGCACTTGAATCACTAAGCCATCTTTGAAGCCCTGTGTCTTTCTTTTAAAAAATATTTTATGTATTTATTTAAAAGAGAAAGAGAGATAGTCAGAGAGAGAGAAAAAAAATGGGCACACCATGGCCTCTAGCCACTGCAAGCAATGAACTCCAGCACATGTGCCACCTTGTGCATTACATGCTTTACATGGGTACTTGGGAATTGAACATGGGTCCTTAGGCTTTGCAAGCAAGTGCCTTAACCACTGAGCCGTCTCTCCAGCCCTTAGTTACTTCTTTACTGAATTTTCTGTGCACTTACTGCAGGCAGGACCTGTGTCTTTCATCTTTGTGATCCATAAATGTCTGGTGAATGAATGACTTGCCCTAGGTCACCTAGTGACAGGTGGCAGAGCTGGGGCCACAACCAATGCCTGTGTCTCATGGGTTCCCTATCCCTGATGTCCTACCAGAACACACTCTAAACAAAAATGGGCTGAAGACCTGACAGATGTCAGTCGGGGCTGAAGAGGTAGCTCAGAGGATAAAGTGCTTTGTCAGGCAAACATGATAACCTGAGTTTGGAGCCTCAAAGACCACGTTAAATGGTTGAAGACCCTCCTATGGGACTTGCACTCCTACATACACACACACCAAAAAAAAAAGAAAGAAAAAAAGACAGTTAAAGGTCTGGGGAGATAGCTCAGTGGTTAGGGTTAGACACATGCCTGATGGCATAGGTTCAATTCCCCAGCCATTCACATAAAGCTGGACAAGCATGCAATTGCAGCAGCAAGAGACTTTGGTGCACCCATACACACGTGTGTGTGTACAGACACACACATGCAAATAATAAATATTTTTAAAAGTCAGTCAAGTGGGTTTATGAACTTGTCGCAGTCAGCTTCCCATTGCTAGCACAAAGCACCTGACCAAGAGCAGCTGATGGAAGGAAAGGGTTTATTTTGGCTTATAAACTCGAAGGGAAGCCCCATAATGGCAGGTGAAGATGATGGCATGAGCAGAGGGTGGACATCACCTCCTGGCCAACATCAGGTAGACAACAGCAGCAGGAGAGTGTGCCAAACACTGGCAAGGAGAAGCTGGGTATAACGCCCATAAGCCTGCCCTCAACAATACATCACCTCCAGAAGGTTCCAATTCCCAAATTGCCATCAGCTGGGGAACGAGCATTCAGAACACAAAAGTTTATGGGGGACACCTGAATGAAACCACCACAGAACTATATCACAAATTTTTAAATGAAAATTTTGGGTTCGGTGCTAGAATATATACTTAGTTTTCTCAAAAAGGAAAAAAGAAGAACTTTTCTTCTCCTCTTGCTATTGTCAGGAATCTAGGTGGTACTCAGAAACGAGCCGGGTCACATTTATAATCCTTTATCCTGAAATAGCTGAACAATGATTTCTTTATAGGAGAACTGCCGCTGGTGAGCATGAAAGCTACGGATCTCCAAGGTGGCTTCCCTGCCCCCCTCCCTCCTGTCTCGCCAGGAATGCGCAAATGTCCTGAAGAAATTTGGAACAAGAAGGCTGCCGCCCTTTCTGTTTGTCAATGGATACTTCACTTCTGTTCAGAATACAGATGAAAACAGTCACAATGTATTACCTATACTGTGCTCTTCAGCCTTTGTTTCTGATACAGGTTGGCCTAGAACCTGTGATTCTTCTGCCTCGGCCTCCTGGAGTGCTTGGATTGCAGATGTACACCACCAGTGCCTTATGGGGTCTGGGGTGGAACACACTAAGCACGTTTTATCACAGAGCTGTGTCCTCAGCCCTGTGCTTTTAACTCGTTTTATTTTCATTTTTGTTTTTGAGACAAGGTCTCACACTTTGCCCAAATTGGTCTGGAACTCACTACGTAGCCAAAGTCTGTCCTCCAACTTGTGGCCAATCTATCTGCTTATGTCTCGAGTTCTAGGATTATAGACATCCGCCACCCTGCCTGGCTATACTTACACGTCTTTAAAGCAACTTCTTCTCTTTTCTGAAGTTTGTCCTCCATGTGTGTGAAGCCCTGGGCTCAATCTCCAGCACTATGAACTAGATAAAGGGACTCAGTGGTAGAGCACACGCTCTAGGGGGTTCAACTCTGGTGGTGGGGAGGGGATGAACCAAGAAAACGGTAAGCAAACCGCTGAAAACCCATTTGTTAACTCAGCCATGAAACCAAGTTCTGTCCGGTGCACCGTGTGTCAGGCTCCATCTTAGATACCTGCAAAAGCAGCTGAGAAGTACCTCGCCCAGCAGCACTTTGTCGGGTCATACACCGTAACTCCTTCATCTGAAAGTCTCCTGAGGCCATGCACGTCGCCCCGGCACTTAGGAGGCTGAAGAAGTAAGTAAGTAAATAAAGAAATTAAATAAATCACCTTTGCAGTTGTTTGGCATTGGTAGAAAGTTAATTTTATATTTTTTCTTTTAATGTTTTATTTTTTATTGATTTGAGAGAGAGAGGGAAAGAATGGGTGCACTAGGGCCTTCAGCTGCTGCAGATGAACTCCTTGTGCATCTGGCTTACATGGGTCCTGGGGAATTGAACCTGGGTCCTTTGGCTTTGCAGGCAAGTGCCTTAACTGCTAAGCCATCTTTAGGGTTGTTTTAAAAAAACAAAACAGAACCAAGAAATATATGAATTAAAAAAAAATTTAAGCTGGAAATGGTGGCACAAGACTTTAATCCTAGCACTGGGGAGGCAGAGATAAAAGGATTACCATGAGTTTGAGGCCACCCTGAGACTACATAGTAAATTAAATAAAGGGCAGGCTGGGCTAGAGTGAGACCCTACCTCCACCCTCCCCCCAAAATAAATATTTTTATTTATTTATTTGCAAGCAGAGAGAGAGAGAGAAAGAGAGAAGGGGCATGCCAAAGCACCCAGCTGCTGCAACAAACTCCAAATGCATGTACCACTGTGTGTCTGGCTTTACCGGGGAATTGAACTCAGGTTAAGGTTTGCAGGCAAGTGCCTTAAGTGCCAAGCCATCTCTCCAGCCATGAATTTGATTTTTAAATGGGAATCTACCTTCTCCTCCTTCTTGCTCTCTACAAAGGCAATGCACTGTGATGTTTTTCCTGCCTCATCCAGATGTATGGCTTTTCTTACAAACGTCGAGTCATTAGCCAAGCATGGCGGCACATGCCTGCAGTCACAAGTCTTAGTGGCCAGGGCAGGAGGATTGAGAATTCAAAGGCCCATCTAAGCTACACAGTGAGATCCTGGGTTGGGGCGGGGGTCAACTAGACCCATTCCTTCTTTCTAATGGCGCTGGTATTAGTTAGCGTGTGCACAGACGCCGCCAGTGTGCTGCGCCTGTCTCCTTGGAAACCTTATCATCTCCACACATGAAACCTGACTTCTGATGGCCAGGACCTCCCTCTTGTGGGACACCTCCCTCCAGTCACAGAAACCTATCTGTAGATGGCTGTGGAAGTACTTGGGAATTAATGTGACTCCGGAACACAGCCTTTAACCAGTGACCCAAAGCCACAAGAGTATAAACACCCCAGCACTCTGGAAGATCCTGAGGCATGTGCTTGGCGCTGGTTTTACAGTTCCCCTGAAAATTTCAACTGTAGCCGCTCTAGTTTATGGTGTAATAACAAACCCTTTATTGGCTGTCTGCCTTGCCCTGTACCACTTCCCTGTTTACCCACCAAGCCGTCTCCAACATGCGCCTTGCTCTAGTCACATGATGTGCTTTGGGAGGACAGAGGCAAGGCAAAATGGATACGCTTTAGTCGGTTTCATCATTTTTCTTACTAATGGCCATTTAGGTTATTTGTGTGTGTTTTGTTTTCTTTTATGATGTGGTGCTAACAACTAAAGCAACCTCCTCACATACACCAAGCATTGCTACCAAGCTATACCTCCACCCCAGTGATTTCAGAGAAGACTACAATAAAATATCCAGCCGGGCGTGGTGGCGCATGTCTTTAATCCCAGCACTTGGAAGGCAGAAGTAAGAGGATCTCCAAGAGTTCAAGGCCACCCTGAGACTACATAGTGAATTCCAGGTTAGCCTGAACTGGAGTGAAACCGTACCTCGAAAAAAAAAGTATATATATCCATGTGATTTAAATACATGCACATATTCCTGAGTTATCAATGTTAGATCTGGGCTGGGGAAATGGCTCAGCAGTTAAATGTACTTGTTTACAAAGCCTGCCGACCTGAGTTCAATTCCCAGCACCCTGTAAAGCCTGCATACACACACACACACACATATACATACATACACATGCACAAATAAATAAATAATTTGAAATAGATTGGGCTTGGGGAGATGACTCAGCAATTAAGTGTGCTTGCTTGCAAAGCCTGCCAGCTAGGGTTCAATTCCCCAGTATCCACATAAAGCCAGACACATAAAGTGGCACATGTGTCTAGAGTTCATTTGCAATTGCAAGAAGCCCTGGCACACCCATTCTCTCTTTCTCACAAATAAGTAAATGAAAAAAAATATTTTTTAAGTTTAAAAAGGGCTGGAGAGATGGTTAATCGGTTAAGGCATTTGCCTACAAAGCCAAAGGACCCAAGTTCAATTCCCCCAGGACACATGTAAGCCAGACACACAAAGTGGAGTATGCGTCTGGAGTTCATTTGCAGTGGCTAGAGGCCCTGGCACACCCATTCTCTCTCTCAAATAAATAAATTCATTAAATAAATTAAAATAAATTTTTAAAAAGTTTAAGAAAGACAGACAATAAATGCTAAGGCAAGGAAATTCATACTTGGCTTTTAGTAGACACTACCAAACTGACTCTCCATGTGGCTTTCTTACTAATCCTCTTCCTGTTCAGTGGGTGTATGTTAACTCCTCCTTTGTCATCTCTAGATATTACACATTATTTTTCCCCGATAAGCACATCTACATATTCCATAAGCTTGTATCACATTTTAACTTGCATTTCTTCAATGACTTAGGAGAAACATCGCATTTCAGGTCAATACCAGTTGATGGAAGGAGAAAACACACAGTATAGAAAAAGGTAAGGTCTGGATAGTATTAGTTGACAGTATAGAAGCTTATTGGCAATGGGGTAGCTACAGAGCCTCCGTGAAGCCTTGTGTAGACTCTGAGCCTCGGAATGGGGCATACTGTGTGTACGAGGAAGGAAGTCAAGTCAGATGTGGGAAACTTCAAGTCTTGCTGTGACAACCTCACTGAAGTCAGTGGTTTTGTCACCTTTTAGTAACACTTTTTATATACAAGAGCCATGTTTCAGTTTCAGGAGATATTACCAGACTACTATCTCTAAATATTTATTCATTGATGGACGGATTGGTTTATTAATACTGTGGATCAAACCGAGGGCCTTGTACATGCAAATACCCTACCATTAAGCCATACCCTAGTCCCCCTGCTTTTGGGGGGGTGTGTGGTGCATTCACGTGTATGGGTCCTTGAAGGCTCCATACTCTTGTCTCTGGTGGCCAGAGTGGAAAGTTAGGTGTCCTGTTCGGTCACTCTTCTACCTTGTCTTGTTTTCAGCCAGACTGTTCTTAGTGTTGCTGGAGTTTGGGGGCTCTCACGATTTTCAGGTCTCTACCCCACTGTGGGGCTGGGGTTACAGTGTGCAGGGCCATACCCAGCTGTTTCATGTGGGTCCCGGCGATTCAAACTCAGGCCCTCACGCTTGTGCAGAAAGCACGCCTAACTGCTGTGCATCTCCAGCCCCCTTGTGTTCTTTTCTATTTTTATTTTTATTTTTGAGACAGAGTTTCCGTGTGTCGTCCAGGGTGCCCTCCTGCCCACTATGCTCCTGCTGCAGCCTCCTCGGTGCAGGATTATAGGTGTGTGCCAGGATTTTTCAAATTCTTGAAATAAATTTAATAAGGCCCAATGTCACTGAATGATAATTCTTCCTCTTTCCTTTGAACTTTCTGGAAGACTGTTTCCCTGAAGAGTATCTCTTACCTGTGAGTTAATACTCTGGCCTGGAGAGTTCTGAAGTGGAGTGTGGGCCTAAAGACCACAGTGAATGTCACTCTAAAGTCGTTTGCTCATGTGTCCAACGAAAATCTGTATTTATGTGTTTGGCTAGTTCATACCCCTTTGTCCATTTTGTTCTATTGAATAATTTTGGGTTTCCTTTGTATTTATTTAATGAAAATTTGCATATATTATGGATACTAACCCTTTACTTATTATAGATAGCCAACATTTACTTTGTTGTTGTTTTTGTTTGTTTGTTTGGTTGGTTGGTTGGTTTTGCAAGGAAGGGTCTCACTCTTGTCCAGTCTGACCTGGAATTCACTATGTAGTCTCAGGCTGGCCTCAAACTCACGGTGATCCTCCTACCTCTGCCTCCTGAGTGCTGGGATTAAAGGCGTGTGCCACCACACTCAGCCAACATTTATTTTTTTAAAAAACTTTTTTATATTTTATTTAGTTAGCTGAGAGAGAGAGAGAACAGGTACTCCAGGGCCTATAGCCACTGTAAATGAACTCTAGACAAGTGTACCACCTTGTGCATCTGGCTTGTGTGAGTTCTGGGGAATCAAACCTGGATCCTTTGCCTTCACAGGTAAATGCTTTAGCTACTGAGCCATCTCTCCAGCCCCAACATTCACTTTTAATGTATTTCTAATCACTTGCTTTGTGTACAGTTTTTTTCATTTTTATTCAGTCATATCTGTAGATCTTTTTATTTATGATTTGAGTTTTGTGTCTTGTTTACAAAGGCCATTCATTCCTGCTCATAAATCATAAAAACAATATCCTATTTTTGCATTCTAGCTCTTCATTGCTTAAAAAAAACCTAGGTCCTTCCTTCTTCCTTTTCATTCCTTTCCTTCCTTTCCTTCCTCCTTTCCTTCCCTTCCCCCTTTTCACTGCCTCCCTTTCCTCCTTCCTCTTTTTTTGTCTGTTTTCTTTCACTTTCCTTCCTTCGTTCCCTTCCTTTCCTTCCTTCCTTCTTTCCTTCCTCCCTCCCTCTCTTCTTCCCTCCATCACTCCTTCCCTTTTTTCTTCCTTTCTTCCTTCCTTTCTTCTTTCTTTCTTGCTTGCTTTGTCCAGGCTGATCTTGAACTTCTGGGCTCAAATGATCCTCTGCCTTCGTCTTCCAAGTTGCTGGGACAATAGGCATGCACCATAATGCCTGGCTCTAAACTTTAGATCTCTAGCCTGTTCATATTATAGATTTGTGGATATTATGAAAAGAAATATACCTAGGGGGCTGGAGAGATAGCTTAGCGGTTAAGGAGCTTGTCTGTGAAGCCAAAGGACCCAGGTTCGAGTCCCCAGGACCCACGTAAGCCAGATGCACAAGGGGACGCATGCATCTGGAGTTCGTTTGCAGTAGCTAGCAGCCCTGGTACATCCATTCTCCCTCTGTCTCCTTTCTACTTCCCTCTCTGCTTGTAAATAAAATTTTAAAAATTAAAAAAAAAATAAACATACCTAGGGAATTTTCTCATTTCTGCTGCTACCTCAGGAGAGATGATTCTCCTGTTGCTTTTTCTGAGTGGTCATTGCTGCTGTGAGGACTACATGCTTCCTCTGAGATTATGATTTCATCATCTCCCACTGATTCTCTTAGAAGGGACAACATTTTTTAATGTTGAAGAAAGACCTTCTCAAATTGTCTGCATGCATGCTGTGTAGTCATTCAACAATTATCACTCTTGGCCTTTGTTTCTTCATCTGTTAAATGGGAAAGTTGGAACCAGATACTGTGATCTCTTCCTGCATTAATAATGCTGAGGTTTAAAACAACTCCATCCTTGTCTGGCCAAAAGAGAGTTCAATTTCAAATGGGAGAAAATTGAATCTCCTAACTCTAGATGCTAAATGATGTTGAATTTATTTATTTATTTATTATTTTTGAACTTCTTTACATTTGAAAATGATACCAGGGGTGGTAAAGACTGGCACTCTTTGCTCTTGGATTGAATACTTTGCCTATATTTAACCAGATCTAGCACCTTCAAGAATAGAATTCTTGCATTACAGAGCTAAATGCAAGGTAACCAGACATTTAGTATGTACCCAGTGACTTTCAATGAAATAATAACTCTTTGCCAAGGAAAGGGCAGGAATGCAACAGTAGTACCCTGTCTAAGGTTACTTTTTTTCTTTCTATTCAAAAATTCTTAGTGCATGTTAGTTGCATAGAATAATGGGCTTCATTGTGACTTTTTTTTTTCCCTTAAGAGGGATATGTTGAGACAGGGACTAATGTTTCCCATAACTCAGACTGACCTCAAACTCACTGCTTATGTAGCCAAGGATGGATGACCTTGAACTTCTGATCCTCTTGCCTTGTCTCCCAAGTGCTGAGATTCCAGGTGTGCACCACACCCAGCTTCCTGACATTTCCACATATGCATCCGGTATCTATCCTTGGTCATATCTGCCCCCAGCACTCTCTCTCTGGCTCTCCTTTAGTCCTCCTCTACTTTCATGTCTTTGTTTATTTGTTGTTTTCCAAGACAGGGTCTCGTGGAGGCCAGGCTGGTCTCAAACTCACTATAATGTAGTGGAGGCTAGCCTTGAACTTTTGATTCTACCTCTGCCTCTTTGTCTGTTTCATGTCATTTTTTTTCTTACATTCCACATATGAGCACATGGGTATGTTAAAACCATATAAAACCAGCTGACAGAAAGCTGGAAAATGCTGCACTGCATGCAGCCTTGTGGGAGACAGAAACCATCAGTGGTGAAAACAGTGGACCCTGTAAGCCTTAAGTTTGGCCATCTAGGTCAAATGAGCCAATCGGTGCAATAGTGGCATGTCTGTTATGGGGGAAACCACCTGCTCTCTAATTGGACTAAAGGCCCAAACAAAAAGAAAGAAAGAAAGAAAGAAAGAAAGAAGGAAAGAAAGAAAGAAAGAAAGAAAGAAACAGGGGCTGGGAAGATGTCTTAACAGTTAAGCGCTTGCCTGTAAAGTCTAAAGACTCCGGTTAGAGGCTTGATTCCCCAGGACCCATGTAAGCCAGATGCACAAGGTGGCGCATGCATCTGGAGTTTGTTTGCAGTGGCTGCAGGCCCTGCCACACCCATTCTCTATCTATCTGCCTTTTTCTCTCTCTGTCTGTCGCTGTCAAATAAATAAATAATAAATTAAAAATAAAAAAGAACCAGGCTCAAAAAAAAAAATGTACCAAGCACACCAAATTTGGAAGGATGCAACACCCTCACTGGGATCCCGTAAAGAGAAGGACACTATAATGGCAGCAATGGCCTCACCACCTTGTCATGTGACTAGCTGGTATGTGCGCCAAGGGACAGACAGCCACTGAACTCCTAACTGTCCCTGGAGCTTCAGCTCAACATAATATCTACTGCCTCATGCAGCCCACTGGAATCACCAACCATCCATTTGCCCATGGGCATCTGGTACTGTGCCTGCCCTCTATGGTCCTATGCCCCTGTGGCTCTAAACCCCTGTCTCCAGCTGTGCTGTGCACTGAAGCCTGTGGCCTCTACAACTGGGTCCATTCATATCTGACCTATCTTTGCCTCGTTATCAGCTCTCTACCTCTGCCTCCAGTAAGGCTTCTTTGAACTCTGCAGCCTCTTTAATCCGTGTGTGTGTGTGTGTGTGTGTGTGTACTGTGATAAGAGTAAGGTATAATCTAAGATCTAATATTAGTAATTCATAATGGAATTTTAAAAAATCTGTGATTGACCAAAAAAGAAAGGAAGGAAGGAAGGAAGGAAGGAAGGAAGGAAGGAAGGAAGGAAAGAAAGCCAGGTATAGTGGTACACTCCTTTAACCCCAGCACCCAGAAGGCTGAGGTAGTAGGATCACTGTGAGTTTGAGGCCAGCCAGCCTAGGACTATTGAGTTCCAAGTCAGCCTGGGCTAGGGTGAGACCCTATTTCAGAAAAAAAAATTTTTTTTAAAGTTTGTAATTGTTGCCAACCAGCTATCAAAGGAAATCAGAACTACTTGGTAAATTGCAGCCAATGAAACTGAAACTGTAGCATGTGAATTTGTTAATAAATTCTGAAATTATGGAAAGACATAAACATGTCTATCTATGTTCCTGACATGCCATGCTCACGTCATTATACAAGTCACTTATACCCTACAGTCTGTTAACTAACAATTGGAATCCCCTTAAAAAAAACATTAACTCTGGGCAGGAGAGATGGCTCAGTGGTTAATGCGCTTACCTGCCAAGCCTAATGATCTGTGTTTGATTTTCCAGTACCCACATAAATCCAGATACACAAAGAGGTGCATGCATCTGGAGTTCATTTGCAGTGGCTGGAGGCCTTGGAGAGCCCATTCTCTCTGTCTCTCTTCTATCTCTTCCTCTCTGCTTACGAATAAATGCATAGCTAAAAAAACAAAAAAATTAACTCTTCAGAGATGAATAGAACCAGAAAGACTCTGAACAGAACTCCAGGCAACAAAGATCTAACCACAGAGTGGCATGTCATAACTTTATTTCACATGAATGTCAGATGGATTGTTTATTAGCATAGTAAGTGTTAGGTATTCTTTTCACTTGTAAAGTGGCTTGTATTCAACCTAACTACACTGCTGGGAATGTTGTATATGTACTCTTACCTGTGTTCACACATTCTAACACATTCTAGCAGCTCATCCCTAAGCCACAGGATTCAGTCTAGTCTAATGTAACCCACCTGCAAATAATTCTATCACCTTATTCCCAATTAGAAGTTTGGATTAATCCTCATTCTGGTAGCAGGTCTGATAGCTTCTGTAATTTGGAAGCAGCAAGGAGGGTAAACAATATTTCAAAATAATGCCAACAATCAAATGATGCGAAAGATCTATGATTTCTATTGGTGACAAAGTCACGAGTTCTGCTGCTACTGATAGTTTATTGCCTTCATCATTATGGAGGAGATGCTAAATTTAACTCAGAGGCTCTAAATTTTGCTCACTGATCTATCCGTTGGTAAAGAACACCTGAGCCAAAGCTGGTGCATGCTTGACAATTAAGAAGCCATTCAAGGAGTGAGTAGTGCTCCTTTGATTGCTAGCACTCTTGACTAGCATGTGCAAGGCCCTGGGCTGAGTCCCCAGCAATGTAAAAAGCTGTGTGGGGGGTGGGGAGGGGAGGACAGAGGCTCATTGCTAATGATCCCCAGTAGGGAGACCTGAATACTCTGGTCAAGGGGGTTTCTCCTGGTCCCTGAGCAGTCTAAACGACTGGGGTCAACGCATACTAGCCCCAATTCTCTGGTGCATGTACCCAGGGTCCCCACATAACCTTTTGTAAAAGCAGGCTTTTCATCCACAATGAGCTGTTCAAGAACACAGGAAGTTCTGTGAAGCATCATCCTGGCCCAAGCCAAATCCTTTCTCAGCCAATGCAGGTATTTTCCTAAGGAAACACGGCATAGACACACCCATTCATTCTGCCGCCAGAGAACTTTCCCTCCCAGTTACTCTATCCCTATATTTGCATAGTTAAGTGGGTCATTACTCATTTTTTGTTTTCTAGAACTAAGTAACAGGCTACCCTAAAGCTTGCCCCTAGAAAAGCCCACTTCTAGACTAAAAAACTTGGGTTGTTAATTTTTTTGTTTCGTACACGGTTTTTGTTCTCTTCGGAAAGATTTCTTCAGGTCAGAACTCAGCCCCAGCCCAAGCTTCCTGTGCTCCCCTGTCTAAATCCTTCCTGAGGCATTCAGCCCAACCCTCAATGACGGATGGCACTAAAAGATCCTTTTTCTTCTAGCCACCCCCCCCCCCCCTCGGTGCTTCGAGCCCTGAGGTTGCTTCCGCAGAAGTCACATAGCAAGAAGTTAATACTCACAGGGCCCAACCTGGCTTCGGAGCTGGTAGAGAACTAGACAAGACCAGCGGGAAACAAGGCCATTCTCTGCTTCTAGGGTTTTGTTCTCTTGTAAGTGTTTGGTACCCTGAGGGGACTCTGTCCTGGACAACTTCATCAGAAGGTGAGAAAGTGCAGAATCAACCCAGCCCAGAGGCTGTGTTCTCCCTGCCAGCTCCCTCCATGCGAAGTTGGGCGAGGTGCAGTGAAGAGGCCCTGCTGTGGGAGGAGAAGAGAAGAAGCTAGGCAGAGGCCAGCTCCTTCTCAGCCCCTGAAGAAGTGGGCCTGCCCCTCCGTGGGCCAACACCCAGGGCACTGTATGCATCCCGTGCTGGGCTGCCTGCCCTTCAGTGCATTCCTGTTTGGGCTGGTGGGTGGGGATTCATTATCTCTACCGGTCTTGTTAACCAAACATAGCAAGGAAAGAGGCGAAGAAGCAGTAACTTGTTGCAGAAAACGTCCTGCCTTGCCTAGCTCCACAGGCTGCTTACAATCTCTTCAGCCTTTGACCTGATCCCTTGAGTCATCCTCAAGTTCGTTATACAGATGCTTGACCCTTTCTAATTAACCATCTCTTCCTGCGTAGCAACATGGTCATTTTTCTTATTTTTAGGGACTCCTATTCACTGCCTTGAGGAAAGCAGTAAGAAATATTAGATGCCCTACTAGGTTTTAAGTAAAGAAGCCAAAATTAACCTGTAGTCAAGCAAAGGGTTCCAGCTATAGACACACATCTGTTTCCCTCCCTGCAGCCGGCTGTCTGGGTGACTAGGAGCAGTAGCCTTGTCTGGTGCTTTTTTTTTTTTTTTTTTTTGTGTGTGTGTGTGTGTGTGTGTGTTTCCGTATACCTTTCCTTTACATGTAGAACATGACCAGCTAAGTTCAAGTACTTGTTAGGGGCTGCCTCAGCAAACAGCTAACTCCTTTTATTTCCTGCTTTTTGTTTCATTAAAAATACCAGAAGAGTTGTTTCATTTAGACACTCCCTTTCTGGGGCCTGAAGATTAATTACTCAGAGGCCATTTCCAGCCGTGAATACCTCTATGTATGCCTTGTAAGCCGTTAAACTCTGCACCTCCCCCCCCATCATATCAGGGAGTTTAAGGGAAACACCTCTGGCTCTAGAAAAGAGTGGATATTCTACCCACCACCACCCAACCCTCCAGTTCCCCGTCACCAACATTCCCCTATGTGTTGTGTCCAAAGAGCCTGCCTGTGGACCTTTCTGGCTGTGTAATCATGAATAAGTTAAACTCTCTGAACCTCAAAAAAGATTACTGATTAATGATGATACCAACTTGAAAGATTTGCAGAGATTAAACCAAGCGTTTTTTTTTTTTTTTGTACATTTTGTTTATTTTTTGAGACACACAGAGAGAGAGAGAGAGAGAGAATGAGAATTAATGGGTACATTAGGGCCTCTTGTCTTGCGAACTTGAGACGTATGTGCCACTTTCTGCATGTGGCTTTATGTGGGTACTAGAGAACTGAACTCAGATGCACAGGCTTTGCAAGCAAGTGCCTTTGACCACTGATCCCAGCCTAGCCAAGTGTGGTTTGTAATAGTGCTAAGTTAGACTTTAAAAAAATCTATTTAGGGCTAGGGATGTGGCTCAGATGGTAGAGCGCTTTCCCAGCATGCACAGAGCCCTGAAGCCCATCCCCAGCATAAACTAGGCACATGGTGGCATACATCTGTAATCTCAGCACTTAACAGCTGGAGTCCGGAGCATGAGAAGTTCAATGTCATCTTTGACTACGTAGAGAGTCTAAGGCCACCCTGGGCTACATGAGGCCCTGTCTAAAAAAAAAAAAAAAAAAAAAAGGCTAGGGAGATGGCTCTGGGATAAAGCACTTGATAGGAAGCACTGAGTACCTGAGTTCAGATGCCTAGACTCTGTGAGAAAGCTGGAAGCCATGGCCAGCTTCTTCCTGGCATGCCTACCAGGAGATGGAAGGTGAAGAAGACAGGAGAATCTTCTAGAGGCTCCTGAACCAGGTAGCCTGGTGAACAGAGTAGCAAACAAGGAGACCCTGCCTCAAATGAGGTAGAAGGCAAAGGGATACCACCTGAAGGTTGTTCTCCAACCTGCATGTTGGCACCATGCCACACGTGTGCCCCCACTCACACACATCCACGCATATCATACACAGACACACACACGCCAAGTAGACTTCAGTTGTTAGATAGCATGACTTCTCCAACTGTTTGGTTAGAGGGGAGCTTTTCAGAACTTCCCTTGGGAGCCCAGAATGTAAGTGTATTGTATAAAATGACTGATAACAATATCTGTGAAGGAACCCGAATAACCACAAGGAGTTGAATCCTTCAAAGACATTTTCAAACCCTCAAGGAAACTTAGTGACAGACACACAGTAGGTTGTGTAGAAACATCTGTCCATGGTCAGATGGTTCTGGCTGCAAGCTTTCAAAAACATGGGCAGAGATATACCTACTTCACAGTGGACCTAAGTTGACAGTCACCCACGGTCCCCACTCTGTGGTTACCCAGAAATAGCAGAGCAGAAAACCGCCAGTGTTTCAGTCTGAATGAATTGCCTGGTCCCACCCACCTCAGGCCCTTCTGTTCTCTCTTTAGCCAGTTCCCTCTGAAGAGGTGACAGGCCAGGTATGGACAAAAAAAAAAAAAAAAAAACACGTTAATCTCTATACTGTCACCCAGGTGATTATTTAACCATAGCCCAGACTCCTGTTTTCTGACATATATTTCTTTGCCTTGACAATCATGTCTGAGTGTTTTAATGCCTGGCTGGCTCTGCTGGAGTTGGTTTGACCATGTTTTGAAAAGTGACTTCAGTGTTTGTGGTGGTAATTGGCTCGGCACCATGGGCTGGTGACACAGCAGTGTGATGAACCGGAGCAATTTGAACTCAGCAGTGGATTAATTTTTCATGACTTTCTGCTTCCACAGTTGCAGCTAGAGTACAGATACCAAGTGGTCCAGGGGGACACAGACCCTCCAGCCTTGTGGCCTCGGGGTGTGCAGGCAGGGTTTCTCCCTAGATGGCCTTCTAGAATTCACCAGATATATCCCAAGGGCTCAGTATCTCCCCATGCCATTCCCTAGGATTCAGGATCTCTAGGCAGCCCAATGTTCCTCCTTTTCTTCTGAAAACTTTCCGAAGATCTTACAGTAAAGCCACCCTGGCTGTGAGCTCCAGCTTCTACAGGATCACTCAAGGTGTGGGATACTGACTCATCCCTCCCCGCATGTTGCCTCCAATCTGCATTCTTTTGCTATGATAACTGTCACTGTGTAATAAATTTTCACTGACACTGAGCAGCAGTCATCCACCCTAAGACAAAAGTAGGTAATCTGGACTGACCAGGATTGGCCAGTGAATGCTGCCTCTCCCAAGAGACTGAACGTACAGACCACATAGGAAAATCAAACTCTGACTACATCAGCCATTCATTTTAACAAACACTCACACAAGCCTGTGTGTGGAGCATGGACAGAATTGCATTCAACCAAGCATACTTAACAATGGGAGAGTGGGGGCTGGAGAGATGGCTTAGCGGTTAACTGCTTGTCTGTGAAGCCTAAGGACCCCGGTTCGAGGCTCGATTCCCCAGGACCCACGTTAGCCAGATGCACAAGGGGGCACATGCATCTGGAGTTCATTTGCAGTGGCTGGAGGCCCTGGCACGCCCATTCTCTCTCTCTCTCTCTCTCTGTCAAATAAATAAATAAATAAATATTTTAAAATATATTTTAAAAAATGAGAGGGTGGGGCTGGGGAATTCCCAGCACCTATGTAAAAGATGGACATGACAGCACATGATTATAATCCCAGCACTGGGGTTGTTGGGGGGGGTTGGTTTGCAGAGACAGGAGAATGCCCTGGGACATGCTAGATAAATAGTCTAGCTGTGTCTTATCAGTGAGCTCTAGGTTCAATGTGAGATCTTGTCTCAAAAAGTAAGGTGGACAGTAATTAAGGAAGGCATTCAACATTGACCTCTGACCTCACACGCATGCACACAAATATATATTCACATCTTCACATACATGTCCAGCCACCACACACACATACACCAACAAATGGATATTATCTCCCAGTCTGTCTCTTGGCATTTTCCCCAGTTCTGGCTCCATTTGGATATGGGTATGTTTGGGAGCAACAGAGCCATTCTCAGCTCTTGGTTGGCCTTTTACCCAGGACTTAAGATGCTGGGTGGTCACAGTCACACACAACTTTCACTGAGTCAGTGGCCAGAGCTCCTTGTCTTATGAATTTGGCAAATGAAATCCATAGAGCATAGAGCTTAAGAGAAGAAAAGAAGGTAGAGCTATCCTATCAAGCAAAGGCAGGTCCCCAGAAATGGGAGAGCCCTGCCTAGTGACTGTGACAGGGGTCTTTCATGGGAATTTACCAAATGGGATCTGAGCTGGCGAGTTCAGCTCCCACGCCAGCTGTCGAGGCATTGTGTAATCTTGTTCACATCTTCCTGTCAGGTTTCTAGGAAAGGGGATCACCTTATTCACATGCTCATTTCAGGTTTATAGGAAAGGGGGACTCCTTAGAGAAAAATAAATAAGGAAAAAAACCAGAACCCCCCCCCCTTACAGAGTTAAGGACCCTTCCCACTTCTAGCCAAGGAAAACTGTTCACTTTGAGGGAGGACTTCTATTACCCTCAGCTGCTTAGCCAATTTTGATCTCGTTCTCCCCTCTGAAGAGGTAACCCTGAACACCTCAGTTCTCTCACCATGCTTACAGGCCTGCCATCTTTCTTTTCTTCCATTTGTCTTTCTCATCTAACTGCACTTCTAGAGGAAAAAGATCCATCCTATAATGGTTGCATAGACAGATAATATACCCAGTTAATCTGTCTCCAGTCCTGCTGTGAAAGCTGTTCTCCTGAACACATTGAAGAACTCTGTTAAAACTTCAAAATGGGGCTGGAGAGATGGTTTAGTGTCCAAGGCACTTGCTCACTAAGCCAAAGGACCCAGGTTCTATTCCCCAGGACCCATGTAAGCCAGATGCACTGGGTGGCACCTGTGTCTGGAGTTCATTTGTAGTGGCTGAAGGCCCTAGTGTGCCCATTCTCTCTCTCTGTCTCTTTCTCTCTCTCTCTCTCTCTGTCTCTCCCAAATAAATAAGATAAAATAAAATAAAATAAATTTTTAAAAACTTTAAAATGATCTACTATAGGGCTCAGGGTATGGCTCACCAGAACATTTGGCTAGAATGCATGCTTCTATCTCCAGCCTTGAAACATCACCCCACCTCCTGGATTTTGTGAGCAGCCTAGGATACATTTGCCTTCAGGGTGGAGCCTCTTTTTCTCCCAGGCCTTGTTCGGTCATGGGGGAGGGAGAAGGGATGGGCTGCTGGTGTATCCCCCCCGCTACTAACCCAGTTTGTTTAAAGATTAGAGACAGGGTACATCAAACTAGCACAGGTCATTTTAGCATGTGGCTGCACAAGGGGCTGCCTCCACGTCTTCTGGGTTTCCAAGTTTTATCAATATCTGCATGCCAAACACCAGCTCTGAAGAGAACTCCTTCACTACTGGTTTCTATACAACCTTTTTCCTATCTGTTCTGAAGGGCTAGAAACTGCCACCCCTGCTTTTTACTAAATCATCTCAATCAGTGTTGTTTTTCTAATGTTTATAAGAGCATATCTCAATTTTGTAACCTCAGTATTTCCTACTAAACAGCTTTGAAAGGCCCAAGAACATTAATACTTTTAGATCTCACTATCTAATTTCTTTCCTTTGAAACACGACAAGGCTCTGGGCTAGAGTCAAACCATTTTCAGCTGGGGCTCAGACATACCTGGTCTTCTGGGGAGGCCTGTTAGCAATCATTCATACGAGGGTCTGGGAGTCACAAGGAAGAACTCCCTAAGAGCAAAGGAAGCAGGTTGACACAAGGTATTGCTTATAAAACTGCCCTTGACTTCTGGAGGAAGGAGTAGTTTTGAGTAACAGCTGGCATATGCTTCTTCCCCATCCAGCACCCCATGGGTGTGATTAAATCCTGATCTCACAGACTAGGACAGGGTCTTGAATGGTGGAGTGCTGAGGCAGGCCCAATCATCCAACATTTCTGTGAGGTGTCAGGAGCACACAACAACCCCATGGGGATGAGTGGAAGCAAACACAGATCAGTAATGGTGCTCGGTTTTGCAGAGCCATAAGGGACAGGGGCGATGGGCACCCTAGGAATGCTTCCTGCTACAGCAGCTGTAGTCTCTCTCTTCATAGGAGGCCCTGTGAAGGGCCATGGCGGACGGACACTGGGCAACACGAATGGACAATGGCGGTGCCTCTAATCAACACCTGAGCATCAGGGAGTGACCACCGCAGTGACTTCAACGCTTCTGACTCAATATCAACATCAACATCATGTCATTAGCTCTAGACATTAGCACCCAATATGGCAGGACTTGCAAGATGGTGGCCAAATGCTCAGCACCACACAAGACCCAAAGAAATGAGACCAGAGGAGGAGACTGGTGGAGAAGCCAGGAAAGGTGTAAGCTCTGGTAACCTAGAAGACCTACTGTTGATTTGCACTAACGTCTAAGGCGAACTCTAAGGATTGACTGCTTTAGGGATCTTTCTGGATAGAAGCTAAGGCCACAGCTAGATACAATGTACTGAGTGGCTCTTATGGTTTGAATATGAAATGTCCCCCATAGCCTCATGTGTCGAAGTCTAGATTCTCAGCTGGTGTGTTATTCTGGGCGAGGCAGGAAATTTTAGGAGGTGGGATCTTACTGATGGGAGGAAGAAAGGCACTGGGGATATGTCTTTGAAGCTATAGCTGACCTTAGCCTTTATCTCTCTCTCTTTCTCTCTGTCCTTCTTGTCCTCCATGATGTGCGCTGCTCTACTCCACCATGCCTTCCCCACCATGATGAACTGAAACAATAGTCAAAATAATTATTTCCGCTCTT
This sequence comes from Dipus sagitta, assembly GCA_036346955.1. NCBI lineage: Eukaryota > Metazoa > Chordata > Mammalia > Rodentia > Dipodidae > Dipus > Dipus sagitta. Next base: position 116,774,898 of record CM070775.1, on the reverse strand, counting down.
ATGTTGTTTTGCCAGAGCATTTTGTATAGCAATGGAAACAATGAACACAGTGATTGACATCAATTATATTTAATTCTCATCAAAAGCCACAAGGTAGGTGATAGCCTTATCTCACTCAGTAGTGAGGAAGAGGTAAGCGACGGCAAGTAACTTACAAGAAGTCGCACAGCTGCTCCTCCCCCCCCCAACAATGACTGACTGCTGCTCTCACAACTCATAACCCACAACTCCATGGGGGATACCAGCAATCCCATCGAGGAGGGTTCTCAGTGGAGTGGGGGCAGGGAGGAGGAAATGATGGTACCAACACATGATATGTCCATACAAAGTTTCTAAATAATAATAATAATAATAATAATAATAAAAGTCAGAACAAAAAGAAGTCACACAGCTTGTGAGGTTCTAATCCAAGCTTTTTCTACTCAAGGGAGTGTCCAACTGTAATGCCTCCAAGACGAACAAAAGTTAGTCAACAAATTCACTCAACAAACATTTATGCTACCTGTGCTATATTCCAGGCACTGTTCCATATATTCACTATGCAGCAACAAGTAAAATAAACAAAATCCTCCCCCCCCCATATTAGATTTCAAAAGTGGACATCATTGAAGTTGTAGTCCTTATGATGTTTTGGGTTAGTCTGACCTTGGACACACAGGTTACAGAAAGAAACTTGAATAATGCTGAGGCTTAAGATACCACAGATTCCTAGTACATCCATTACTCAGCCATGCTCAGGGCCAACTGCCAACATCTCCTTACCACTTGTCTGTACATAATCTGCTCCATTACATTGATTTAGGAGGAAAATGCAGTTCATTTCTGTTCCCAAAGAATGAGAAGAACTTCTGCTGGAGAGCAGTTAAGGACAGGGGAACCAGAATGCCTCACCCAAGGACAGAAATAGAGGGCACAATGCTTCTGACGATAGCTGATGCCTGTGCAAGATGGGTAGCATTTAGAAACGGCATCTACCCATATAGCTTATCCACAATCAAGCTCGCATCCACGTTCCTGTGAACAGATGGGATACCAAGATAGGCAGGTCAAAAGCATTGTGAATATATTTATACAGCTGACGCCATGGGAAGGAATACTGGCAAGGTGGACTGGTGAGAATCAAGCAACGACATTTCCAGAAGCCTTGTGGAGCTCAGTGAAGGAGGTACGTGGTATGTGGGATCACGATGAGACTCCCATCTTGACAACATCTTAAGAGTAGAACTCTGGGGAAAAATGACTTGAATTGAATCCCTGTCTCTCTACCAGCTGTGGAAACTTGTGATTTCATTTCTCTCTGCCTAACTCTCCTCATCTATAAGATGGAAATAGTAAAGGTTGCCTGATGAGATTATTATAAAGATTAGCAAAATATGTTTTAGCTCTCTTTAACAGAGTAAGATTCTTTGAATCAGAGACCATGACTGATATACTAAGTGCTTATCAAATTTTATTTCATTTTTCCTCTTTCAGGGTGGAAAGGAAGCAGCTTCTCCCATTGTGCCTTTTACTGTGGGCCAGTGTTAGCCAATTGGGTCTCGGTGGAAGCGGTGTGGGCCACTCACAGTGCTGGCTGTGATAAAGATCTTGACAGAGTTTCCTTTCACTCTTACAGCAACCCTGGAAGCCACACGATGACATGGCAACGTTCCAAGAGGACAGGACCTCCACCAGCCTGGGTCCCTGACAGACTGAATGGAGCAGAGGACTCGCTCGCCGCCCTTACCCACAAAATGCAGAGCCTGAATATGAAGTAAATGTTGATCAAGCCACTGGTATTTAGACTCACTGTTGCCACAGCACAGCCTCGGGTGTCGACGGACTCTCGCAGTCCATGGATCAGTGGACCTTCGTGCTCCTAAGACTTGACTTGAGGTTTAAAGGCTTTAAGGGCCAAGTTTTCACTCAAGCCCTGGGGTGTGGATGTTTCTCCACGTAAAACCCTCCTGAACTTCATATGAACAATAGATTCCAAAAGCAACACATATTTAAAAAGAAAAATAAAGCTTTCCCCCTGCTTCCTCAAGTTGTAGCTCAGCAGAAACTCTCACTGCTGTTTCGCCAAATGCCACACCTACTCATCCTCCAACACCCTGAAGCACCGAGTTTCCTCAGTCTTGTCCTTCTGTGTATCCCATGGCTCCAGTCTCCATAATATATAAAGCCTGGTTAAAAATATTAACGGTGGGCTGGACAGATGGCTTAGCGGTTAAGTGCTTTCCTGTGAAACCTAAGGACCCCGGTTCGAGGCTTGATTCCCCAGGACCCACGTTAGCCAGATGCACAAGGGGGCGCACGCATCGGAGTTCATTTGCAGTGGCTGGAGGTCCTGGTGCGCCCATTCTCTCTCTCTCTCTATCTGCTTCTTTCTCTGTCTGTCTGTCTCTCAAATAAATAAATAAAAATAAACAAAAATTTTTTTAAAAAATACAAAACCATGTTGCAAAAAAAAAATTAATGGTTCCCTTTACTAGACTAATATTGCTCTTGTAGTTAACATAAGCGCTTGGCAATATGGGACTTTGTTCGGGAAATCATAGTTTTATCATTCCAGTGAGATTAAGAATGAAGACTTTCTTTTAGATCTCCAGGGGCCTAATACAGGATTAGGTCTTAACTAGATGGCCTATAAATATTTACTGAATTTGATTTTCAGGCAACATATTAAAGCTCAAACTTTGTTTTTCCTGAGTGCTACAGTTACAGGCATGCCCTACCATACCCAACTTAGGCTTCTCATATTCTTGACCCCTTCCTCCTGGAAGCTCTGTGGGTAAGTAAGGCAAGGTGCCTGGAAACACTCCCCCGCCCCCTCTGGCCTGGGTGAACGAAGGCCTACTCTCCATACTCATTATGACAGTGGCTGCATAAGTTGTGGGTGAGGGCCTAGGAAGGTTTATAAGAGCCGGGGAGTTGACACAACATTTTTTTCTACTTCCACGTCGATTACTTGGCAAATATAGTTAACTTCTTATCAGAGCTTTATATATATGCCATGTTTCTACAATAAGCCATGAAGTTCTCTGAGGGCAGCAACTACGTTTTCTGTTAATCAAATATTGAGTTTCCTGATTTGAAACAAGACCCTGTGATAAGACCTTGTGCTTATATACTTAAAATTTACAAGCTGTTTTCTAAATTGTTGTCTAATTTGCTCTTTATAGTAATCAAGCGTGCCAAGGTTCAAGACTCACTCCGCTGTCAAGAAGACACTTGAAATTGCTTCTTAGGGACATTTGCTTGTGTTTATCTGTGTACCTAGCAACAATTTCCTTCTCTGGAAATTTAGCCCTGATCACAGCTAAGTGCCTGCTGGTAAGAGCTGCCAGCTTACTGGTGCCTCTGATCTTGCCAGGTGTTGTTTACAAGGGGAGAGGCAGTTTCCTGTGTCCCCAGCCACAGTGGCTGCAGAGGTGTTCCCACTCTTAGATCCACCTTACCACAAGCTGGGAATGGCCACTGACTGAGAACCCTTTGTTCAGGGCACAATTAAGGACCCAGAGTCCAGAATTCAAGGAGTTATACTTTCTCCAATTGATCAGGCCTGGGGCCCAAGCCCTAGGAACCAACCCAGGTAGTTACTACGGGAAGCTATGTGGTACCCATACAGCTGTAGGGCAAGGGGTTCAGAAATGACTTGGACTTTCCCGGTGTCAGGGTAAGAGCAGGAGGAGGTTCGCCTTTTCTTACCAATCCTCTGGCTCCTTCCACCATCTTAGGTTGTGCAGCCATCTCAGTTTGATTGAGAACAAGGGGGGTCCCCAAGCTGCTAGGCTTTTAGTTTGAAAACCAAGAAAGTGTTGGGAAAACCAGGACAAGTGGTCATCTTAGACCTTCTCTAGGGAATCTGTTCCCAGCCCACCCCTACATCTCAGCCTCCCCAGGGAGACTCCATCAGCCTTTGATATGGAATTCCTTCTAGATCCTCACCTCTGGCATCTCCTGAGCACCAGACCAGTTCTTGAGCCACTGGGCTGCACTGCCATTTGCACAGCTAACCTTGAATCCCATGGGCTCTAAGTTGCCCCACCAGCTCACTCATCCATTCCTCCCTACCCTGTTCTTCCTCATCTTCCACTGTTGGTGCTCTGGTCAATGCTGTAGTTATTTAAGAGATACTCATTTATTTACTCATTGTGATGGCTAATATAGACTTGTGGTGGCTAATTTTGTCAACTTGATAGGATCTATAATCGCCTATGAGGCAGACTTCTGGCCATGTCTGTGACAGAGGGAAGACCCATCCTATATGTGGGAGGCACCATTCCATAGACTGGAGTACCAGACTGAATAAGAAGCAGAAAGCGACCGAGCACCAGCATTCATTTCTCTCTGCTTCCTGACTACAGATGTGCTGTGATCAGCTGCCTTGAGTTCCTGCCACCATGCTGACCCTTCCACGATGCAGTGTACCTTCAAATTGTGAGCCCAAACCCATCCTTACTTAAGTTGCTTCTAACATGCATTTTGTCACAGCAACAAGAAAAGTAACTAATACACTCAGTTAGTCATTAATTTATTTGTTGGAGACATATGCTGTCTTCATGGAACTCGTATTCTAGGCAAAGGAGACAGAAAAGAAATAATATACATAATACATGGGGGTTAAGTACTACAGAGCAAAACCAAGCAGGTAGAAGGAATGCTGAAGATAGGAGCTGCAATAGACAAGGAATTCAGGGAAGACTTTCTCTTTCCTTTTTTGGCTTTTGTTTTGAGGTAGGGTCTCGCTCTAGCCCCCCAGGCTGACCTGGAATTCACTCTGTAGTCTCAGGGTGGCCTCGAACTCATGGCGATCCTCCTACCTCTCTCTCTGCCTCCAGAGGGCTGGGATTAAAGGTGTGTGCCACCACACTTAGCTTCAGGGAAGCCTTTCTGATGCAAGTGAAGCCTGAGGAAGTGAAGAAATGACCCAGGGTCCTATAGAGCAAGTGGCCCAATGTAACTGGATAGATTAAGCAACTGGTCAGAGAGACACTGGGGGTAAAGCCGGGCGCTGAGCTCCTGTAGGACCTTGCAGATGAAGGCTTTATATTTCGACTCCCTCATTCTCTAATCACTCCACCCCTGCAGAGTCTCTCCTTCCATTTCTGTGGACTTTGCCTTACAAAATGCCAGTTACTTCTTATTTGAATTATTATATTGGTCTCTTGGGGGTTTTTTTTTGGCTTTTTGTCATTCCTACTCTAATCCTACTTATGCTTGTAATCTTCTTGGAGCCCAGTTATCACCACCACCACCATCATCAGATCAAAAGGGGGAGGACTAACACAAAGACATGCTTCCCACAGCTTCCCAGCACGTCCTTGTCAGAAATAGATAGAGCTGTCAAAAGCATGTTGTCAAACATGTCAGAGTTCTGTTTTTATGCCACAGTGTAAAAATTACAAATTCTGCATCAAAATAAAAAATAAATAGATGTATTACTCATAACCCCTTTGGTTGTCATTACAGAAACCCAATTCAAGCTCTCTTTAGGAAGATACTATGTTAACTTAATGTTCATGAAAATTCTAACCCCTCGGGAATGACTGGTTCAAGGCACTATGCAAAGGCAACCTGGAATGTAAGTCTCTCAACCTCTCAGACGGATTTTGCCCAGTGGGTACTAAAGATGCCCAATGTTGGCTTTGACTTACTGCCCCTCAGCTTTGCCCATAAAGAGTGCTTCTTTCAGCAGAAGTGCCAGAGCTGAATCTCCTGAGCCATCTGGTCAAAGGGCTTATTCTCCAACCAATCAGCTAGCCAACTCGTGCAGGGAGCTGGGGGATGAGGTCAACCTCACCATAATTACGTGGAATGATGGGAAGATGAATGCTTACGTACACTAGTCCATGATGCAGGTTATAATGAAATACCTGGGGCCATATAACTCTACAAAGAGGACATTTAGCTCACAGTTCTGGAGGTTCTTGCAAATGGTGACAGCCTTCCAAGGGTCAGAGTCACAAAATGGCACACTCAGCAAGAGACAGGGAGCATATAGGCATATGTGTGCCCCTAATCTCTCTCTTCTTTAAAGCCACCAGGAGTCAGCCATGAGGACTCCACCCTGGGAACATCTAATCCTAATCTCCCAAAGGCCCCACCTCTAAATGCCATGGTTACATAGTCAGATTACATCTCTGACTTTTTGCTTGTTTGTTTTAAACACAGGCTCTTGGGCTGAGGAGAGAATTCAGTTGGTAAAGTGTTTGCCTTGTAAGCATGAGGATCTAAGTTTGATTCCCCAGAACCTATGTAAAAAGACGTGTGGTGGCACACACCTTTAATCCCAGCATTCGGAAGGCAGAGGTAGAAAGACTGCCTCGCCGTGAGTTCAGGGTCACTCTGAGACTACTGACCCTGAGACAGTGAATTTCAGGTCAGTCTGGGCTAGAGTGACCCCTATCTTGAAAAAAAAGAAAGAAAGAAAGAGAAAAAGAAAAAGGAGAAGAAGAAGCGGGGGACGTGGTAGCACATGTTTGTAATCCCAGTGTCAGGGAGGCAGACAGATCCCTGGAGCTTGCTGGCCAGTCAGTCTAGCCTAATTAGGTGAGTTCCAGACCAGTGAGAGACCCTATCCCCACCCAAAGAAATGGATAGTGCCTGGGGGGAATTGACACCAAGGTTTTCCTCCTGTATATACATGTGCACACACCTGAATGTAAACACACACACACAAGACAATGTCTCGTTAAGTTGCCAGGTTGGCCTGGAATGCAAGCCCCTCCTGCCTTAGTTTCCCAAGTGCTGGGATTACAGGTGTGTGCCACTATACCTGGCTTTCCACCTTCTTACTTCACCACAGGAATTAAATTTCAACACGTGAACCTTTGAGGACACATTCAGCTCCTAACTGAAGAACAGCTTTCATTACAGTGAGTGTGGGGGAGGGGGAGAAGCAGGATAAAGCAGCTGTCCCCCATCAAAGGCTGGGAGGCCACATCCAGTGAGCCCAGACACCTACCAGCACGCAACGGGGCTTCTAGTCTCAGAGAACTTCAGCCACGTTGAAACTACGCTCCACTGTCTCAATGACCTCTTGCTCCAGCATCTTAAATGGCTGCCTCCTTGCCATTCACCTCTTTTCCTTCTCTGGGTCCACGTTGGTTGCTTAAAAACAAGGCCTGGAGGGCTGGAGAGATGGCATAGCAGTTAAGTACTTGCCTGTGAAGCCTAAGGACCCTGGTTCAAGGCTCGATTTCCCAGGACCCACATTAGCCAGATGCACAAGGGGGAGCACACGTGCCTGGAGTTCGTTTGCAGTGGCTGGAGGCCCTGGCGTGGCCGTTCTCTATCTGCCTCTTTCTCTCTCTCTCTGTCACTCTCAAATAAATAAATAATTTTTTTTAAATTCAAAAGAAAACAACAACAAGGCCTGGAGATTGAAAGAACCTTTGTCTCTAAGAGCAAGCCTTGGATAAGCTTCCACTGTTGTTACAAACAACTATGTCATGGGCACAGACTGTATTGCTTATCCCCAAAAGTACACATAGGTACTCCAGAGACTTAATATTCACACAGTGACCTTATGAAGTACGTTTGGATTGTTCTCATTTTGTATATGGGAAGGTGACGTCCGGTATCCTGACTAATTTGCCCACTGTCTCACACAACTAATACATAGAGGACCTTGGATTTTAACGTAGGGCTCTCCGACTCCTACATTCTGTAACAAGCCTGTGCACTATTTCCTTTATATGAAAGAGAGGGGAAAGATTTTCACATAACTACCCACAGCTCTCAAATCACTTAAAACTCACAGGTGGCCGTGGCTACCTCCCAGACAAGTAGGTCCCTAAGCAGAAAACTGGTACAGAACACGGTTTGGCAACTCAGTAACAAAACACACAGAAAGAGAGAGGAAGTGGTGTGGATCAGACCTCCTGCCATCAACTTACCTCAAAGAGCCTTCCAGCAGGCAGACACCACCCACCTTCAGATACAAGTTGCTGTGGTTAGAACTATGAGTAAAAATAATCAGGCCTATCTTACTCAGGCCTGCTCTTTGCCCTATTAGCAGGCCTGGTTTCCCTGGGGCCGAGGGGCTTCCTCCCTGTCCTGTTTTGCTGGGAAGGCTCAGCCAGGCTCTGAACCACGCAGACGGCCTCTGACCTGGCGCTGGGACCTGAGTATGAACTCCCCACCTCCTCGGCCATCTGCCCCATGAAGGCAAGGCCCTCTCCCTCAGCAGACAACTTTTAATCCAGTTTGCTTCCAATTCAGGCCCTCCTTGAACCTCACCCTGACTTGATGGGCTAGCCCAATGCCATGGAATGATCTTAGCTGAATCTCTGAAGGTCCAAGGTCTTGGGAAAGACAGATAAGCCTGAAAGTCAGTCTCAACAGGGACACTGAGGGATATGAGATCTCTGTGAAGACCTAGGGCATTCTGACAGAGGCAAATGAAGGCCACAGGTGGCCACGTGAAGTTGTAGGTGGTAAGAGTACAGCAGTGTGTGTGTGTGTGTGTGTGTGTGTGTGTGTGTGTGAAGTGTAAGAGAAAAGCAAAAGAGAACACCAGACTTTGATCTCTACAGACAGACTGTTTATTTTAGAGAAACAGCAAGGGGCAGCAACCTTCCCGCAGGATAGGGGCTGAAGCATGGAGCCAGGCTAGGGTGCAAGTTTGCAAAGAGGATCCTAAGAAAAACAGACTGGACCAGGTGCAGTTGATAAGAAAACTGTAGCTGTGTGTGTCCTTGTTCAGAATAGGCTTCTTCAGCCAGGAACGTCTAAGGGAGGAGACTCAGACGGTCTCTGGTCCTTCAAGGCCATCTAGGCTAAGGGGAGTACATCAGTAAGGGAAGGGTGCCAAACTTCTTTATTGCCCGCAAGCTTTAGGGATAGTTATTAACTCTTTAGTTCCCTTTAGTTTTCAGAGAAGGCTATTAACCCTCCAGTGTATGTGTGTGTGAACCAGACCAGAGCCTGAAGCTTCTATAAACAGTAAGCATGAAGCTGCTTGGCTGGATCTTTCTGAGAGATAAGCAAGGCCAAGTTCTGATGAATCTACTGGGCCTGACCTTGGGACCTGGGGAAGGAGGCGGAAGAGGCCTAGGGCAGAGCCAGGAGGTGCACCTCCAGGAGAGGGTTACCAAGTAACTACAAAATAGATCCAAAAAGAGCTCATGGATAAGGACATCCCAGGGTCCAGCAGTCAGTGGCCTGGGATGCAAGGCTTGCCTTATTTAGTCAAACACTGTTCCTTTAGTGCTAGAGATGAACCCAGGGCCTTGCGTATGTTTAAGCTACCTATCCACCACACCTCAATCCTGCAGTCAAACTGAAAACTCTGCACTGCACCCTGAATTTTAATGGTCAGGTAGAAGCCATCGGATGAGATTTGGGGCTAAGGAAAGTTAATATTTGCTGCATTTTATCCAGGATATTCATGTTTCATAGTGAAAGAACATTTCAGAGTACTGAATCTACCACATTGATGGAAAGCTAAGTCTAAATAGACTCCTTGACATTTTAAAATGTATTTTAAACTTCACATTAATGGAACATAATGGGATTATTTTGAGGCAAAACTCAAATATAAAGTCATTTCACCCATGTGTATTCCAGTAAATATCTCTCAGCTTTGGAGCAGTTGTTCTCAACACAGAGCACTTTCGCCCCCAGAGGACACTTGGCAATGTCTGGATGCATTTTTGGTGGTGGTGGTGCTACAACATTGGGGTGAGCAGGGGGATGTCTGTTAGCACCTAGTGAGTAGGGAGAACCAGGAGTGTTGCTCAACACCCTGTGATGAGTATGTGTGTGTTGGGGGGCAGGTTACACACTTCTGATCCAGCACTCATGAGGCTGAGGCAAGAATATCATGAATTTGAGGCCAGTCTGGGTTACATAACAGAACCCTGTCTCCAAAAGAAGAAGAAAAAAAAAAACAGTTATTTGACCAAGATTCAAAAACTATGTTTTAAAGTCTAAAAGAGAAGAATATCTTAAACACATAACTATATCATGAACATATAGAAAAGCTAATAATTCCTTATTATCAAATGAACAATTAATACTGAAATTTCTTCAATTGCCTTGTGCATTTTTGAGTGTATGCATATCTTGTTTTGTTCTGTTTTCTGAGCCAGAATTTTAGCATATATTTTAGTATATACAGAATAGTCTTAAGCTCCCACAGCTATTGGAAAAAGACAAAGCTTTTTTTGTGTGTATGTGTGTTTTTCGAGATAGGGTCTCACTCTAGCCCAGGCTGACCTGGAATTAACTATGTAGACTCAGGGTAGCCTCAAACTCACGGTGATCCTCCTACCTCTGACTCCCAAGTGCTGTGATTAAAGGCGTACGCCACCACGCCCAGCTTCAAAGCTTATTTTTTAATAAATTATATCAAAAAAAGAGAGTGATGGGACATATTCAACAAGACCTAAGAAGAATATGAACCAACTGTAACGTGTTGCTGGGACAAAGCGCCCTGACCAAAGCAGCTGAGGGGAGGAAAGTTTTTATTTTGGCTTATAGTCTCAAGGACAGGGGAAAGCATGACCTGAGAAGAGACTGGGCATCACCTCCTGGCCAACATGAGGTGGAAAACAGCAGCAGGAGACTGATCCAAACCAACACTGGCAAGCTAGGGGCTAATAAACCTCAAGGTCCATCCTAGCAACACACCTCCTCCAGCAAGGCTCCACCCACTAAGATGCCATCAGCTGGGGACCAAGAACTCAGAGCACATAAATCTATGGAGGCATCTGATTCAAACCACCACAGAGGCTCGTCCTTGAGAGCACGTCATAGGAGTTTCCAGAACTTCCATGACAAGTTACCGTGAGCACAATGGGTGTCTTAGTCTGGTGGGCGTTGCTATACTAAAAGACTCAAGGAAGGACACTTTATAAAAAGAAGAGGTTTCCTTTGTTCACAGTTCTGGAGGTCCCAGTGGTGGCTCCTGATGTGAGCCTCACGGTGGGGAGTGACTCTTGTAGCAGCACCCACAAGAGAGAGGTCACAGGTCACACAGAGAGGGAGAGGAAACACAAGAGCAGCTGCGATGTCAAATTCACTTTTAACAGCTCACTACTATGGTAACTGATGCATAACTGTTGTTCTGGGGGTGGGCTCTCCACCAACTTATTACCACTTTAATATCCCACCACCCTCATACCACTGCACTGGGGACTGCAGCAGCTGATGGAAGGAAAGGGTTTATTTCAGGTTTACAGTTTCAAGGGGAAGCTTCATAATGGTGAAAAAAAAAAACCTGGCATGAGCAGGGAGGCTGTAACATACCTGATGGAAACAGTCTAAGTAGCTGAGCTAAGAAACCTCAAGACACACTCCCAGTGACACACCTCCTCCAACAAGGCTCCACCACCCCAAGGCTCCATCAGCCGGGGATTGAGTGTGAGGCTTAATCACAAACACATGAGGCTATGGGCAACACTGTCCTTCAAGCTACTACAGGGACCAAGTTTCCAGTACACAAACCTTCTAAATCATATCTAAATATAACCATAGTTTCATATACTAGAAATTGATTCCCTCACAGTCCTAGAAGCCAAAAGTCACAAACCAAGGTATTCGCAGGGTCACCCCCACCCCCACCCCCTGCACAAAGGCTCTGGTGACGGCTCTGCCTTGCCTTCTCCAGCTCTGGTGGACCAGGTGTTCTGCGGTATGCGGAGGTGTCACTGCAGCCCCTGCTTCTGTCTCCACATGGATTTCTCCCTCTTCTGTCTCACAAGGACCCCTGCCACTGGACCTAGGGACCATTCCTGTCGTCCTCAACAATCATCTCAAGACCCTTCACGCTGCTGCATCTAAGGAAGGTCACGCTCACAGGCTGCGTGAAGTGACCAGACGTAGCTGCTCTAGGGCAGCGGAGTGAGTGTGTCAAGAGACAGAAGAAACCATCCAGGGAAAGAGTCACTGAATCTTTCTTCCCTCGGCCCTACCCTGCCTAGCTTCTGAGATCAGATGAGATCAGGCGCATTCAGGGTAGCATGGCCGTAGACTTCACAGGAACTTGCTACCGGCAGGGAGAGGTTACCAGTGCCCATCTCCATAGCACTGCTCAGATCCAGCGGCCACAAGCAGCACCCTGTCCCTCACCCATAAGGCCATCCTCTCCCTAGGATTGCCTGGGGGGGGGGTCCAGTGGTGACCACAGACTCTAGAGCACTTTTCTCTGTGGGCTCCTTTACCACACTCAGCCACTGTGATGGGGAAGTTGTGTCAACTTGATCAGATTGGGAGTCCACAGACATTCCTCTTGGTTGGGTCTCTCACATTGCTTCCAGGAAGGACTGGCTGAAGGGGGAAGTCCTTCCTCCGGAGTGAGGCCTTCCCCCACAGTGGGCAGCCCGCCCGCTGGTGGTCTTCATGGAAGGAAGGTCTCAGAGAAAAGAGCCCCTTTCCTCCCGCCTGGCTGCCGTTGCTGCTTGCTGGGGAGTGCTTCACTTGTTCACGCATCCATCTTGTTCAGCTGTCCTTCCTCGTCATTGGAACTAAATCTCCTCAGCCCTCCAGCGTGGACTCTTTTTTTAAAAAATATTTCTTTATTTATTTGAGAGTGACACAGAGAGAAAGAATGGGCGCACCAGGGCCTCCAGCCACTGCAAACGAACTCCAGACGCGTGCGCCCCCTTGTGCATCCGGCTAACGTGGGTCCTGGGGAACCGAGCCTCAAACCAGGGGTCCTTAGGCTTCACAGGCAAGCGCTTAACCACTAAGCCATCTCTCCAGCCCTAGCATGGACTCTTGAAGACCAGTGGCTCTCAAGGAAGCCTCCAGGCCTTCAGAGCTGGATTGGGACTGCTGAGGCATTCGGCCACGTGGACTGAGCAGCCACCAGGTGCCTTGACTCTCGGGCCTGCAGACTGCCATTGTGGAACTGCTTTAAACTAATCCAATAAACTCCCTATTTAATACAGTTCATTCTATCAGTTCTGCTCTTCTAGAGAACCCTGACTAATACAACCACTGCAGAGACAGAGATTTGAACCATTGAACTACACAAGCAATGACATCATTAGCTTACCTTGCTTTGTTGGCAAATGGCCAGCACCCCAAGGAGGAGCAGACAGGAGGCGGGCTCTCATCCAGCTAACAGTAGTTTTGCACCAATTACAGCGGCCCTCCTGACAGCCATCCTGCCTCTTCCAATCTAGGCCACTTCCACTGTCCCCTTGATCTGGCAAGTCTCAGGAACGGAAAGTGTTGTTTCAGGAAAACGGCACGTGGTGCTGACACTATTTTTCTCAGGGTTCACGCACCATATCTTCCGAGGGAACCCAGCATCTGGTTCATCCCAGAGCAGCAGACATCGTTTCCAGGGCTGGGCCGTGGGGGTGGGGGTGGGGGGGACACAGTCATCCATGCACAAGGCCTTGCTGGTCCATTCCAGGAGCCACATCAAGGCAAGGGCAGTGTCACCACTTTGAGAAGTTTAAGTGGAGTCGGTTGTCTAGGGCCTGCGTAGAGTCAGAGAAACCCTGAAGGAAGCTGTGCTGCAGGGCGTGGGCATGTGCTACCACATTATTTATTTTTTCCCCCTTCTTAGGTATGAGCTCTCCTGGCATGGTTTTTCTGTGTTTACTATGCACTTTAGAGAAGCTTGCTGTGAAATCGATTTTAAATTCAGAAGCCAAGCCAGGAGGATAGACAAGATAAGACACACATTTGCAGCTTACCAAGCTTAAGAGTTCCAGGCCTTGCTTCTTAAAGAGCAAGGGGTACCAACACATGAAGTGACCATGCACTGTTTCTACTTGATGAAAAGAAAGAAAGAAAAAAGAATATTTGAACGGAAGAAAAAAAAAGGAGCAAGGGATTGGGCTAGGAGTAGAGGTAAAAAGTTGCTGATGCCAAATTTCAGAGGTGGGGGGGACCCAGAAACAAACAACCAAAAAAATAAAAATAAAAATAAAACCACAACCAACCAAACCAAAGAAACAAACAACAACTACAAAAAAAAGCATGTTTTGTTTCAGTTTTACACCTGTTGCCATGTTTGCAACCTTTCTGGTTCGCTTTCTGTATTTACTGAGAAAAGACTGGACTAGAGGTAAGCCTTGTTTTCCTCAAACCTCACAACCAACTACGTATGATTTTCTTCACTGTGCAGATGAGATGCTGAGATTCAGAGAGTTAAGGGACTTGCCCAAGGTCACACAGCTGTAAACGGCTGAAGCAGGGGTTTAAAACATATTTTGATTTCTAACCTGGGGGTGGGGGTGGCTATGTCCACCACAGTCTTAAGAGAGGAACATTCCTTCCTAAGGCTCTCATTCCTGGGGGGCCTCTGGCCGAGAGGCAGAGAGGAGGCTCCTGTATCTTCCTGCCTGGGCCAAGCAGCTCCCTCCTGTTGGAAAGCTGAGCGGCTAGAGCAGGAGGGCTTACAAAGGTCCTGTCCATCTTCCCTGGGAGAAGAAACTGCCTGATTGAAGGCTGCAGCACGCCCAGAAGCTTCCGCAGCCGCCAGAGCTGTTTGCTCGTGCCTCCTCGGCACCTGATGATCCATTTTCTTCATGTTTTTGGGGACGCGGGACCGTGCGCTCCATTGAGTATGAAGTATTAGTGAGCCAATTTCACCATCCGCCCGGTGCCAGGGCCACCGGAAGGCATCCCCTCTCGTGATTTATGAGCAGCCAGCATGCGCAATCAATAGGTGCCCACAGGTTATTGAAGAAGAGAAAGATGGCCCGGGCAGCCCTGTTTACTAACAGGGAACTGGCCTTCCAGCAGCTTGGGCACCGGCATGTGGGCTGCGAGAGATTTACCATTACTTTTCCTTTTCAGCTGCAAGCTTGAGGCCACAAGGCTTCCTGCACTGGAATACCAGAGCAGGCCCCGGGGGAGCAGGGGTCGGGGGGGCGGGGGGGGGGCAAAGCTTCAGAAAGTCTCTTTGTGTTTTGAGGCTTCGGAGAACAATAGCTTTCCAGACTGGCATTGGGACATTGTGGGTGGGAGTGGGTGACCCAGTGGGAGAGACCAGTGGAGCCAAATAAACTGGTAACTTGCCAGACTGCCTGCAAGGGTGGTGGCCCCAGCAGACTTGGGTCCCTGGAGGGGTCCTTTCTGTAACTTCTTTAGCCTTCTCTTTGTCTGTGGGTTCTTTGATTTTTTTTTTTTTTTTTTTTTGAGATGTCAAAAAATTTCGCTTTTGAGGGTTTTTTTCTAAAAGCTTAAAAGGGGTGTGGGCGCAGGTTCAGTTTAAAAATAAAACAATAACAGCCTTGGGTTATTTGGGCAAAGTGGAAATATATCCCACCCATCATTCTACTTTCTGGAGGGCAAAGTCGCGTAACTGGAGTAGTTCTGACATTTTAGTCAGAGAACCCCTTTATTCACTTGAAATGTACGGAGGTTATATCTCCTGGTAGAAATTTTAACGTATTTTCTCATTGTAAGACAACAAAACTGATCCCATTACAAGTTAACATAAATAACACCCTTCCGTCTTTTAACATTACACCTTCTAAACTGAGCCTGGTAGCACAGGCCTGTAATCCCAGCTGGTCAGGAAGCCAAAGGCTCAGGTAGGAAGGCAGCAAGTTCAAGGCCAGCCAGGGTTCCAGAATGAGTTCAAGGCTAACCTGGGTAACTTAACAAGACCCTGTCTCAAAATAAAAAGTGACCCCCAACAAGCTGGGGATACCTTCAGTGGAAGAGTACCCAGCATGGGCAAGGCCCTGGTTTATCCCCAGCCCCAGCATAGAAAACAATAAATTCTAAACAAAATATTTAGTAAGAAAAATAAGGTTATTTTACATTTTTGTAATTTTGTGTGTGTGTGTGTGTTCCTGTGTGAGTGAGGTCACACATGGGCCACCACACAAATATGGAGAACTTTCAGGTCAATTCTGTCTTTCTACCTCATCTGAGGCAGGGGTTCCTCCCTCCCTCTCTTTCTCTCTCCTCTTTCTCTCTTTCTTACTGCTGTTGTCCACTGCTGTGTGCTCCAAGAGCTCCTAGGAAATTCTCCTATCTCTACCTCCTACCACACCTTCAGACTGCTGGGATTATAGAAGCTGACTACAGCTTCTAGCTTTAAATATATATATATGTTTTGTTTTGTTTTTATTTATTTGACAGAGAGAGAAAGAGAGAGAGAGAGAGAGAGAATGAGCGCGCCAGGGCCTCCAGCCACTGCAGATGAATTCCAGATGCATGTACCCCCTTGTGCATCTGGCTAAAGTGGGTCCTGGGGAATCAAACCTGGGTCCTTTGGCTTTGCAGGCAAACGCCTTAACCACTAAGCCATCCCTCCAGCCCCAGCTTCCAGCTTTTTACATGGGTCTGGGGATCAAATTCAGGTACTCAGTCTTGAGCAGCAAGTGCTTTAGCCACTGGGCCATCCATCTCCCCAGCCTCTGTACTTGATTTTATAATCTGCATAAATAGAAGGCAACTGGCTTCTCCTATTGCTTCTGCAGTTATTAATATGGTATTCTGGTTGAAGCATATGAAGAAAGTTTGACTTTTCACAAATATGTAGCTAGGAAAAAGAAGCATGCAGGAGTCTTTTTTAGATAATTGTGAATTGTTAAAATAATTAACAAGCATCTTCAATGCTAGTTTCAATGTGGAATCTAAACCCAGGTCAGTGAACTTTCTGTAACCTGGCCATTGGTCTATTTTATATTCCGAATGCCTCCTTTATCCATAGTGGCCGTGTTGGGGAATGAACCCAGGGACTTACACATGCTAGGCAAGTACTCTACCACTGAGCTAGAGGCATTTAGAATGGACACTTTACTCATTCACAATTTTGTGACACAGTGCGTTGGTCATTGCACAGTATTGACTTCTTGAGTTATGCAAACATTCTAAATGTTGACACGTTTTATTAGTCCATGCTGGTCTCCTGGGAAAAGTCCTTCAGCATGGGGAAAGCTACCACAAATTTTTCAAAATTCTAATCTTTACTTAGAAGAAGCTCAGATTTCATCATTGGCAACAAATATTTTCAGTTTTTTTTCCCCCTTGAAATAACAGGCTCCCTTTGTTCATTTTTGAGAAAGTGTCTGCCAAATACCCAGTCTCAAAAAGCATGCTTTGTCACTTATTCTTGCAAGAATTAAAAAAGAAAAAGAAAAAAGATGTTCCAGGATAGAAAGTGGTTCATTCAAGTCACAATTCTAATAATTGCCTAGATGTTCCTGTGTGCTTTTCTATGATAACGATCATACCTTAAAGTGTGGCAATAAGTACTTTCCCTACAATGTCCATTCTATTACACAGGTGACTTTGAGCAGTATCAATATTTAATACAAACAATAACTTTGTTTCCTCAAGGACATTCTTAGGTGGAAGTGGCATTTCATTTGTTTTTCTGCAAGTGTCTGGCATGGTGACTGGTACGTGTCGGGCTCCTGCCTCCATGCACGTGAAGATAACAGGACCTTTAGTCACTGTGGCTTTTGCTCCCTCAGTATGGGTGTCAGCACAGCAAAATGACCAAAAAAAAAAAATCATAGGTCATTATGAAAATAGTCCTGACTTCACGAACATCTTGACACATAGCAGGGCCTCTCAGGGCTGTGAACCACACTTTGAAACCATGTCATGGAGAACTTGGTCCCCAGCTGCACCTCAGGCCAACTCCATCTACTGCCAGTCATTGTGCCCTGGTGTCTTGGCTTCCTTATCTGTACTGTAGCTAAGTGGATTAAATAGCCTCTGCCATCTTTTTGACACCCTTAGGAGCATTGTGGGATGCTGGGCAACCTTTGTCATTGAGTTCTTGTTGTTGCTGTTGCTGGTTTGTTTCTAATACGTCTCACTCTCCTTGGGGTGGTGCTGTGAGGAATGATTGGCACATGTTCTCTCCATCTCCCTGTACAAAAGGGTGACTGACTGCCATGGAATGGATGCCTTATTGTAGAAGATGAAAGGAGTACTCCGTTACCCTATATGGGGGGAGGGGGACAGCCCTGAATTTAGGGAAGACTAACGTCTAGAGCTTTCTTATCCAAAAGTGGGCAAACTGCTTCTAGGAGCAAAGCTAACTCCTGGTACACCCAGCCCAGGAGTGGACTAGCTGCCTCAAGCATCAGCCTGAGGCAATGAAGACAAGGCCAGTTTAAGACACTAGTGACCCCGTGGCATCTGCTATCACCGCCATTCTGAACTTACTGTGGCTGTGGCTTCTTCTGCATACAGGTACTCACTGCATGCTTATTGAACAGCCAAAAACAAGTACTTCGTGAACAAGTAGTACATTGTATGAGAAAAGGGTAAGGAACTTTCAACCTTGGATAATCTTTAAACATTTGCTAAACGAAGGGATTTAGGGGTATGGCCTGCTGAACTCTGGTGATCCAGAGCACACATATACTCTGATCCCAAGAGCAATCACACTAAGCCCACCTGTTGCCTTCAACAGGTCTGTGGGCCCATACATACTACCCTCATCTTCAATGCTATGATCAGCACTTCTTACACACATATGTTTGTTTTGAGTTGAGAGTCCAACCAGACCTCTGAGGAAAAGAGCATAGAGCATATCTTAAGATCAGTCAGCAGCTCTAGACATTGCTTGACAATATCAGTCATCTGTGCTGTTCAGGCCACAGGTACACCAAAGCAGAGGAAACCTACTCACATGGCTCTAAGTGGGTGGGTCACATAGTTGTAAGATTAACTTTAGGGCAATTTACAAGTAAAGAACTTAGCATCTCACAGCAATAATATCAGAAGAGTTATTTGTAAGTTCCCTAAGAAATAGTCCCACAGTTATTTTCCATAGTTCTTCCCATTTTTCATTCTCATAGTTCCGTCCCACAATTTGTTGTTATAGTTCATCCCCACACTCCATCTCTACCATCCAGAGAGGTACTTGAACATGATGCACTATTATATACTATTTGAACACAGGGCCACCCATCCCAAGTAGTTCTGCAAGGGGCATTTTCAGTTAATAGGGTCATAAGAGGCTCTTTGTTATGAAATTCAAGACAGGAAAATAATACCAAATCATAATAACAAAAGAAATACGGATTTAAAGTGAAGACTAAAAAAAAACTAGACTGGATAGTTTTCAGAGGAAGTGCACATTTGTGTGTGTGTGTGTGTGTGTGTGTGTGTGTGTGTGTGTGTGTAGTGATGGTGACCGTGGTGGTGATGGTGATGGTAGTGGTAGTAGTGGTGGTGATGCTGGTGGTGGTGATGGTGGTGGTGGTGATGGTGGTGATGGTGGGTGATGGTGGTGATGGTAATGGTGATGGTGATGGTGGTGATTGTGGTGATGGTAATGGTGATGGTGATGGTGGTAGTGGTGATGAAGGTAGTGATGATGGTGGTGGTGGTGGTGATGATGGTGGTGGTGGTGGTGATGGTGGTGATGGTGGTGATGGTGATGAAGGTAGTGATGATGGTGGTGGTAGTGATGATGGTGGTGGTGGTGATGGTGGTGGTGGTGGTGATGGTGGTGGTGGTGGTGATGGTGGTGGTGGTGGGGTGGTGGTAGTGATGATGGTGGTGATGGTGGGTGGTGGTGGTGGTGGTAGTGATGATGGTTGATGGTGGTGATGGTGGTGGTGGTGGTAGTGATGATGGTGGTGATGGTGGTGGTGGTGGTGATTGGTGGTAGTGTGTGTTGGATGGGGGGTGGTGGTGGTGATCGGTGGGTTGGTGGTGTGTGTGGTGATGGTGGTGTGGTGTGGTGGTGGTAGTGATGATGGTGGGTGATGGTGGTGTGGTGGGGGTGTGTGGTGGTGATGGTGGTGGATGGTGGGGTGGTGGGGGGGGGGGTGGTGGTGTGGGTGATGGTGGTGGTGTGATGGTGGTGGTGATGGTGGTGGGGTGGTGGTGGTGAATGTGGTGGTGGTGATGGGGTGGTGGGTGATGGTGGTGGTGTGGTGGTGATGGTGGTGTGAGTGGTGGTGTGTGATGGTGTGATGGTGGTGATGGTGTGATGGGTGGATGGTGGTGGTGGTTGGTGATGGTGGTGGTGGTGGTGGTGGTGGTGTGGTGGTGTGGTGTGGTGATGGTGGTGATGTGGTGGTGGTGATGGTGTGTGGTGGTGATGGTGGTGGTGTGGTGTGAGTGTGGTGGTGGTGTGGGGTGGTGGTGGTGATGGTGGTGGGTGAGGTGGATGGTGGTGATGTGGGTGGTGGTGATGTGATGATGGTGGTGATGGTGGTGTGTGGTGATGGTGGATGATGTGGTGGTGTGTGGTGATGGTTGGTGATGGTGGTGGATGGTGTGTGGGATGGTGATGTGGTGGTGGGTGTGGTGGTGGTGATGGTGGATGTGGTGTGGTGGTGATGGGTGGTGATGTGTGATGGTGTGATGTGGTGTGTGAGTGGTGGTGGTGGTGGTAGGGTTGATGGTGGTGGTGATGGTGGTGATGGTGATGATGGTGGTGGTGGTGGTGGTGGTGATGGTGGTGGTGGTGAGGGTGGTGATGGTGGTGGTGGTGATGATGGTAGTGATGATGGTGATGGTGATGATGGTGGTGGTGGTGGTGGTGATGATGGTGGTGGTGGTGAGGGTGGTGATGGTGGTGGTGGTGATGATGGTAGTGATGATGGTGATGGTGGTGATGGTGGTGATGGTGGTGATGGTGGTGGTGGTGATGGTGGTGGTGGTGAGGGTGGTGATGGTGGTGGTGATGATGGTGGTGGTGGTGAGGGTGGTGGTGATAGTGGTGGTGGTGGTGATGGTAGTGATGATGGTGATGGTGGTGCTGGTGGTGGTGGTGGTAGTGATGGTGGTGGTGGTGGTGGTGGTGGTTGTGATGGTGGTGGTGCTGGTGGTGGTAGTGAAGATGGTGGTGGTGGTCGTGGTGGTGGTGGTGGTGTCATTTGCTTTCCCATAGGAGGGCTTCTCATAGAAGCCAAGGTTCTTCTGCTTCTTCTCCTTTACACCATCCATGGACCAGAATTTTCCTCTTGCCCCTTCAAAGTCTGGGCCACAGGAGAATGCAGGACTACCCCATAGACTTGTGAAGGGCTAGATTTTGTGAGGCACAGGAAGGAGCCGAGCATGTTATCCTAAGTAAGCATTGTTACACCAAGGAAGGGTGGAGCACCTGAGCAGAGAGATAAAACACTGGTGATGGCAGAGAAAAGAACATTCACAAAAGATATCACACAAAAGGCAATTGACAGATGCATGTTTTCTGCTTTATGGGTTTATTTTAAAAAAAAGATGTAGCTAACCAAAAGTACAATTCCCATTTCACCCACCTAACTGGAACTGGGCATGGTGATACATGCCTATAATCCCAGCGCTCAGGAAGCTGAAACAGGAAGATGATGAATTCAAGGCCAATCTGGGATACATAGGAAGTTTGAGACCAGCCTGTCCTACACATTGAGATGATGCTTAAAAAACAGAAAAAGTGCTGGGTGTGGTGGCACACGCCTTTAATCCTAGCACTCTGGAGGCAGAGGTAGGAGGATTGCCATGAGTTCGAGGCCACTGTGAGACTACATAGTGAATTCCAGGTCGGCCTGGACTAGAGTGAGATTCCACCTAAAAAATAAAAAATAAAAAGGGTGCCTGAGCCTTTCAATAGAAATTGGCATAATCCCATCAAAGCCCATTATACATTTGATCTGCAGAGGATGGGTGTGTCTGCCTGGCAAAAGCTCCTGAACCCAACCTCCATCTAACCAATCACCAAGCTAACAGATGCTTTCTGCTGCCTCTGTGAGATGCTCTTGTGCCCCGGCATGGCAGATATTCAACTTGCAGAGAGACTCTTCAGAAAGCACTTTTGTTCCACAAATTGATTTGAGGGATCATCAGAGGTCAGTGCTATTTGCTTTCAACCCACATCTGTCCATTGTGTTTACAATCCTAATGATGCAATTTAATTATTGTGAAAGCCAATGAAATGTGAATACATTTTTATAAAAAAAAAAAAAAAAGGCGTTCTTGTTTCTGTGAAAGCCAGATGGTGGTGTATGCTGAAGGGATGATAAAGAAAGTCACACACAGAGAAATGGACGCTGAATTGGTCTTGGGCAGACATGGAAAACACCAGGGATAAAAACCATGGCATCCTAGGATAACTTCATTCTCAGGTTACCTCTTATCTTGAAGTTCTCATTCTACTTTAAGCAAACTGAAACAGCTGGGAGATAGCTCAGAGGTAGAGTGCTTACCTAGCATGTGGAAAGCACTGAATTCAATCCTGAGCACACACACACACAAAAAAAAAATCAAAACAAACCAAAAGAAAACCTGGAACTCATAGAAGATCCCCGTAGAATGTAAACTCCATGAGTGCAAACGATCTTATTCGCCGAGGTACCCCCAGCACCTAGAGTATGTCTGGCACATAGTGGCAACATGGTATTTGTAGAACAAATAACTTGTAGATACAGTTAAGAAAAGAAAGATAAAGCAGAACCCCAACTGATATCTGCTCCAAGAAAATGCCCTGGTCCTACCCTAAAGAAAATGACACCTAAATATACCCATATATACTCCGAGGTTTAAAAGTTGAAGGTACAAGCCGGGCGTGGCGGTGCACACCTTTAATCCAAGCACTCGGGAGGCAGAGGTGGCAGGATTGCTGTGAGTTCGAGGCCAGCCTGAGACGACATAGTGAAGTCCAGGTCAGCCTGGTCTAGAGTGAAACCCCTACCTCAAAAACCAAAAAATTAAAATAAATAAATGAATGAAGTTGAAGGTATAGCTTGAGATAAACACAAAGGCCTGGCATGTGTAAGGCCCGGGGTTCAATCTCCGGACCTCTCCACCCGTGCCTTTGCGTACTGGTTCTTTCCATTTCTTGTCCTTGTACGTTTAGAGAGACTTCATTAGAATAAGAGAAGAGAGTATGAAGGGGGTCAAGCCCAGAGTACAGACAGCCCCGGCCCATGAGAAGGCAGGAAGGGTAAGCCAGGTTTTGGAGGCTGAGCTTAACCAACTACAATGTCAAGATCAGGTGTATCTTTTTAGTTCTTATTGGTCAGCTTTGGGTCACATGTCCATACCTAAACTACCCTCAGGCCAAGGAAACACAAAGCATGTTTGGATCATACCAATCGTCAGATCACAGGCATGGAATGATCAGACTCCCACTTTTCTAGCTTCCTTATTCTTTGTTTTGGGGGTCCTGTGCCAAGATCTTAGAAAGAACTCAACATTCAAAGCCCAACCTTCTTCTAAATTGCCTCTCCAGAGTTCTGAGTTCTAAGCTATCTAACAGTACTTTTTCTTTTTTAAGAAAAAAGAAAAATCAGGTTATTCAGTACTCTCACCAAAGCAAAACTTGACAAGTCAAGTGCGAGTGTTGAAGGACAAACTGAGGAGCACCGGGACCCGTGAGGAACGCTGAGCCGATATGACCAAGAATGCTAAAGTGATGACATGGTGCACCAGAGGAAAGATCTCTACCAGAATGGTTCCCAGCCACAGCCTAAAGCCTGGAAAGTTCCCCAACCCACTACCCCTTTAAATTTCCACATAATCATAGCTTCTGAACTATGACAACTCTGCTCAGAAATGGAAACTTCTGTCTTTGAACAGCTAAGCCAGGGGAGAGCGCGAACGCAGTCCCCCACTACCACAAATCACGCAGTCGTGTTTCCCGCATTTGGGGAAACCGTGGGAAAACCACCTTCGTGATCATGGTATCTCCCCTGCCAGGTAAGTATCTCTGACAGTACTTTTATTTTATTTTATTTTTGTTATTTTTATTTATTTATTTGAGAGCGACAGACAGAGAGAGAAAGAGGCAGATAGAGACAGAGAGAGAGAGAATGGGCGCGCTAGGGCCTCCAGCCGCTGCAAACGAACTCCAGACGCGTGCGCCCCCTTGTGCATCTGGCTAACGTGGGTCCTGGGGAGTCAAGCCTCGAACCAGGGTCCTTAGGCTTCACAGGCAAGCGCTTAACCGCTAAGCCATCTCTCCAGCCCCAGTACTTTTATTTTGAGACAGGGCTTCATGTGTCCCAGGCTGTTCTCAAACTCACTATATAGCTGAGGATAACCTTGAGCTTCTGATCCTCCTGCCTTGACCTTCCAAGTGCTGGGATTGCAGGCGCATGCCATCCCGGCTGGTTTGAGATGCTGAAGAGCGAACCCAGCGCTTCACACGCGGTAGGCAAGCTTTCTACCAGCGGAGCCCCATCTGTGGCCCTTGGGAGTATTCTTATCCGAAGCCATACAATAGGTATCTGTGGAATGGAATCGATTTAACTTTTGAGTGCAGAGACAGACTTGAGTTCCTGTGGGCTACTATTTATAGAGAGCAGACCAGACCAGAGAGCAATTTTATTATGGCTATAGGCTACACTCATATCCACATCGTGGAAGGACCAGAGGAGTTTTAGATAAAACTTACTGCTAGTCCTTTGACTCCAGCTTATTGCTTGAAGAATGCAGACTCAGGCTGGGAAGAAACTCAGTAAAGTGCTTCTTGCATAAGCATGAGGACCTGCGTTCCATCGCCAGTACCCATGGGTAGCAGGCACCTTTAATCCCAATAGGAGGTGGAAATAGGCAGATCCCTGCAGCTCATTGGCTTGCCAGTCTTATCTAGTGGGTGAGCTCCAGACCAGTGGGAGATGCTGTCTCCAGGGAGGTGCATTGTATTCCTGAGGGTGACACTTGAGGTTGACACTCTGGCCTCCACGTGCATACGTGTGCTCATATGCTGACACACACACATACACATTCACACATGCACACACACACACACACACAAAACCTCACAGATTTTTAGTCACCCTTGAATAAAAGAAAGTACCCCCACCTAGTCACTTGGGTTTGCTTTCTGGAGTAATCAGGCCTCACTTCTTTCAGGCTGGAAGAGTGATCATTTTTTGAGTAGTATAATCATTTTGGTCCAACTGTGCCCACTTCAACAAAGAATACTTAAGTCTATACAGGACACATCTTGTTTTGGTTTGAGTTTGTTTGTTTGTTCCTTAACTCAGGCAGGCCTCAAACTAATCCTCTGATCTCAGACTCTGAACCTAGTGTCTGAGATTACAGGTCTAAGCACCACCTTGGTCTTCATCCTCATGTGATTTATAATCTCACAGGGCAGGGGACAAGAAAGGCACACGCAGTGCTTTACCTTATTTGGCTTTTTTTGCTGGGGTGGGGGGAGGATCAAAGTAGGGTTTCACTGTAGCCCGAGGTGATCTGGAATTCACTATGTAGTCCTATAACAGGGTGCTCGGGATCCAGGAAAGTACTTGAACCCCAAACCCTAGGTTTGTTTCTAATTTTAACCAAAGAATTGATTTAAAAAAAAAAAGACTGAGAAGGGTAATTATTAAATTATTGTGCTTATTGGGAGAAGTTCAGAGCCAAGGAAAGGCACCCACATGGCTAGAGATCCCATGTGGAGAGCCCAAAAAGAGCCATGGAAAGAAAAGAAAGTTCAAGAAGCTCCTGCCATATGGGGAGCTGGAAGGGGGTAAAGAACCCATGTGGAGAGTAAGGGCTAGGCCCCCCACCCCCGAGCTGGGCCTCGGCAGAGGTCCAGGTCCAGATGAGGGGAAAATCTTAACCACTGTTGGAAGTTCCCAAGTGGTCAGAGACCCTGCCCTCTTCTTGCAAAGGTATTTATAACCTTGCAGTGGTGGGCCGTCTTCCGGCTCAGGTGAACCAGAGCAACAGCTGGTTGGTTAGGGCTAGGGGATGTCTCAGGAAGAGGCTAGCCCTGATACCAAGTTCTGGGGGCTGAACTTTGTCAACCACAATGTTTAATAAATCCTAGGAAAGACCTCCCTCCCAGGAGGGGTTCTGGTTGTTTGTAGAAAATCAGGTCCAGGGAACTAGGCAAGAGATAAGAAGTCAGATCATCTACAATTTCTAGCCAGTGCAGACTTGCCTGCTTTCTTCTTACTTCCAGGGGTCCAGTCACCCTAACTATAAACCCCCTCACAGTCTCAGGGTGGCCTCAAATTCATGGAGATCCTCCTACCTCTGCCTCCCGAGAGCTGGGATTAAAGGCGAGCGCCACCACAACCAGCGTTCTGTTTTAACTTTAACTTCCTGCTTACTCAAGGGATGCCTCAAGTTCATATTTCTGGTTCATTTCAGTGTACACATGCAGAGACAGGAAAAATTTTCGCTTCATCTGGCACAAACTCTTTTAAGTCTTTTCTGGAGAGTGAATGAAATGGCAACTTGGGTCTGAAGAGAAGGACTTGTCATGGCCCCTTTAGGACTTCGTCCATTTGCAAGAAGAGAGGGACTGTATATCTGAGAGTCATTTTCTTTAACAGCCAGCACAGCTTAACTGTGAATCAGAGGGAAAGACCTGACAGTATCACTCACCTGTAAATCTGCAGCTATTCAGGCCGCTTCAGACGTCTGACGGATGCTAGTGGGTTCCGGAAGGCAGGGGTGACAGCCCACCACAGGAAGCATGCTACACCTTGCTTTGGATGGGAACCAGTTTGACATCTCGCAGCTCTCTCTGCCTCCACCCCTGATCCAGCTTCCTCCTTCCAGCCATGCTCAGCCATAGCCCCATGTACACGTCATTAGTAGCTTCTATTAGTCATTAGTCTGTTAATACTGAAAATTGCTTAGGGATTTCCCACCTATAAAAATAAATTCCTGTAAAAGTAACATAAAAAGGTAATTTGAAGGAGAGATGAAAATTTCATGGTGGGTTTTTTTTTTTCTTCTCTCAGCACCAGGCATAACTTGTGACTTATATAGATGATATATGATATGAAAAAACTTGGGCTAGAGGGATATCTTAGCGATTAAGGTGCTCACCTGTGAAGCCAAAAGACCCCATACCCACGTAAGCCAGATGCACAAGGTGGCACATGCGTCTGGAGTTCATTTGCAGTGGCTAGAGGCCCTGGTATGCCTATTCTCCCTCTACCTCCTCCAACCCCGTAATAAATAAATAAATAAGTAAGTAAATAAATAAAAATCTTCTAAAGGGGGGCAAAAAAATTTCTTAGCGTCAATGAGAAAGCACCTTTCATGAGCCAGACATGGTGTGCACACCTTTAATCCCAGCACTTGGGAGGCAGAGGTAGGAGGGTCACCGTGAGTTCAAGGCCACTCTGAGGTTATATAGTGAATTCCAGGTCAGCCAGAACTAGAGTGAGACTCTACCTCGAAAAACCAAAACAAAAAAAGGCACCCTTCATGTCCTAGCATAGGTAGAACAGGTCCTAAGCATTTGTTATGAGCCAAATTATGTTCCCTTAAAATTCATAAGTTGAAGTTCTAATTTCTTAAACCTCAGAATGTAGCTGAACTTGGAAAAAATTTCTTCTTTAAAGATGTGGTTAAGTTAAAATAAGGTCTTAGCATGGACCCTAATCCAATGTGACTAGTGTTTTAATAAAAACAGGATGTTTGGACATACTAAGAGGGACAGCAGCAGGGTTCAGACAGTATAAGGACTGAGAAGGCCACTGTCTGTAAGCCAAGAAAAGAGAGAACTTTTCTGACACCTATATCTTAGACGTGTACCTCTCTGACTATAAGCAAAGAAAACAAATTTTCTGCTGTTTAAACCATCTGGTCTGTGGCGCTTTGTTACTGCGACCCTAACAAGTTAATTCAGTATTAATTATGGAATTTTTTTGGTCTTTTTTCTTTGTTATGGTTTTTTGAGATAGGGTCTTACTCTATCCCAGGCTGACCTGAAATTCACTATGAGTCTCAGGCTGGCTTTGAACTCACAGGGCTCCTCCTATCTCTGCCTTCAGAATGCTGGGACTAAAGGTGTGTCCCACCACTCCTGGCTTATTATGGAATTCTTGATCATCATGTTAGCCCACAAATGTGCTTTTGCATTGCGTCTGAGTGTGCCTCAAGCACTGCATACATGATACAGCCCAGCTGACTGGTAACTCAGGAGATCTGGTTTTGCTAAAGGGAAGTAACTGGCAAGGCGTTGTGCCAGGAAATCAAATATACCTTGACAGCTGAAACTAAATTTTCTTTCCTTTAAAAATGCTTTTTTTTTCCAAATGTCTCTATTTTTTCACTACCATATTTTCATCTCTCCTCACTGTGCCACCATTGCACTCTCCTTTGTATACACTCACATCGCCTCCACACACACACAATTCCCCACTATCATGACACATCATCTTGCCCTTTAGCTGGCTCAGATATCCATTTCTGGATTTGCTTAATACAAAATAAAATGGCCATTGTGTTTTGCTTTTTTAAGGCTTTAAGCAGATTTGCTCAACCAAAACTTGGGAACAAGCTCAAAAACCTGTTTGTGGAGGTCAAATTTTTAATGTGACCTCAAGTCAGCCAGGGAACATGGGTCTAGAAAACCCAGCAGTACTTCTAAAGTATCAGGAAAGGTTTCTATTGATGGGGAGAAAAAAACATTTGCCAGACTTAGCAGGGAGTCTGCTGTGTTCAGGCCAAAGAGGCAGAATACCCACAGCTTTGGCAAAGACCAAGATTTGCAAGGAGCAGAGAGTCTCCAGTGGCTTCTGCTTCAGTTGAGAGAAGCCCCTGGCTGGCTTCTGCTGCAATCTATTCCCCAGTGCCCTGTGAGGGGCAGTGGTGTTGGCTTCCTTGGGCAGTTCACTAGGCTCTGGGGGACCCAGAGGAAGTCACTTGCACTCTGGACCTGAACTGTAAAAACTTTCATTTCCTGAAGATTAAAATAAGAGGATTAGATTAGATCAGTCACTTTCAGTTGTTTTGAACTGTTAAGAGAACATTACTCAAAACCGGTACATGTATATTTGTATTAAAAACATACAAAACCCACGCAGAGTTAGCTGGCCAAGTTCAGGAACAGTGGCATCAAGCAGGCACTGCCTGGTCGCACCTTGCCTTGTCCAATATGTCCTGCCCTCCTCCTTCCCTTCTTTCTCCTGTTCCTCCTTCTTCTCTTCCTCCTCACAACAGCCAAGGACTCTTAGTGGATCCTCTCTGCTCAAACTCAGTGGGGAAAAACACCAGAGGGAATGTAGAGATGGCTTAGCAGTTAAGACATTGATCTGCAAAGCCTAAAGACCCAGGTTCAATTCCCCAGAACCCACATAAGCCAGATGCACATGGTAGCCAGTGCATCTGGAGTTTGTTCGCAGTGGCTGGAAACCCTGGTGTACCCATTCTCTCTCTCTCTAATAAATATAAAAATATATTTAAAAAAAACACCAGATTTGATTCTCTCAAGGCCCAGTCATGTTCTAGAAATGTTCATGGGCAGGTTTTGTGGGTGCTGAGTTGTAGTGTCTGTTGATTCCAGGTGTAAATACTGCCACCATGGATAAGTACACGTCACCAAAGTCACATCACTAAATGCAGAATATTCCACGCAGTGCCGTGTCATATAGTAAGTATATAGCAGTGACGTTTGAATATTTACTACACTCTCGGGGTTAGACAGGGTTGTACTTTGTAGCTGAGGCTGGCCTAAAACGTCCTTGAACTCCTGCCATATAAGGACTTCCCCCTGAGTGCTGGGATGACAAGCAGGAATCACCATGCCCAATTTCATCTGGCTTACTTAACTGTATGTTTATATAACTAGAGTTTTGAATTATGGCTATATTGAACAATCAGCTTGAAAAACTCCTGAAATTACTTCAGTAATTGGTTACTACAAGTTGGCATTCAGAATACCATTAGGTAGGACCGTTTTATTGCAAACATTCAAACGTCTCTACTGAAGCACAGGCCATCTGAAGCCAGAAAGGGCAAGGGGCACCTGCCGTCGAGAGCCATCTGCAAAGTGCTCAGGCTGTTTGCTGGCCTTGCAGAGGCGGTAGCAAGCGCTTCTCGCAGTCCTGGCTGGTTTCCTTATCGCTCCTCTGGGCTGTTCCCTCCCTTTTAATGCTGTTTTTGAACCTTTGTTTATGTATTTGACAGAGAGAGAGAGAACGAGGCACATAGGGAGAATGGGCATGCCAGGGCCTCTCGCTGCTGCAAACAAACTCCAGATGTGCCTGCCACCTTTTGCATCTGGCTTATGTTGGTCCTGGGGAATTAAACCTGGGTTCTTTGGCTTTGCAGGTAAGCGCCTTAACTGCTAAGCCATCTCTCTAGCCCTGCTGTGTCCCTTTAGATACTATTATATTAAATTCCTATTTTTGTCCTTCCATTCTTCCCAGGGTCTTTGAACTGTTCTAGTGGCTAGTTCTATCACTTACTAGCTGTGTGACCTTAGGTAGGCTGTTTAACTTCTCTATACCTCAATTAACATCTATTAAATAGAGATAATATTAGTACTTACTAATAGTATTATTTTGAAGAATTAAACGTTTCATGCATATTTAGTACTTAGAACAATGCTTGGCACATAAAGCATGCTCTTTTAAAGTTATTATATTATCATTACATATATTATATGGCGTATTATTATGTGATAGATGAATGCATGTAAGTATCCAGCTGTTTGAGAAGAAAGAGCCTGAATGATACGCCATGGAATTCTTCTGGGAAAAGAAAAGGCCAAGAAAGGTTTTAAAATAATAATTATTATAACAATAGTAACCCTGGCTAGCATTTAGTGAACTTTTAAAATGTACTCCACAAGTGTTATTTAATTAACTCCTCATAAAAATTCCTAATAGAAAGGAGGTACCATTAGTTACACTACACAGACAATAAAATCCAGGCTCCTTGGGGAGAAGGGTAAAGTTACTTCTATGTTCTGAATGTTTGTGACCTCTCAAAATTCATACATTAAAATTCTACCCCCAAGATGCTGGTATTTGGGGGTAGGATCTTTGGAGGGTAGCTAGATCATGAGAGCAGGGTCTTAATAGGATTATCACCCTTAGAAAACAGGCCCCAGACAGCCCCCTTACTCCTACCAAGTGAGGACACAGCAAGACAGCTCGATCAATGCTGGGAAGTTGGCTCAGTGGATAAAGCGTTTTCTGAGTTCAGCTCCCCAGATCGCAAATAAAAGCTGGAAGCAGTGATGGGCTTCAGTAATCCCAGTACACCTAAGGCAAGAAGAGAGACAAGGACGGAAGCTCATGGCCCAGCTAGCCTGGTAAATGGAGTGGCAAACAGGAATGACAGATCCTGCTTCAAATGAGGTGGAAGGCGAGGTCCAACCAGAAAGTTATCCTCTAACCTCCACATGTGAACAGTCTCCCTCCACCAAAAAATAACAATTAAATTAAAACTAAAATTCTTTTTTTTTAAATTTTTTTTTGTTCATTTTTATTTATTTATTTGAGAGTGACAGAGAGAGAAGGAGGCAGAGAGAGAGAGAGAGAGAATGGGCGCGCCAGGGCTTCCAGCCACTGCAAACGAACTCCAGACGCGTGCACCCCCTTGTGCATCTGGCTAACATGGGAATCGAGCTTCTAACCAGGGTCCTTAGGCTTCACAGGCAAGCGCTTAACCGCTAAGCCATCTCTCCAGCCCTTGAAACTAAAATTCTTAAAAAAAAAAAAAAAAGGAAGAAAGAAAGAAAGAAAGAAAGAGCAAAAGAAGGAAGGAAGGGGGGAGGGAAGGAAGGAAACTGTATCCATGAACCAGGAAGTGGGTTCTCACCAAACACTCAAAGCTGACAGCACCTCCGTTGGACTTCACAGCCTCCAGAACCATGAAAAATGAATGTCTGACATTTATGAATTGCCTGGTCTATCTCACCACGATTATGTAATTTGTCAGTGGTATGAATTCAGGTCCTATAGACTCAAGCACATGAGCTCTTAGCCACTAACCTACTGCTATCCTACAACCCCATCAGCTAGTGTCCAGCCTGCAGCCCATCCCTCCCCTACTATGCCAGCCTCCAGTGTCAAGAATTTAAAGTTGGGAAACAATGGGAAATTCATCTGGGTAGAACCAAGCCCTGCTCTAATAGAGCAAGCACTCTGTACTTCTTACAGTCCGTTGACTCGTGCAAATGAGGGTGGAAAGCTGAAGTTGGCTTAGAAATACTCAAACTAAAGAAGAAATGGTATGGCCTCTACCCTCAAGATGCTGACTGCTGACTCAAGGGTGCTCAGCCCCTTTAAGAGCATCTCTAGAGCAACCCTGGAGCCAATGCAAATATTACAGAGCACAGAGAGAGCTGCTGAGGGGCATGAAGCTTCAAAGAAGTGCTCAGAATTCAGTAGAACCTTTCAGGGTAAGTTTCCTAGACACAGCAACAACTAGATTTCATGAAAATCAGCACTAATTTCTCTTGGTGCAAATATAATACGTGCTCACGACAAATGACTCAGAAAACACAGACAAGCAAAGAAAAGAAATTCAAAAAGTACCCACCTACTATCTTGCCCACCCAAACACAACTTCTGTCAACACTTTCAACACCTTGACAACCGGCATTTATAGGAGCAGTGTGTAAGGCACAGGTCAAGGGTGTGTGTGTGTACGTGCGTGCATGCGCACCAAAGAGTGGGGCAGCCCTGGCGTTTTGGTCTGTAATAGGGAGTAAATGATAAGAAATCTACTTGGTGAGTTGGAGAAGTCGATGGTTGAATACTGATCAAAGCAGCAGGCAGCAGCAAGGAATACAGCTAAGCAGTGACATGAATCAAATAATCTTAGTAGCAGTATTTGCCATGTGCTAACCATATGTAATTCATTATGCTAAGTACTTTATGTTCCATCTTATCATCTAATCTGCACAACCACCCTGCAAACTACGTTCATCCCCAATTTAGACAGGGGAAGGGCTTTGCTTCACACAGAAAGGAGGTCCTATGCCAGTACCTTGATGTGTAGGCTACCTGCATCAGAGCGCCCTGAGGTGTTTATTAAAATGGTAAACTGCAGTTCCTGGGAAGCAGCCACACCTACATCAAGCATCCTACAAAGCTGATTCATTAGAATTTCAGTGGCTGCGGAGAGTTTGGAATGCTGCCCATCCACAGGCGCATCATCTTGGGCTATCTCAGCCCCGTTTCTGTCCATTTATCACCCACCCCTGTGTGACCTAATCCTGTGACTATTAAGCAAATCGGTTTGGATGTTCAAACAGATCGCCTGGCCTCCACCAACCTGAAAGCTAACAATATCATCAGATAGCATCTGAGACCTATTTCTGTAACCTACCTTCCTGATGTTTCCATCAATTGAAGAGCATCTAACTATAAAAACTTCCTGAAACTGTTATCTGGTTGGAACACGGATTCTGTAGTATCCTGAACCAGTGTTCCCAGGCCATAGTCACTCACATTTGGCACCACAATAAACTATCCTTATTCCCTTTGAGGTGAGAGCTATTGTCATAGTTACCTACCTACTCTTTGCTGGGATAAAGCACCTGACCAAGAGCAGCTGATGGGGGTAAGGGTTTTTATTTTGGCTTACAGTCTTGAGGGGAAGCTTCATGATGGCAGGGAAAACATGACATGAGCAGAGGCTGGACATTACCTCTGCCATAGTAAATGGCAAACAGCAGCAGGAGAGTGAGCCAAGCTCTGGAAATGGATATCTGGCTATGATTCTCCAAAGTCTGCCCCCGACAATACACCTTCTCCAGCAAGGCTCTACCTCGCAAATTGCTATCAGCTGGGGGGGGGGGCAAGCATTCAAATTACATGAGTTTATGGGATACATCTGATTCAAACAACCACATTCCACCCCTGACTCCCATAAACTGATGACCATCTATGATGTGAAACACAATAGCATTCAGTCCAACTTTAAAAGTCCCCCAAATTTTTATCACTCCCAACACTGGTCAAGCATCTCCATAGTCTAAGGTCTCTTAACTGTGAACATTTAACACCAAAAGCATGTAATGGCACAGAGAAAATATTCATACTATAAAAAAATAGCATTAGGAAGCCAGGTGTGGTGGCACACGCCTTTAATCCCAGCACTCAGGAGGCAGAGGTAGGAGGATCACTGTGAGTTCAAGGCCACCCTGGGACTACATAGTTAGTTCCAGGTCAGTCTAGACCAGAGTGAGACCCTACCTTGAAAAACAAACAAACAAAAAAAAAGCATTAGGCATAATGAGAAAAAACTGAGCCCATGCAAAATCTAAAATAAACAGGGAAAACATCAAACCCTGGAACTCCAAATCTGACATCTCTAACCAATGATGAAGTCTCTGGAATTCCAATTTTGCCCTTCCAGCTAGGTTGCTCACAGCCCAGAGAATAATCCATCCCAAGATGGCAGCTCAGCTTGGCAGCCATCTTACAGTCCTGGAATCTCAATAAAATCCAAGGGTCTCCAATACAACCCATGGTTCATCTCCATGGCTCCATCAGGTCTCCACTCAGAGACTCCAACCACCCTGGCTTATATTACCCCATGGCCATTTCCAAAAATCAAACCACATTGTAAATCCAATGACCCTTTTTTTTTTTTTTTTGCATTTGATATACTCCCACAGCACCAGGTGGGCTACCAAATTTGTTAATTCAGGAGGAAATAAAGCCAACTTTGAAGAGCAGGAAAACTCCATTAACATTCAGGCCCCCTACTTGCAAGACCGAAATCTTCCTGCTATATCAGTGCAGCACAGCTGGCCCAGTCTGGATGGTGGTAATGTTTCAAACAATTGTAGCTGAAAGGGCACTGTCTCCAGCCCCAAACTTTCATTTCTTTCTGGGGCATATCCATCTGCTCACATCAGACCATTTCTTCTAAATTAAACCCTACACAAGTTCTTAGGATATGGGAAGAACACAGCTAGCCTCTCACACAAACTGCCTCTAATTCAGTCCAATGATCTTCCTTCCCCTCATAAGCCAAGTCTGCACAGTTCTTTCTACACTTAGTTCTTTCAAATGACCAGAATGGTCCATCAGACTCTGCTTACTGCACGGCAAGGCATCTCTTACCCCCAAGGTTTCAACTTTCCATATTTCTCCCTCCAATCAGTTCTAAAGACCAAAAGCTACAGCCAGGTTTCTAGCCTACATGACCCCACTCCTCTGGTACCCATTTTCTGTTGTAGTTACCTTCTTGTTGTTGGGATAAAGCACAAAACCACAGGCAGTTGATAGGGGAGGGTTTTTATTTTGGCTTACAGTCTTGAGGGGAAGCT
This sequence comes from Dipus sagitta, assembly GCA_036346955.1. NCBI lineage: Eukaryota > Metazoa > Chordata > Mammalia > Rodentia > Dipodidae > Dipus > Dipus sagitta. The sequence goes on along the minus strand of CM070775.1, from coordinate 116,740,046 downwards.
TCATGATGGCAGGGGAAAACATGACATGAGTAGAGGTGTAGCAGACAGCTTCAGGTTCACTGAGATGAACTTCCAGACCAGGCACAGTTATGGAGGAAGGGATATTTATTGAACTTACAGATCTAGGGGAAGTTCCATAATGGCAGAAGAAGCTGGCCTGCCTTCACAGGTCCAAGCAGAGAGAGAGAAGCACAAGCCAAAATGCCACACATTACAGTACACGTCAGGATCTCCAGCTAGGCACACGCTGCATATCTTTTGATTGAAATCCCAAACCCACCACCACACTTTAGGGCTGGACCCAAAGATCCACCCAGTGACACACACTGCCTCTAGCCAGGTGGCTGCAGATCTAAACTACAAGCTAATAAAACACTGAACATATTGGGGACCATCTATTCAAATTACCACAGAGGCTGGACATCACCTCTGACACAGCAGGTGGAAAATAGCAGCAGGAGAGAAAGCTGAGCTCTGGAAAGGGGGAGTTGGCTATAATACCCCAAAGCCTTCCCCCAGTAATGCACCTCCTCCACCAAGGCTACATCTCCTAAATGGCCAAACAAAAACATGTAAGTCTTGGGGACACACCTAATTTTTTTTTAAATTTTTTTCGTATTTTTATTTATTTATTTGAAAGTGACAGGCAGAGAGAGAACGAGGCAGATAGATAGATAGAGAGAGAGAGAGAGAATGGGCATGCCAGGGCCTCCAGCCACTGCAAACAAACTCCAGATGCATGCGCCCCCTTGTACATCTGGCTAACGTGGGTCCTGGGGAATCGAGCCTCAAACCGGGGTCCTTAAGCTTCACAGGCAAGCACTTAACCACTAAGCCATCTCTCCAACCCCGAGACACCTAATTTAAACTACCACAGCTGTATTTTTCTGTTATCAAAATTTTGCCTTGGGCTGGAGAGTTGGCTTAGCAGTTAAGGAATTTGCTTTCAAAGCCTAAGGACCCAGGTTTGATACCCCAGTACCTGTATAAGTCAGATGCACAAGGTAGTGCGTGAGTCTGGAGTTTGTCTGCAATGGCTAGAGGCTTTGGCATGCCCGTTCTCTTTCTCTCTCTCTCTCTCTCTCTCCCTCTCCCTCTCCTTCTCTCCCTCCCTTCCTCCTTTCCTTTCTTTCTATGTCTCTCTTAAATAAATAATATTTTTTTTGTCCTTAGGCTTAACCTGAAGTGCCTAGTAGAGAAAGGTTAGGTAGTGACATCAATAAATACCACATCTCTGCTAGTGAAGTTCCCCAACAGCCAACTTTAGATAAGGACAAGTGAACTGGTATGAGTGTCATCATAGGTCAGAAAAACACAGACCTTAGTGGTCCCTGACCTTGGCTGTACTACCCTTAAATATCCCAAACATCGTCTCTACAACTCTTGCATGCTCTTTTATAATGAGAAAATGTTAAAGAAAAATTATAGGAGGCCACTGTTTTGGACCAAGCCCTAAAAGATCAGAGCAAAAAATCAAAATGGAGTCACTTATAACATTTCAAGTCCTCCAAACCAAAATTAAGATGTTATCTGACCTTTCTGAGAAATCAGGAGAGAGAGAGATAACAGTCCCATTTCCCAAACAGGACCAGTTTCAATCAGGTTGATAATGAAGTCCCCTCTGCTTTAATCGTAATGAACAAGCAAACAAGAGAAAAACAGTTCTGGGAGAGAGTGATTCAGTGATAGAATGCACATCAGGTGTGAGGCCCTGGGCCCACTCCCAGCTCTAAAGAAATAGAACCCTGATGCTAGCTAGTCAGTTGCTCTCAGAAGGTTCACAGTCCCTGACTTACAAGGAACTAGCTTTTTGTTCTATTGTTGTTGTTGTTGTTTCTCTCTTTTCTCACAGAGATCCTCCTATCTCTGCCTCCCAAGTGCTGGGATTAAAAGTGTGAGCCACCATGCCCAGCCCCATGTTGTTTTGTTTTGTTTTGTTTTTTTAAGAAGGGCATATTTGCCGGGCGTGGTGGCGCACGCCTTTAATCCCAGCACTCAGGAGGCAGAGGTAAGAGGATCGCCGAGAGTTCGAGGCCACCCTGAGACTACAGAGTGAATTCCAGGTCAGCCTGAGCTAGAGTGAAAAAAAAAAAAAAAAAAGAAGGGTATATTTCTCTAAAACTCAATGGGAATATTAGATAATCTCTCTCTTGATTTTCTCCATGTATGTTAAGGCAAGGAATGTTTTTGAGCCTATAGCAGAAGAGTCTGGGTCATTCCACTTTGCTAGAGGTTACAAATGTTAGAAGGATCTGGCCTTATCTTATCTTTCTGCCTGAAGGAATTCCCTCCTTAGATTTCTTTTTCTTTAAGCCTGATCTCTTCTTCCCTAAAGGAGCTGCTCTTTCCTAGAAGAGATAAGAAAGATAATTCCCTTTCCTGGAGGATTAAAGGTTGATTCCCTACCTAGAAACTATCCTCGGGGCCAGTTAGTTCAACCTCCATCCAGTCCATAAAAGACTGGAGTAGACTCACAAGGTAGATGACATGTTCAGACCCCCCTGTTCTACAGTTTTGCCTGCCTGCCTTCCTTCTTTCCTTCTTCCTCCCTCCTCCTTCCTCCTTCCTTCCTTCTTCCTTCCTTCCTTCTCTTAAACTCTAAACGACTCCATTGGGTCTCCAGTTGTGTTTTCTCATTTTCTGAGAATCCTAACCCTGCCCAGTCGGGCAGAAGTTCTGCATGTTTTTCCTTTTCTTTAGCTCTAAGCTAAAGGCCATCTCCTAAACTGGAATAAAATCTTTCTAAATGTCACCCTCTATTGTCTGTGAAATTCATTCATTGAATTCATGAAGACCTAGAGGGCACTGACCCAGTGGAGGCTCTGGGTGACCATGACCTTCTAGCACCTCAGATGCTAAGGCTCCAACACTCTCAAAGACACCCCAGATTTCCTATAGCATATGTTAAATGAATATGTATGCTTTGAGTTACTGGGTTATCGCTGTCCCTTGATACATGTGCACACACATGCGCGCACACACACACATCACAGGACCCTCCCAGTGAACACTCAGAGGGCGAAGGGGAAGCTTTTCTTTCACCCCCACATCATCACTTCTCTACTGAGTACTCCTCAGGATGTTGGCTTTCCTCCAGTTGTAACAAGATGTCTGCACCAGACTCAACATCCAGGGGAAGAAAAGGCCTTGAAACAGGGACTTAATGTTATATTTCCAGGAATCCCATGCTGTGGAGGGAAAGGCTAAGACCCTGGCACAAGAGGGGAAATGTGCCTTGAAGAGAGATGTGTCATGCAGTTCTGGCAGCTTATCTCACAGCTTAATTCCATCTGCATATTTCCTGGATTTTGTTGTTTCTTCTTTTCCACAAAATTGTTGACACTCTAGGAAAATGAAGAGATATTAGGAATCTTTCTCCTCCCAATTCCATCAAACGATATATCTATATCTATCTATATCTATCTATCTATCTATCTATCTATCTATCTATCTATCTATCTATCTAGTGTGGTGGTGCACACCTTTAATCCCAGCACTCCAAAGGCAGAGGTAGGAGGATCAATGTGAGTTCAAGGCCAGCATGAAACCACATAGTGAATTCCAGGTCAGCCTGAGCTAGAGTGAGACCCTACCTCAATAAACCAAAACAAAAAAAAAAGCCAGGTGTGATGGTACACACCTTTAATACCAGCACTCGGGAGGCAGAGGTAGGAGGGTCGCTGGGAGTTCCAGGCCACCCTGAAATGACATAGTGAATTCCAGGTCAGCCTAAACTAGAGCAAGACTCTTCCTTGAAAAAACAAAAATAAATAAATAAATAATAAGTTTGTTTTTCATTTACCAGTTTCTGTTTCCCAATTTCTTTTGAAATACAGGGATGGTAGGTTTATGAACGTAGGTGTTGTTAACAGATTCTTTTCTGGTGTCTGCCCCTTAGAAGCATAGAAGCTTTTCCCAGAAGTCCCTCTAAACTCTCTTTCATGTCTCACTAACCATAATTGGATATATTCCCATTCCTGAACCAATTCCCGGCAAGGAGAGTGGGATTGCCACAGCTGACTTGAGGACAAGCTAAAGAGTCAACTATAAAGAACACAAGTGACTTTCTACTTTTCGAGCACAGCCTTACTCGCTGTTCTGAGACGTCCCTAAGGGACAGGTAAAGGGAAGTCCTCTCACAGGCAGAACTCCCACAAGTGTACCTCCTTTGCTTGAAAAGGAAAACAGCCAGGCATGAGACCATACACAGATTCATTGTCTGTGGCCAAAAGTTTGGCAGGATGGTCAGGGACTTGGAAGGAGCAGGATGGAAAATTGGAGTCAAGGACACTTGGGTAGAGGTATGTAGGTAAAGCTCTCTTGAGGGGAGAAGATATAAAGGCACTCATGTTCGTGAGAAGGATCTCTAAAGGGTGACCTTGGCCGAGGAGGATTGTAGTTAAGTGGTAAGTTAAGGATGACAATTCTGAGAATAACAGTCTCTAAATCTCCAGCCATCCCTGTCACCACTAAGTGGGCCCATGAACAAAATGGCCATGGTATCAGGGATGGAGCGTATGCCTGCGATCAGTAGTACAAAGTTCCACTTGCCAAGGCCAACCTTGAGTACTGGCTGGTTCTGTAACCAAATCTTCCCCGGGGTCATTTTACTATCCTATCAAACCAGCTGGGTCAGGGTGGTAGATATGCCAGCTTTACACTATTATAGCAAAAATACCTGAGATAACTTATAAACGGGGAAAGGTTTATTTGAGCTCACAGTTTCAGTCTATCACAGCTTGGCTCCATTCTGTGGCTGTGTGACATGTCAGCACATCATGGCAGAGTGCATGGGGGAGCAATCTGTTCACTTCACAGAGAGGATGCTAGAAGAAAAAGAGACTAGAGGGGTGCTACTGGGAGGTAGTGGGGACTGTATAGGTAGGGCCTGGGGGTTGAAAGAGATTTTAGGCCCTTGGACACATGTGCTTGGAGGAAGACGGTGGGGCCCTGGTTGTTTTCTCTTTTAACATCCTGGCCACGAGGAAACAGTTTGCTCCATCATGTACTCCTTACCAGATGGTAAAACCTTATATATCTTAGCAAAGTTCTCCAGAAAACTATGTGCTCCAATATGTGGTATGGTATTTTATCAAGCTAAGATTCACAGGCCCAGAAATGAAGGCATGGAAATGAGTGGTGCTACTCACTAAGACCCCTAGTGACCAGTGAGCACAATTTTTGCTTCCTGTTACCATGATGTCATGTAACTGTGGCCCAAAGGTCTTCGTTGCTTCCACTATGAGACGTAATGATTCCATTGGACTAGAAGTTAAGACCGCCACCTGCCCCTTTAGCTTATTGGTGCCCATAAATCAATAGGCCATAAAGGTATCCTGGTGGGAGAGGGGCTGCAGATATGTTTCAGTAGTAAAAGGCACTTGTCTGCAAAGCCTGATGACCCAGGTTCAATTCCCCAGGACCCATGTAAAGCCAGATGCACAAATATGGCACATACATTTGGAGTTCATTTGCAGTGGCAAGAAGCCCAGGTGTGCCCATTCTCTCTCTTCTCTCTCTCCTTTCAAATAAACAAGTAAAATATTAAAAAGAAAAAGAAATACTGGGATGTTTATTATACTGAAAATTTGGAAACAACCTGAAAGTTCATCAGAAGAGAATTGGGAGCTGGGTGTGGTGGCACCTGCCTATAATCCAAGCAGTAAGGAATAGAGATAAGAGGATCAGGAGTTAAAGGCCAGCCTGGGCTACCTAAGATCCTGGAGAGAGAGAGAGAACTGGATAAAATAATGACAATGCTATGGAGCACTCTTTGAAAGACTAGAAAGATTCACAGCAGGTTACATCTGTGTGAATACATAGAACTCTCTTTTATAGGGTTTTCCCTTTCTTAGATTTCACAGTTAATTACCTTCATCTGTATGTTGAGCAATAGGTTTAATAATGTGTGTTTCAGTGAATACATAAGGTACTTAAAATATCCGTTGTTATCTATTAATAAATGCTTGTAGTTTCTACCAAAATAGTTTCCCGAATTATAGTTTCCTTTATTCATAGTCAATTATCCAACATGCATTTATTTCAACACCTGAATTACATCCATCTCCAGTGATCTATGCCATTATCTGTTGCACATACTCTAGCTGTGTACAAGAAAATAAGGCAATGTCTTTGTCCTCCTAGAATTTTCTGGGTAGACAATAAGAAAATAATAATAATAATAATAGCTATACAATGAAAAGTCAGATAATTACAAGTGCTGTGAAGAAGCAGAAGTTTGAGATACACTGTTTGAGGAGGGTGGTCAAGGAAGGCCTTTTGGCAATGAGGACAGTTGAACAGAGACTTGAATGAAGGGAGGGGAGGTAGAACTCATGTGACTATTTCACAGAAGAACATCCCAGTCAAAAGACCTAGCCATCACAACTGGTTCCAGAGCAGAAAGGAGATCAGAGCAGATGAAGCAAGTGGAGGAAAGAGTGCAGGACAGGACCCCAGTGGCCACCTGGGCTCAACGATGTGATGGGTTCTGGACCGTGGTGTCTATTCTCATGTCATGGAAGGCCACTCCTCAGTGATGTGTTCAAGTCAAATATTGTAGTGCTTTTTTGTTTCTGTTTCTAATTTCAAGCTTTAAAATGTATACTAAATTGCTATCAGAAAAATACTTCTGGGATGTGGGATTATAGAAGACTTTCATTTTCAAAACCACACATTTTTGTTGTGTTTGAATATTTTACAGCATATGTGTATTACTTTGGTCATCAGACACTTAAAAGGTCTTTGCATAGCCTTTGACTCTTCAGCTACTTTTCAATATAAATGGCTTTTAAATAATTGGATAAGCACTTAAGAATGTGTGTATAAAGATAGTCATGGCAGGGCTGGAGAGATGGCTTAGCGGTTAAGCGCTTGCCTGTGAAGCCTAAGGACCCCAGTTCGAGGCTCGATTCCCCAGGACCCATGTTAGCCAGATGCACAAGGGGGTGCACAGCATCTGGAGTTCGTTTGCAGTGGCTGGAGGCCCTGGCGCGTCCATTCTCTCTATCTCTCTCTCTGTCTCTTTCTCTCTCTGTCTGTCGCTCTCAAAATAAATAAATAAAAATAAAAATAAAAAGATAGTCATGGCAGTGTTAGATATAGCAACAAAAAAATGTGTAGTGGTACATACCTGTAGTCCCAGCACTCAGAGGCTGAGACAGGAGGATGAAGAGTTTGAGGCTATTCTATGCTGATGAATCCTTGTCTTAATAAACAAACAAAACATTGGGAACCTCGGTGTCCAACAACAGAGATTGATCAAGTAAACCATAGGGAAACTATACAATAAAAATAGAATCATACAAAGTCATGATAAATTACATTGTGGAATATCACTTCAGAGCTGAAAGCTACTTCAAGTCCCAGCTCCAGGAAGACATTTCTGCCTGCCCCTGCTTAATATGAGCTCTTCTTCCTCAGAGCTGGCTGTGGTTGTTGTCTACACCACACCTCTGGCCCTCACCACATGCTGTTGCATTATGGAACAACACCCGCTTCGATCTTGGCCCTCACATGAGCTGCACTAAAGGAAGGAGTCAAAAAGGAAGAACAAGCTGGATATGGTGGCACACGCCTTTAATCCCAACCCTTGGAAGGCAGAGATAGGAGGAACCCTGTGAGTTTGAGGTCAGCCTGAGACTACACAGTGAATTCCAGGTCAGCTTGGCCTAGAGCAAGACCCTACCTCCAAAAACAAACACACACACACAGAGCAGAACAATCCCAATAATGGATAATTCATGCCTTTGAGAATGCACTAGAGGATTTCTTCTGCAGTACATTCACCTTCCTAATTAGCTTTCCTTATGTTAATAGTCAGTTAATGAGCATTTCCAAGCACGCAGACAGGGAGCAGATGCCGGAACCCAGAAGAGGCTTCCAACATGCAGAGTCCCTGGGGAATCCATCCACAGAGTGGACAAGAGGAGCTAGTCTGATCTGAAGCCCTCACCTGCAAGGCCAGCGTCCCTAGCTATTCCTGCAGACCTGGGAATACTCTAACACCCTTTGCTGGGCTTCTGAAGCCTGATTCTGATCCGTATGTGAGGTGAGGAGTCTTTCCAGGCACAGCCCCGGGTATTAGACAGCCACTGATGACTCATGCCGGCGCTGCTTCCAGTCAGCTGGACCCACTCCACCGAGGGACCCGGTGGCTGACTCAGAGGCTCTGACAGAGGCCAGAACACGTTCCTTCCACCCACCTCGCTGCAGCCTCCTCTGGAAAAGGCAGGACGTCATGGGGCAAAAAGAGGCCACAGCCATCCAAAACCAACGTCCCTGACAGCCACGGCTTTGTTCTGGAAGAGCTCCTGTCTCAGCCTACAGACTGCTAGAACTAGAGGTCTGTTGACCACCATGCCCAGACCTTCAGGCCTGTTTTGTAAGGACACTCATCTTACTGTTGTGGATGGAGCCCTCGTGACCTGTTCGCAATCCGAAGACCCCATCTCTTATTGCTATCACCCTGGGAAGTCAGTCTCAACACAGCTAGTTTTCACTGTGGGGAAGTAATAAGACGCATAACGTGGCAGAGAGAGGATGGGCATCGTTCTTAAGGGTTACTTGTTTTGTTTGTTTTGCTTTGAGCCTTTGATAATTCACAGAAGGAATTACCAAGGAAGCCTTCATATCCTCTCTGTATCCCTTCCTTCTTTCCTTCATCCTATTCCCACCTCTCCTTACTCATTCCACAGTTCATCCCAGTAGACTCTTCTGCCCTCCCAGATTCCAATCTCATTTCCACACCCCGGGGGAAAAAGAAAAAGATGAAATGATTCTGAAAGGAGATGAGCACAGTCTCAGACAGACTCAAGGAACTAGTACACAGCCTCCCCTCACCCAGCTTCAGCCTTCTTCCTTGGCCCCAGCTGTCCCTCATTAGTGAGAAGTCTAAGTCCTTTTAAATCCCATGGAAGAAAAAGCTCATAGCCCCATAGGCAGAAGGTCATGATCAATTCTATTTTTTTCTTTCTTTCTTTTTTTTTTTCTTCTTCTTTTGGTTTTTCGAGGTAGGGTCTCACTCTAGCCCAGGCTGACCTGGAATTCACTCTGTATTTTCAGGGTGTCCTTGAACTCATGTAGATCCTCCTACCTCTGCCTCCCAAGTGCTGGGATTAAAGGTGTGTGCCACCATGCTCTGCTTTTCAATTCTTTTTTCTAAACCAAAATGTTGTGACCTTGGAGGTCAAAACTGAAAATAAGGGGCTGGAGAGATGGCTTAGCAGTTAAGGCGCTTGCCTACAAAACCTAAGGACCCACATTTGATTCCTGAGTACCTATGTAAGCCAGACTCACAAGGTGGCACATGCATTTGGAGTTCTTTTGCAGTGGCTAGAAGCCCTGGCAGGTCCATTCTCTCTCTCTCTCTTTCTGTCCCTTTCTGTCTGTGTGTCTGTCTCTCTCTCTTTTGAATAAATAAATAAAATATTTTTAAAAACTGAAAACAGCTGGGTATGGTGGCACACACCTTTAATCCCAGCACTTGGTAGGTAGAGGTAGGAGGATCACTGTGAGTTCGAGACTACATAGTGAATTCCAGGTCAGGCTGGGCCAGAGTGAGACCCTACCTCAAAAAACAAAAAACAAAAAAAAAAAAAACCTGAAAATAGTAATAATAACAATTAATAATAAAACTTCCTAGAGTCTCTTTGTTCAAGTAAATGAAGTTATAGGTGCCACGTTCTATGCCTGACATAGGAAAAGGTAAGGAAGTCTTCCTCCTTGCCCTCGGGGAGTTTTCAGTCTGGCTTCTCACAGCTGAGATGTTCTGGAACATACCTAGTCAACAGTCAGCAAAATAAAGCCGCCTTGCTGGAGGTGATCCGTTCTTTTGTTAGCCTACAGGACAAATGCCATTTCTGCTTATTCTTAGTCATAGATGATGTGAGTGGAAGAATTTCTTGTTGATTCCTCTACCAAGCAGGGAACTTGGTGCCTATAAAGGAGAATTGTGCGAGGCGTGGGTCATATGTTCACTGATGGTGGCTACGTTGGGCCTGGGTCTGTTTTCTGTTCTCCCAGCCTTCCTTGCCTCCTTGGTATACCTTTGAGATCACAAGTCAGGCCGGAGTGACAAGCTGGTAGTTTATGGGTTTGTCTTCGATGTTTCCCCCTCTCGAGAGTTATCCAGATAAACTGTCCAGCATGCCAAGAAGCTTAGTTCTCGACCTGGCAAAACAGGAGTTCTCTGGGAGGTCAGAATGAAAGAAACCCGGGCATGTAATCACTGACATCTTCAAACGCTCTGTGAGTTACTGTGGTAGTTAATCTTCACTGTCAACTTGACTGGATTAAGAAACGCCCAGGAAATTAGTACAGAACGCCTCCTATTTGTCCATGCAGGAATTTCTGGAGACAAATAGATCGTGAGGGCTATGACATGATGAATGGTTTATAATGTGAGGCTCTTACGAGAAGGTAGTAAGAGTAGGAGGTGGGGTCTGGTGAGAAGAAGTGGGTCGTGGAGGGTATGGCCTTCGGTGATGTCTTGCCTCTGTTTTCCCTGGTTCTCTGCTTCCTGACTGCTACGGCATGAACTACTCTGCTTCACCACTTCTATCTCACCATGACCCTGGCGCGCCCATTCTCTCTCTCTCTCTCTATATATATATATGCCTCTTTCTCTCTCTGTTACTCTCACATAAATAAATAAAAATGAACAAATAAAAAATAAAAAAAGAATGAAATCGTAAACCAAAAGGACTATTCATCCCTTTAAGTTGTGTCTGTTAACTATTTAGTCAGAAGTGATAAACGTAACTAACACAGAACATTGCTACTGGAGGAGCAGTGCCACTTATTGTGACTAAATATAACCAATTAGAATATTGTAAGTACAACTTAATGTTTGTGGGAGTTCAGAAGACCAAAATACAATAGGAATGTGGAAAATGAAAGCTAGGCTCATGAGGTTTTAGATGGGATGAGGTCTCTGTTGAGAATTACATTAGAAGTTATTTGTATTACATCCTAGCAATAACTGGTCTATAAGTTGGCTGTGTTCTGAAACTTTGTACGAGGCTGAAGTTAAAATAAATATGCCCACTGATGTGGCACAGAACATTTCAAGACAGCATAGCATTCAAGCCATGACATGGTTGTCACTGGCTGCTTTTAGCCAGACTTATAGTGAAAATCAGGAACAGAAAGATAAGCAAGAAGGCTTTGAAAAATATGCAATCTGACCAGGAAAGGAGCTAGTTGAAAGATGTGAGCAAGAAAAGATGTGGTTGATAAAGAAATTCGTGCCCAACACTTCATACTGGAACAAGAAAAATGGTACGAGTGTATATCAGGAATTGGCCCAACCCTCCCATTGCAGGCTCCAAGGTATAAAAATCATGAAGTCATCTGAAAGACTCTTCTTCACCAGAGAGCACCTCTGCTCTTATAGGTCCATCTACGAAGTTATTTGCCCAGGACTTGTTTCCCCATGTCTAGCCAGTCAAGCAATCGGAGGCTATTGCAGCTGTGTTTAGGTGTGTAGTTACTGCTCTAGCTGGTTATAGACTGGCACTGCCCATAGGATGCTGGGTTGCATTCATATAGTTTGAAAGAGTCACAGAGTCATGAAGGCTTCCAACAAGAATTCAGAGGAAGATCTCAGAGGTAATAAAATAGGTAGGAAGGTCAGATTCCTTGGAAGGAGCCTTTGAGAGTGTGATGAGTGAAGCTTGAGGGAAAAGTCTGTGCTGCCATAGAAACCCCAGAATTTTAGAGATGCCAGGCACATGAAATATCTGCCCAAGGAAAACCACAGACAATGAATAATTCCTCCCTTACTGCCAGCCACAGTAAAGGCAAAAGCAACTGATACAGTACAATTGTCTCCTGCTGCAGTAGCCAGAGAGACCCTCTGAGAGCCCAAGGGTCTGGTCTGTATTTGGAAACATACGCTGCTGGATCTGGAAAATCATCCAGTCAGTGCTTTTGAATGATCAATTAATTAGGTAGTCATGATAGTTAATCTTCATTGTCACCTTGACTGGATTTAGAATTCCTTAGGAGATACTCCTCTGCTTACATATGAGAGGGTGTTTCCAGAAAGGATTAACTGAGGAAACAAAACCCACTCTGAATCTGAACATGAGCAGTGTCATCCCATAGTTATTTGCGGGCTACTGAACTAAATAAAATGAGAACAAAGCCGAGTACTGACATCCGCATTTTCCTCTTTCTGATCTGCCCAGATGTGAACAAGCACCCTCCGCACCTGCTACAACTGAGACTCCCCCACCATGCGCCAAAATGAACTCTTCCTTAAGTTACTTCTTGTCGTGTATTTGGTGAATGTGGTGGTTTGATCCAGGTGTCCCCCGCGAACTTAGGCGTTCTGAATGCTAGGTTCCCAGCTGATGGAGATTTGGGAATAACATCTCCTGGAGGCAGTGTATTGTTGGGGGCGGGCTTATGGGTGTCCCCATGCCAGTGTTTGGCACACTCTCCTGTTGCTATTGTCCACCTTATGTTGGCTAGGAGGTGATGTCCACCCTCTGCTCATGCCATCATTTTCCCTTGCCATCATGGAGCTTCCCATTCGAGCCAAAATAGACCTCTTTTTCCCACAGGCTGCTCTTGGTTGGGTGATTTCTACCAGCAATGCAAACCTGACTGCAACAGTGAGCTACGAGAACAGTGACCAATACAGTAGCAAAACCTGTTTCTGTAGTGGAAAGGAAAGGATGGAAAGCATCAGAGCACACCATTTTGTAGTAGGTTGTATTATCCCTAAAAGTAGGTCACCAAATGTCATGGCCCTGAACTGGCCCTCTTTGTTCCCAAGGCTCTGGAAAAATTGAGGGAGCAATGGAAGTAGGCAAGCCAAGACCACAGTGCCCAGATAAGATTAGCTTCTCCCAAGTACGTAGGGAACTAGACAGGCTGGTATTATTTATACAGGAAACCTGCCTCCTCCACACTCCCTGCGTCAGCTATTCCTTTGAACACTAATCTACAAGGACGAAGCAAGCAAAAGGAAAAAAGAAAAAAGAAAGAGAAAAAAAACAAACCTAATGGTGTCACTGCTTGCATAGCTAACTGGTAAAGAAGCACAGTAGAAAAGATAAAACACTCATGGTCCAGCCAGGAACCACTTGGACCTTCCAAGCAGCACTGCTGGTGTGTACACGTTCCTTGTGGACCTCTTGAGCAGCACTGTTGTACCTACACAGGTACCTTGTCAACCCTTTCCTTCAGTCAGGGGCCCCTGGACATCTGACCTCATTGGTAAGCTTATCTCCCCTATTAGGTTGTATCTTGCACACTGCCTTTAGTTTTCCTTAGTCTCTGGGCAGCCTACACCACTGCCCCTAGATAAATAGGTAGAATGATAAAACTATCTCTTCTGACCTTAGATATACCTGTAAGAGTCTCAGAGTTCTGCCCCCCCACACCCAATCCTATAGCTGGAATAATAATAATAATTCCATAACTGGAATTCTGGAACCTCCTGTTACAGTAATTAAGGAGGCTTCGGAGAAGAAAATGCAACTGAACCCAGTTCCTTACTTCAACACATCTTCCTCCTTTTTCTCCCCTCTTTTCCACTCTATCTCCCTCTTTCTCCCTCTTCCTATCCCCTTCCTACTTTCTCTCTCTCTCACATACACACACACACCTTACAGTAAAGTCTTAAACTCAAGAAACCATCTCAGCGCCTCTATCCTGACCCCAGAATCTAACAGTACCCTCCCCTTGATGAGTAGTGCAAAGAAATATGGAATATTACTCCCATAGTTGTCACATGCAAATGGAAGTGATTTTCAGAAATAATTAAGGCCCATTATCAGTTGACGTTGAGCTAATCAAAAGAGTGATTACCTTGAAGGGGCCTGACATAATCAGGAAAGTCATTTGACAGACTCTCATGCTTACCTTGAAGAAGAAACCCTGCCTGAAATCTACAAGTACAAGAAATGGATTCTGGCCCTGCCCTCTCTGCTTCCTGACTACTCTTGTGACTACTCTCCCACCGCCACAGCATTGTCCAAGGCCATGCCTTACCTGCTATAAGTGGACTGTATGCTGTGAAGCTATGAACTAAAGTAAATCCTCCCTCCCTCCCTTAAGCTGTTTTGTCAGGGATTTGGTCACAGCTACAAGTAATGAATACAGAAAACTTTCACTGAGAAGTGGGTATGTTGCTAGTGTGCCCGTGGAACAGGTTTGCAGGAGAATTTGTGGGAAGGTCTGGGTCTGTGGGCTAGAGAAGCCTTAGGATAAGCAGAGTATCAATGAACCATTCCACTGAGGTAGAAGATGACAATTCCAAAAGAAATGGAGACCTTGGTGGCCAGGCTCGTTGAGACTTCAGAAGGGAATAAGGATTTTGCTGGGAATTGGTCTAGAAGCCATTCATGCTATATTTTGGCCTAGAAGATGGCTACATTTTGCTCATGTCCTGAAAACTTGAGCAAAGCCAAGGTGGTCAGTAATGGAATGATTTTGTTTGGTGGAGGGAATTTCAAGAACAGCATTTCAGGCTGGGCCATGGCTATTGGTCATTGGATCTGCCCAGATTTAGAGTAAGCAGGAACAAAAACTGGAGCAGAAAGACCCGATGCAAGAAAAGGGCTTGAATCTGATTAAAGTTATAGACACAGCAGGTGCAGTCTAAGCTGTGTTAATCATTACACAGATTAGTGCAATTAAGGACAAATTTCTCACTTTGCACTGGAAAAAGAGAAACAAGTAACTTGAGGGCAAGAGCTTATCCATCAAGACCTCAAAGATATATAACAATGCAAATTTATCTGAATTTTTTTCACTTGAAACCAAGTGTTGTGGTGCACACTTATAACCCAGCAGTTGGGAGGTAGAGGCATGAGGATTAGGGGTTCAAGGTCACCCTCAGCTACTTAGTGATATCAAGCCATTGTAGGCTGTGTCTCAAAAACACAAACACAAACACAAATCCCTGTGGCTTTCATGTGAAAAGACAACCCCTGAACAAAGAAAGCCTCCAGGGTGACCCTAGGAGGGCCAACTGGAGAAACGTTTTCCCACCTTCAGCTAGGCAGACGGTCAGATGTCTCTACAGTTCCAAGGGGCCCAGGCTACATCCTGAGCTGACAACAGAACTTGTCATCGTATGATGGAGAGTAGAGTTGTGAAGAGGAATGTGAGAGGTGAGGGGGAGGGGGACGGATTACCATGGTTTATTGCCTATAGTTGCGAAAGTTTTCAATAAAAAATAATAAAATTTTAGCCGGGCGTGGTGGCGCACGCCTTTAATCCCAGCACTCAGGAGGCAGAGGTAGGAGGATCGCCGTGAGTTCGAGGCCACCCTGAGACTCCATAGTGAATTCCAGGTCAGCCTGGGCTAGAGTGAGACCCTACCTCAAAAAATCAAAATAAATAAATAAATAAATAAAATTAAAAAAAAAAGAACTCTCCATCATTAAATGGCGCTGGTTCTGCAGGTATATGAGATGCAAGAATGATGGGGTCATAGAGGCTTATGCCAAGGCGTTCCAGAAAAATCACTGAGGCCAGGAAACACGTATTAGGGTCAGGTTCCTGGCGCAGCCTTCATGGACAGACTGTGCACGAAGCTGAAAGTGAAGCCCAAGTTGCTGTGGGGCCTCCAGGATGCTGGAGAGTCCAGAGACATGAGGTGTTTGCCTAGAAAAGCCGCAGACACCACGCGAAGCCAGCCCAAGAGAGGCCTCACGTGCCACGGGCAACAGAGCTGAAGGGCAGTGCCACCCAAGGCCTAAGCACGGGTGTTACCATCATATGCTGCGAGGACACGGCATGGCGGGGTTTGGTATTTACCCTGCTGGGGGTTGGGTCCTGATTCAGTCCTGTCTTTCCTTGCGATTCTGTATTCTCTTTTGGAATGGGAACATTTACTCTGTGCCATTGTATAAAGAAGTAAATAACTTGTTTCTCTATAGTTTTTTATTTTCCAAGGGCTCACAAAGACTTTATACTTAAAAAACTGTTTAAGCCCTGTCTGGGTCAGCATAGTGGCTCATGCCTTTAATTATATATATATATATATATATATATATATATATATATATATATATATGTGTGTGTGTGTGTGTGTGTGTGTGTGTGTGTGTGTGTGTGTGTATACACACACACACATATATATATATATACACACATATATATATTATTTATTTATTTATTTATTTGACAGAAAAAGAAGGAGAGAGAGAGATGGAGAATGGGTGTACCAGGGCCTCCAGCCACTGCAAATGAATTCCAGACATGTGCGCCCCCTTGTACATCTGGCTTACGTGGGTCCTAGAAAATTGAACCTGGGTCCTTTGGCTTTGCAGACAAATGCCTTAACTGCTAAGCCATCCTTCCAGCTCATTATTTATATATTTATTTGTTTGAGTGAGAGAAAGAGGCAAAGAGAGAGAAATAGAGAGAGAGAACGGACACACCAGGGCCTCCAGCTGCTGCAAACAAATTCCAAATGCATGAGCCACCTTGTGCATCTGGCTTATGGTAGTCTGGGGAATCAAACCTGGGTCCCTTGGCTTTGCAGGCATGTACCTTAACGGCTAAGTCATCTCTTCAGCCCAGACTTTAGACTTTTGAACAGTGTTGATACTGAAATCCTGTAAGAACTTTTGAAGTTGGACTGAATGCATTTTGTGTTATGAGATGACCATAGGAACAGGGAGTTATGATTTGAATGTAAAATATCCCATAAGTGTTCATGTGTTTGAACATTTCGCCCCCAGGTATGGTACTATTTTAGGAGGCTATGGAACCTGTAAGATGTGGGATCTAAGACCCTGTTGCTGAAGACTTCACATACTTGGGCTGCAAGGTCACTGAGAAATCCTGCTGGAGCTGACCTGAAAATCTCCTCTGTGTAAACCAGCTGACAGAAACCTGGAAAAAGCTACGCTGCATACAGTTCCATGGGAGAAAGAAAAATCACCAGTGGAGATAAACAACAGTGCCTACGAAGCCTAAAGACCCTGGTTCCATCCCCAGAACCCACGTAAGCCAGTTACACAAGGCGGCGCATGCGTCTGGAGTTTGCAGTAGCTAGGAGCCCTGGCATGCCCACTTTCTCTCTCTAACTGCCTCTTTTTCTCTGGCTCTCTCTCTCTTTCTCTCTCAAATAAATAAATAAAATGAGCCCAGAACCTTGTGCTTGTCTCTTCTGTGGTTGTCCTGCTCTCCCACAGGTGTTAGCACAAAGGCTTCTCAAGACGCAGCCTCCCAGTCTTGGACTTAACAGAACCACGAGCC
Organism: Dipus sagitta; assembly: GCA_036346955.1. Taxonomy (NCBI): domain Eukaryota; kingdom Metazoa; phylum Chordata; class Mammalia; order Rodentia; family Dipodidae; genus Dipus; species Dipus sagitta. Next base: position 116,722,820 of record CM070775.1, on the reverse strand, counting down.
AAACAAATCTTGATTCTTTACAAATGACCCAGTCTCGGGTATTGTGTGATAGCAACACAGAATAAGCTAAAGTACAGAGTTTATTTCCAATTCATAGAACATCTTTATTTTAACAGTCTGTTCTCCCCCCTTCAAGGTCTAACTCACTATTATGTTGTGCTGCTATATAGCACATACCAGACACATACCACATATATATTAGGATGCACTAAGTGCTATACACAAATGATCTTGACTAATTCACACATTAGCTGAGTGAGGTAGACATTAATATCCCTATTTTCTAGACGACAGAAGTGAAGCTCTGAGAAGTTCATTACAGCATACCAAACAACATGGTAGGGCTGGAGAGATGGCTTAGCGGTTAAGCGCTTGCCTGTGAAGCCTGAGGACCCCCGTTTGAGGCTCGATTCTCCAGGACCCACGTTAGCCAGATGCACAAGGGGGCACATGCATCTGGAGTTCGTTTGCAGTGGCTGGAAGCCCTGGCATGCCCATTCTCTCTCTCTCTCTCTCTATCTGCCTCTTTCTCTCTCTGTCACTCTCAAATAAATAAATAAAAATGAACAAAAAAAAAATTAAAAAAAAAAACATGGTAAGTGGCAAATCTGGTATTCTCACTCATGTCTGCCGAATTCCAGTGTCTGAGCCCTTAACCTCTAAGTGCACTGTTCCCCACAGAAAATTTCACTACACTGAATTTAGTTGACTCAGATTTTGTGGCTGGGAAATATAGTAGGGAGAAGCTGCAGCTATAAATTGTAATATATAGCCAACATTTGTTGAGGATTCACTATATACTTAACACTGTGAAAAGCACCTTACATTCATTATCTCATTAAATCCTCACAACTCTTTGAGGTAGATACTTTTATTACAGACAATTTACAGATTAAAATAACCCTGAAACTCAGCAATTGATTATGACTACTAAGCATCTACCAGGAGGCTCAAGTGACTCTAAGCCTCGACCTGGCCAAGGACTACAGGCCATGGCACTCAGCAGAGGAGAGAGGCTTTTCAGGAAATAACTCATAAGGAATGATACTATGAACGAAGGGATACTTTGATATTAAGAAATCCATGAAGAGCTGGGCGTGGTGGTGCATGCCTTTAACCCCAGCATTTGGGAGGCAGAGGTAGGAGGAGCACCAAGAGTTCAAGGCCACCCTGAGACTACTTAGTGAATTCTAGGTCAAATGAGATCCTGCCTTGAACCCCCCCCCCCAAAAAAAAAAAAGGAAAAAAGAAAAAAGAAGGAAATCATTGAAGGCTGGGTGTGGTGAAACACGCTTGTAATCTCAGCACTTGGGAGCTGAAGCAGCAGGATCAATAACTCAGGCCAGCCAAATCTTAGCTAAAAACCACAACAGGGCTAGAGAGATGGCTTAGCAGTTAAAGTACTTGCCTGCAAAGCCTAAGGACGCAGCCTCAATTCCCCAGTACCCATATAAGCCAGATGCACAAGGATGGTACATGCTTCTAAAGTTTGTTTACAGTGGCTAGAGACCCTGGCACACCCACATTCTCACTCTCCTCTCATAAATAAAAATAAGAATTTTAAAAACATTTTAAAAACAACAACAACCAAAAAAAAAATCCATTAAGCAGTTGAGTCTGGTGGTTTCGGTTTGTAGTCCCATATATTCAAGATCGAAAGTTAAAAGCCTTCTGTGTTATAGAGCTGAGTTCAGGACCAGCCTGGGCAATGTGATGGCCCCACTTCTCAAGACAAACACAAAGGTCTGCCAGCTGCAGATGGCACTCTTGCTACTGCCCAGCCCACTGCTCCCAGAAGTGGAGTAAATAAACTTTTAAAAAAGGAATGTAGGGCTGGAGAAATGGCTTAGCAGTTGAGGTGCTTGCTTGCAGAGCCAAGGGACCCAGGTTTGGTTCCCCAGGACCCTCCATGTAAAGCCAGATGCACAAGGTAACTCACGCATCCAGAGTTCGTTTGCAGTGGCTAGAAGCCCTGGTGCACCCATATATTCTCCCCCACCTCCTCTCTCTCTCTCTCTCTACCTCTCTCAAACAAATCAATAAAACATTTTTTTTTAAAAAAAAAAGGGGATGTAAAGGTCAGGCATGGTGGTACATGCCTTTAATCCCAGCACTCGGGAGGCAGAGGTAGGAGGATCGCAGTGAGTTCGAGGCCACCCTGAGACTACATAGTGAATTCCAGGTCAGCCTGGGCCAGAGTGAGACCCTACCTGAAAAAAAAAATAATAGAAAAAGGGATATAGCTCAGTGGTAGAGCACTATCATGGTATGTGTGAGGCTCTAGGTTCAATCCCTAGGACCTCAAAAAAAGAAAAAGAAAAATATCCATTAAGCCAGATAGAGTAGCACTTCCTTGTAATCCCAGCACTTGGGAGGACGGGGCACAACAGGAGGATTGTGAGTATAAAGTTCTGCCCTCAGCTAGAATGCAAGGAAGAAATCTAAAGGAAGGGAGGGAAGGAAGAAGGGATAGAAGGACAGAGGGCAGGAGGGACAGAGTGAGAGGAGATCCACTAATATTACTTAGTGGATGTCAGGAGAAAATGACATGGTTTCTCTTTAGATGACAATGAAGCATTTGAGGAAATTTTTTGAACGGTGCAACCACTTTGGAAAACTATTTTGTCAATTCCTTGGACAAAAATAAAAGCTAAACATTGATAGGTGTGATGGCTCAGGCCTATACTCGAGCACTGGAGGGGCTGAGGTAGAATGATTCCTGTGAGTTTGGGCTGCAGAGTGAGTTCCAGGTCAGCTTGGGCTACAGTGAGTCCCTGCCTCAAAACACCAAAACTAAAATAAAATAAATATATAAGAGACTTCCGGCCAAGATGGCGACCGCCTAGCTGCGCTGCAAATCCCGGGGAAAGATAGATGTAGATCCTAAGGAGAGAGCCACCCCATCATACCTCAAAAGGGCCCCGGCTGAAACTAAGAACAATTGGCGAAACAAGCAAGGGGGCTGTTTTCCTGATGAACCGGATACCAGCACAAGGGGGAAGGAGATCAGCACAGAGAAAAATCAACTCCCACCAAATCAGAGAGCCAGAGCCTCAGAGGCCCCCAACACCTCATCACTGAAGCAGACCAAAATTGAACCCAACATGGCTCAGGGAAATTTTGCGGAAGAGGGGGTGGAAAGAATGTCAGAGCCACATGTTGGGTCATGATATGCAGAGACATTTATCTTACCCATAACTGTGGGCTAACTCCACAATGCATGACCCATATACCTCAACAAGGAGGGGCCAAGGGGAGGGGGTAGGTCACGGATGAGCCTAATAATGGTACCAAATTGACTGTATTTGCTGAATACAAAACTGACTAATAAATAAAAAAAGAAAAGGAAAAAAATAAATAAATAGATAAACATAGAATTACCTTATGACTCAGCATTTCCAATTTTAGGTGTATATTCAAAAAAGAAAAATATAAAATGCATTCAGCCCTCCTTATCCTCTTATCCACGGATTCTGCAACCAACTGCAGATGGAAATTTTTTTTTTAAATAAAAAACATAGTCAGGCTTGATAGCTTACACCTGTAATCCCAGAGAAGCAGAAGCTGGAGGATCAGTACTTCAAGGCCAACCTCAACTACATAGTGAGTTTGAAGCCACCTTGTCTCATGAAAACAAGAAACCCCAGCACACACTCTTCTGAAAAAATAGACTAATGTCAAATTTTCATTATTACTTAACAATACAGTATAACACCTATATACATAGTGTTTCTACTATATGAGGATTATAAATAATCGAGAGCTGCTTGAGTGTGGTGGTACACACCTGCAATCCTAGCACTTGTCAGGGGCAAAAAGATCACTGAGAGTTCAAAGCCAGCCTGATCTGTATAGTGAGTTCTAGGCCAGATAGGGCTACATAGTGAACTCCTGCCTTACAAAACTAAAATAAAATAAATAAAATCTAGAGGTGATTTAAAGTATACAGGAAGACATATGTAAATTATATGCAAATACTATGGCATTTTACGTAAGGAACTTGAACATCTGTAAATTTTCGGTAGTCGCTACAAGCTTATTGTCACTTGGATAAATGCTCCCAAAGGCCTACGGTGGCCTGATGCCCCCAAAGGCTTGCAGACTTGGAGGCGGTAGAACCTCTGGAACGCGACAGCCTGGTGGGAAGCCCAGTGAGTGGAACAGGCCGGCCACAAAAGACCAGACATTGTGTGATGCTATTTATACGGAATGTTCAGAATAGAGGAATTCAGAGATGGGGAGTGGCCTGAAGCTGGAACAGTGATGAAGTTCCAAAAGAAAGTGGGAATAAATGCCAGTGAGTATAGAGTTTCTTTGGGGAAGGTGTTAAAAATGTTCCAAGATTAGATAGTGAAGATGATGTACAATGTTGTGAGTGTACTAAAAAAGAAAAAAAAAGAAACACTGAGCTGTCAACTTTAAATGAGTGGGCTTTATGATGTATTAAATTTATCACATAGTAAAACTGAGAAAGATGGGGGCTGGAGAGATGGCTTAGCGGTTAAGGCGTTTGCCTGCAAAGCCAAAGGATCCCGGTTTGATTCTCCAGGACTCACGTAAGCCAGATGCACAAGGGGGAGGCATCTGCATCTTGAGTTCGTTTGCAGTGGCTGGAGGCCCTGGCACATGCATTCTCTCTCTCTCTCTCTCTCTCTCTCTCTCTCTCTCTCTCTCTCAAAAATAAATAAAATATATTTTTGAAAAACCCATGAAAGGCAAGAGACAGAGAGAAGGAAGAAGGGAGGAAGGAAGAAAGAAAGAAGGAATATAGAAAGGGAAAAGCGGAGTCCTTACTAGGAAGACTACATGCAGAAAGGTCTGGAATGAGGTGAGGGAGGAGAAAGGCCCTGCCATCTACACATTTAATCAAGCCTTTGAACAACCCCAGTCCCAGCCACCAAGTACTGCGACAGTGTGGCTGAGTCCAAGCAAGGACAGCAGAACTGACCAGCTGAGCTCAGTCTGCACACAGACTATGCAAAGCAACAAATCAGTGCTGGCTTCAACAACTAAGTCTTGGAGTTTTATGCAGCCACATATAGCGAAAACAGCCATTTGGAAAGATACCATAGGCTCCGATCAGGTCAGAGAATTAAATGCCAAGGGATGAAACAAAATAGAGCAGGACAGAGAGATGGCTCAGTGTTTATAAAGGCTCTTAATTGCAAAGCCTGATAGCCTGGGTTTGATTCCTCAGTACCTACATAAAGCCAGATGCACAAAGTGGTGCACACACCTGGAGTTCGTTTATAGCAGCAAGAGGCCCTGGAGCACCCATACTCACTCTTTCTCTCCCTCGCTCTCTCCCTGCTTCCCAAAACTTAAAAATATGTTTTGAAAATATCACTAAATTCCTCTATAACTTGGGTTAACCTGGTTATATATAACATGGGAAAAATTCTAATGTCTCAAAATGAAGATTCACGGAGATTAAACAATGGTATACTTAATTGCTTAAAAGCTTTTTAAGCATCTGGGGAAATAGTTCAGTGGGTAAAGTGCTTACCACACAAGCATGAGTCCAGATCCCCAGTCCCCATGTAAACGCTGGGCATGGACCTGTAATCCCAGTGCTGGAATGATAGAGACATGCCAAAACATGTCCCAAAGAATATTGTGGCAAGCAACTGTGTGAGGAAGGGATCTGATCTCAACCTCTGGCCTGCACACATGAACACACATGAGCACACATACATGTCCCCACACACATACATGCCAAGAATTTTTTAAGCTTTTGCAGAGCAAAATTTCATGAACAGTGTCAAAAGATGAATGCAAGAGAAGGAGAAAATAATTTCAACCTATGTCATAGAAACAAGTCTAAAATCTCTAATATATTTAAAAAAACATTTTAATAGAAACTCATTATGTAGCCCAGGCTGGCCTTGAACTCATGATCCTCCTACTTCAGCCTCACAAGTGTTATAATTAAAAGCATGTACCACCATGCTTACGAATAACTTTTCAAAAATTGAGGGCAAATGCCAAAAGTCTCCTAGAAAAATGGGCAAAAATACGATTAGAAAATTAACAAGTTTAAAACTGACTCATACGCATAGGAATCAATGTTCAGTCTCATTCAGCATAAGAAAAATGCTAATTAAAGCTATACTGGGTTGCCTCTAACACAGCAGGCAGTTCATCAGTCTCATAAAACTACACTGACGCAGGATTTTTTTTTTTTTTTTTTTTACTCATCAGATTGGCAAAAATTCAAACTCTTGAAAGTATAGTCTGCTGGTGAGACTGAGGAACAGGCATTCATATATTACTGGTAGGAATGAAAAATGATGCGACCCTGATGGAGAGAAAATTAACATTATCTAACAAAGCTACAGAGACATTCGCCTTTGGCCAATGGTTCCACTTCTAGACATTTATCATGCAGATCCACCTCCAACAATTTAAAAATATTCACATGCTGGGCTGTTCTTGCAACATTGTGTGTAATTGCAAAAAGTAATACCTTAGTCAGTCACGATGATACAATGATGCACGAATGTAACCCCAGCACTCAGAAGCTGAGGCAGGAGGATCATGAATTCAAGGCCAATGTGGGTTACATGATGAGTAATCAGACTACATAGTAAGACTCTGTCAAGAAAGAAAGAAAGAAAGAAAGAAAGAAAGAAAGAAAGAAAGAAAGAAAGAAAGAAAGAAAGAAAGAAAGAGAGGGGGGGAGGGAGGGAGGGAGGGAGGGAAGGAAGGAAGGAAGGAAGGAAGGAAGGAAGGAAGGAAGGAAGGAAGGAAGGGAGGGAGGAAGGAAGAAAGGAAGAGGCCTGGAGAGATGGCTTACTGGTTAAGTGCTTGCCTGAGAAGCCTAAGAACCCATGTTCAATCTCTCTTCATATCACAAAGGTGAGGCAAGCACAGGGTCACACATGCCCACTAGGTGGCAAAAGCATCTGGAGTTCAATTTCAGTGGCTGAGGCCCTGGTATGCCAATTCTCTCTCTCTCTCTCAAAAATAAAAACAAAAACAATTTTAAAAAAGAAAGAGGGAGGGAGGGAGGGAAGGGAAGGGAGAAGAAAAGAACTTAAATACCCAAGTATAGATTAGCTAGATAAATAGATGGTGTTTGATGAAATAATATGAAAACAGACTGGAGAAGATCTCTGTGAACTGATGATTTCTGATGGGTTGGATCTGGGATGTCACCCCAAAAGGCCCTTGTGTCCCTAGCTTTATGCCATTGGGAAGTGGCAAAACTTTTAAAAGGGGGAGCTTAATGGGAGGTCTTGGGTCATTAGGGATATGCCCTCAAAGGGAACTGTGGGATGCTAATCTCTATGTCTGTTAGCTGCCTGGCTGCCCTGAGAGGGACACTTAGCTCGGCCACACTCTCCCGGCCACTGTGTGCTATCTCTCCATGGGCCACAAAACAATGGGACCAGCCAACCACAGTCTGAACCCTTTAGAACCATGAGCCCAATAAAACCTCTCCTATTATTTATTTATTTATTTATGCGTGTTCATGTGGGGGGTGCACTGTGTATGCAGGCACATGCGGACATAACCTCAGCTGTTATCCTCAGGAAAGCCCTCCACCTCTGTTTCTGACAGAGGCTCTAAAAGCTCACCCATTTGGCTAAACTGGCTAGCCAGAGAGCTGCGAGCGTTCTCTTGCCTTGGCCTCCCCGGCGTTTGGATTACAGGCTCACACCGCCATGTCCAGCATTTTTTTTTGTTTGTTTGTTTGTTTGTTTGTTTTTCGAGGTAGGGTCTCACTCTAGCCCAGGCTGACCTGGAATTCACTATGGAGTCTCAGGGTGGCCTTGAACTCACGGCGATCCTCCTACCCCTGCCTCCCGAGTGCTGGGATTAAAGGCGTGCGCCACCACGCCCGGCTTATATGTCCAGCATTTTTATCTGGGTATTAGGAATTAAACTCAGGTCCTCATACTTGGGAAGCAAGTATATTCCCCACCGAACTAATAATACCTCAGCCCAAATCTTTCCTCTTTTTATGTTCATTTAACTCAGGCATTTGTTCCAGTAATGGAAAACTAATACAATATATTCTTGTATAAAAGAGAAAACGGATAAGCAATCATACGTGTTTCTACCTAATTTTAGAAAATGAGCACAGGAAGGATAAACAGAAAATTAATAGAATGAATTGTAAGGGGTGGGAGTATGGGCTGAAGAGATTCAGGAATAAGGACATTGCCTCTGGAAACACCTTTATGTATCATTTTGGTTCTCGGGAAGCAAGCTTACATGCTTCGTTAAGTAAGAAGGGATGGAAGGATTTTTATACGAATGCAATCAAGATCAAATAAACCCAAACATGCCAGTGTTTGACTCTCAGTTCCAAGGCTGCCCTTTTATACACTCCTGGAGCACACGCCGTGGCTCTTACTGCTTGACTGCTGGGCGGCTGGGCTGGGAAAGGTGGGGCACGACAGGAAAACTACAGGCTGGAGGGAGGAGAAGCACCTGCGCCTTCCTGGCAGAAACAACTTAAGGATAGGAATTATTTGTTGTAGCTCAGAGTCTTCAGTCTACCTTGGCAAAGAGGGTGTGGCAGAACAGAGCAGTACATTCAGACCAAGCCTGCCCCTGCTGTTAGCTAATCCTCTCTAGAGCCCCTCTGGTAGACATGCTCAGAGATGTGCTTTACAAACTGACTAGGCACTTCTCAATCCGATCAAGTTCACAGTCAAGTTGACCATCGTTTTTAAAAGTATATTTCTCAGATTCTATAGAGTCCTCAAGGCTTTGTAGTCAGTTTGTGAGGTCAAAAATATTTTCCTTAAAATTTTTTTATTTATTTAAGAGAGACAGAGACAGAGAGAGAACATGGGCACACCAGGACCTCTTGCCCCTGAAAACGAACTCCAGATGCATGTGCCACTTTGTGCACCTGGCTTTACATGGGTACTGGGGAATCGAACCTCTGGCCAGCAGGCTCTGTAAGCAAGCACCTTTATCTGCTGGGCAATTTCTCATCTCAAAGACATTTTTTGAAATACTGGTAGGCATTCTTTTCCCTTTATTTTTGTGTGTGGTGCTGAATTTACAAAATGATGGCACAAAAGCAATGGTAAGTAAAATTGCTGTCACTTTAACGTGACAAAAAGTAGTTCAGAATTAGGATTTATTAGGTTTTTGTTTTGTTTTGTTTGTGTGTTGGAAACTGAACTTCAAGCCTCATGCATACTAGGCAAGTGCTTTACCACTGGCCCAGTTATTGCTTTTGTTGTTGTTGTGACCATGCATTTTCAGGAAAAACAATCCAGTTACACATAAGAATATCTTTGGTGGGCCTGGAGAGATGACTTAGCGGTTAAGGCACTTGCCTGCAAAGCCTAAGGACCCAGGCTCGATTCCCTGGTACCCACATAAGCTAGATGCACAGGGTAGTACATGCATCTGGAGTTGGTTTGCAGTGGCTGAAGGTCCTGGCGTACCCATTCTCTCTCTCTTTCCCCCCTCCCCTCACTCTCTCTCAAATAAATAAATAAATAAATATTTTTTTAAAAAGCTAATCTTTAAAAAAAAGAATATCCTTGATGAAGCAGGAACAATTAGTAACTTCATGAAATCTTGCTCATTATGTATACATAATTTCAATGCTCTTATGATTAAGCAGAAAATAGTTCTGCTGTATTACAAATACAATGGCTGTTTCAAGGAACAAAATTTGTACAGTTGTCTGAATTGTTTGCTAAACTAGCCACCTTTCCTTTCCTTGTCTTTTTTCTTTCATTTTCTGCCTCCTCCTTCCTTCTCTTCCTACTTTTTCAGTAAAATAATGTGGGAAATGACTGAGGAAGACACCTGACATCAGCCTCTTCCCCTGCCACATACACTCATGCACATGTGCACCTACACACAGGAACAGGAAGACATATACGCGACATACCACATACACATCTATTCAAACAGTCCTTCCATTCTCTGTGTGAAGCTAGATTTCCTTCACAAACGTCCAGTGAAACCTCACATAACAAATATTACATACAAAACACAGACGAGTATTTAGCTGTCTCCTACTGAGCCAGACTTTAAAAAGATTTGCAAAAAACATTCTCAACACTATTCTTACTAACTTTTTTTTTTGTATTGTCAATTCTCATTTAAAATAACTTATTTAGTGCTAGGCATAGTGGTGCATGTCTTGTAATCCCAGCACTTAGGAGGCTGAAGCAGGAGGATCACAAGTTTAAGGAAAGCTGATGCATACATAGTGATACCCTGTCCAAAAAAATGTTATTATGAAGGTATGCATAGGTTTGTTGTTGCTTTTGAATGACCTCTAAAACTAAATATTGCAAAAAAAAAAAAGTTCTTACTTTTACATAAAAAGGACCTGCATGAGACTGGGCCCAATAGCATTCCATCATGGACAGGGGAGGGACTCATGAGGCCCCACCCCACCCTGAGAAGCTATTGGCAGTTAATGGTTGCTGGGTACAGAGAATCATTTTGCCACTAGAAAGCGGACCATGATCCTCTAAATAACCCCTCACCCATCTCCTATAAGCAACCCTAATTATATTCACTGGACTGTGAGAGAGAGGGAAAAGAAGAAGAAAGACGAGTTGGGAAGAGGAAAGGAATCAGAGTAAGGGATGTGGAACAAGAGAAGGAAATGGGGGCGAATATATATGATCAAAATACACTATATGCATGCACGAACATGTCATAATGAAACCATTATTGTGTATGACATACATATGCTAATAAAAGTCATCATTTTAATTTCTTTAAAAAATAATTTATTTATGTATTTATTTATTTATGAGAGAGAGAGCAGAGAGAAAGAATGGGCATGCCAGGACCTCCTGCAGCTGCAAATGAACTCCAGATGCATGTGCCACTTTGTACATCTGGCTTAATGTGGGTACTGGGAGACTATCAGGCTTTGCAAGAAAGTGCCTTCAACCACTGAGCCATCTCTCCAGTCTTTGTTTTTAATTTCTAATAATGATGATACATGCCAATATAGCTAATCTATATAGGAGCTCTTAGGGTCCCTCAATGAGTTTATAGAAATTTAAGGATTCCTGAGGGGCTGGGGAGATGGCTCAGTTAATGCAATTGCCATACAAGCAAGAGTACTTGAGTTTGGAACACCAGCACCCATGTAAAGCCAGATGTTGTGGAGGACACCTGTCATTCCAGCCATGAATGGGGAAAGAAGGGAGAGAGAGACAGGAGAAATCTCGAGAAGCTTGGTGTCATGGTTTGATTCAGGTGTCGCCCATAAACTTGGGTGTTCTGAATGCTAGGTTCCCAGCTGATGGAGACTTGGGAATTAATGCCTCTTGAAGGCAGTGTATTGTTGGGGGCGGGCTTATAGGTATTATAGCCAGTGTCCCTTTGCCAGTGTTTGGCACACTCTCCTGTTGCTGTTGTCCACCTGATTTTGGCCAGGGGGTGATATCCACCCTCTGGTCATGTCATTGTTTTCCCCTGCCATCATGGAGCCTCCCCTTGAGTCTGTAAGCCAAAATAAACCTTTTTTCTTCACAAGCTGCTCTTGGTCAGGTGATTTCTGCTAGCAATGTGAACCTGACTGCAACACTTGGGTGAAAACAGCAGTGAACAATGTGAGACCCTGCCTCAAAGAGGTGGAAGGCAAGGACTAACACCCCCAAATGTCCCCTGACCTCCTGTGTGTGCCATGGCATGCACACACATACATCATGCAAACACACAACATTATACAACACACACATACTTACACACACACACACAAGTGCACACACCAAAATAAATAAAAGTAAAAGATTCCTGAAAACAACAGGTTTAAGAAATGCTACCTTAGAATTCTTTACTCACCTACTTAACAAATTAATGCCTTACTTAACAAATATTTATATTAAATTATTTCTATTAAAATGGTACATCCTTGTAATCCTAGCATTTGTGGGGTAGTGCCAAGAGGATCAGAATTTCACAGCCATGCTAGGCTATATAGCAAGTTCAAGGCCAACTTGGACTACCTGAGACCCTGTATCCAAAAAAAAGAAGTAAAGAAAATAAGGAAGAAAAGTTTTCATGAATGTTGGGCACCCTAAATGTCACATTGTGTTGGGGCCTTATGTGTGTGGTTTGGGGAAAGTTGTTTTGTTTTGTTCTGTTTTGTCTTCTTTCAGAGTGTTGACTTGTTTGGGGAGGGCAGTTGAGGCTTCTTGGGGTCATCAGGATCCTTGGGATCCTTGTTGTCATGACTTATTAGGGCAGAGTTAGTGTAACTTCCACCCTCCAGCTCCATAAATCTCATTGCTTAGGTCTGACTCTTCTGGCGTCTCTACGGAATGCCCCAGATACTCAGTGCGATCTTTATTATACCCGACCAGAGCTAAAAACAAGCAACAGACAAACTGAAAGCTATGTGCCACTTTCTGGCAGTGTCCAGGTTATTACTGCTCCCCGAGACTAGTACATTCCCTACAGTTGTTTGTGTGCAGACTGTGGTCCTGGTGTGACAGTATACCCCTGCAAAGGCTTCTAGAAGTGTTTGTCTTAGCCCCTCCTCCCTGACACTCTGCTAGGCAAACCCAACCACCTCAGCCTCTCCCAGCCCCGGTCTCCACTCAGCAAGACTGCTGTGCTCTGCTGGCTTTTCCATGCCTGAGGTCTGGTCTGGAATTTGCTTGTAGGCAGAAAGCCGCGGGAAACTAGTGATTGATTCGCTCGTCTGTCCTCTTTCAGCAAATCTTTGAAATGTGCAAAAATAATTGTTTCACACTCTTTCTCTAGCTTTCCGTGGGGGCGTTGGTCCCGTATCTGCCTGCTTGCTTTTTGATCAGTTTTATTTACATATGTGCTTTCTCTAGTCCTGTAACTCCACCCAACCCTCCTTCTCCACACACATGCAAAAGAAAGTAAGTGCTTGAGACCAAAGGTCCCGGATGGCCACCAACACTAGCTGCTGCCGGACTGTGATCCCTGCTCCCGCTTAGCCTCAGGAAACCGGCCTTCAGGAATTTCAGAGCTCTCCTCTCCAGCTCCACAGCTAAAATGCCTCCAAAAAGTAAAAGAGTACCACTGTATTTTTACATAAAAAGACTTCTTTTTCATAGGTTGACATAAATCACCACTGGGATAAAAAGTAGAAGATATGCCAAAATGTTAACGGTGATCATCTCTGAGACATGAACCACTGAGGAGCTGGAGAGATGGCTTAGCAGCTGAGGCACTTGCCTGCAAAGCCTTAGGACCCAGGTTCAACTCCCCGGAACCCACGTAAGCCAGATGCACAAGGTGGCACATGGGCACAAGGTAGCACACATGTCTGGAGTTCAATTACAGTGGCTAAGGCCCTGGCATGCCAATTCTTTCTCTCTCATTAGAAGAAAAAAAAAAAAAAAAGAAGGAAAGAAAGAAATGAACCGTGGAGGACTGTTTTTCTTTCTGTAGTCTCTAAACTTTTAAACAGTGATCATGTGCTATCTTTACAACTAGAAAAAGAATGATGGCCTATGTTTGTGTCCCCTCCCACTGGATGACATTTCATTGTGCCTTAGTACAAATATAGGCCAGGGTGTGACTGATGGTTGATGATATCGGGGTGCGGCCAGGTTCTGCCCTGGCTCCATAGAGCAGGCCTATTGAATTCTGATACTCTCCCTCCCCTCCTTTCTTCAAACAAAAGGTTATTTCAAGAGTTTCCTTGTTCTCCAAGCAAAGGACTGCAGCCCGGGGAAAACATGTCTTTGTCAGAAGCTTTTCCAGAAGGTTCTACTAAAAGCCAAGTCTCCCGGAGAATGAGACAAGGAGTCAGGAGCAGGAGGAGACTCTTGTTTCCACAGAGCATCTCCCTGAAGTGTTTGCGCCCCACTTGCACGAGCTGAGAGTGGAGGGTCTTTGCTTATGGACTAACAGCTGCTGACCTCTCAACTCCTGCTTCCCCTTTAAGAATGGGGGGGGGAGGGGGAATGTTCTTCAGACTCCAGAGCAGGAACTCTGGAGACATTAGCATATTCTGGCAAGGAGCCTGATGGGTAATAGATAACAGGTTATCCAGGAAATAATTAGAAGCCTGCGCCTGCATGGATCGCTTGCACACACTGACCCTTGTCATTCAGGATGTGGTCCCGAAAGTAAGGAGCCCTTTCTTCTTTCACTTTCAGGGGTCGGGAGTGTCAGCCTTCTCTCCTTTCTCTTACGCGATGACAAGTTAACAAGTGCTGAGTTCCCAATAAGCAGTCAAGCCCTCCTAAGCACCGGGGCTCTCACAGAGTCAAGGAGACCCAACAGATTCCCTCCCAGGAGCCCCTGGGGCAGGGCCAGGGCAACAATCAATGTATCAGTTTAGGAGGTCACTTCTCCTGCTTTGTTCCCTCCTGGCCTAACTAGTCTTGCTGTCTCTTCTCAGACTGAGGACACTGTTCTCCCTATTTCTGTTGGCTAAGAAAGGGAAGCAAGATTCAGAGATAAAAGTTTAATTTGTTTATATTTTCCCGTCTCTCATGCGCGTTCACTGCTTTAGATGATAGGTTTGTGTTATCTGCTACTTTCAGTAATGGCTTCCAAGCCGCTCTTCTCTTCCAACCATCTTTATCCTTTTCTCAGTAAGATGTGTGGAATTTGAGTGTAAACAGGAATGCAATGACAGATTGAGGCTTTCTCACTTCCTCTTGAGTAGAGATATGTAATAAGTCTCTTCTTAAATATCACATAAAGTCAGTCAAACCCACTTTATCTTTTCCTGTCTTTGAACGAGACTCATATGTTTTCTCTCATAAAATCAACAATAATAAGCGAGATAGCAAATTCTGAGCATTAACGTGCTTGACGGTGCTGAACATTTTATGTACATCCTCTTAACTCCACACAGCTCTGTCTCATGGCCCTCATTTTACAGATGAGGAAATTGAGGACTGGGGAAATTAAATGGCATGCCCAAGGTTTCATTTTGCTTGGTTTTGTTTTGCAGTACTGGGGATGGAACCTAAGGCTTTGCATATTCTAGGTAAGTGTTCTGCCACTGAGCTATATCCCCAGCCTATTGTGTATGTATTTTTTTCAAAGATAGAAATAATAATAATAATAATAATAATAATAAATAAGAGTTAGATAACAAATTTCCCTATCAGATTCCAAAGTCACACCATCATACAAACCTACAAACCTATGTCCATCATACAAACCCACACCAGGCAAACTACACCATGCTAAAACACATCTTACACCTACATCACACTAACTCTTTGAAGGGGAGAGGCCCATGTTCTGGGAGATGAGCTCAAAGAGAAGGTTCTCTGCAGAAGAGTGTTGGGAGCCTACCATGTTCTTACTGCAGCATTCAAATCATCCACCACGTTTCAGTGGACCACATGCTACACAGGCTTCACCTGATCACAACCTCATCAGATCCCACGGCGCACAAATATTTTCACCCCTTTGCCATCACTCCATGTTAGAGGCTACAGCTTAACGAAGCGGTCTGTCCGAGGTTCCTCAGCTGGGAAGTGCAGGTGGTGAGTAGTTTGAAATCAGACTTTCATCCTCAACTCTGCACTTTTGTTACCAACCTCATCCAGCTCAGCAATCCCAAGGTAAGCTTCTATGAGGTACGGGGACGGCTCCCTGGCCCTTTGCTGATTTAGTAGGCAACAGCTGGAAACGTGCAGGGGGGAGCAGAGAGTGTGGGCTCTAGAGCTACATTGCCCAGGTCAGATCTCAACTCCAGCTCTTGCAGGTCATGTGACTTTGGACGAGTCTCAGCATCTCAGTTTCCTCATATAGAAAATAAGGTAAAATTGAAAAAAATATATATATATATATAAAGGGCTGGAGAGATGGCTTAGCAGTTAAGGCGCTTGCCTGCGAAGCCTAAGGACTCATGTTCAACTCTCCAGACTCCACGTAAGCCAGACACACAAAGGAGAGGCAAGCTCAAGGTTGCCCCACTGATGGCACAGCATCTGGAGTTCAGTTGCAGTGGCTGAGGCCCTGGCATGCCAATCTCTCTCTCTCTCTCTCTCTCTCTCTCGCTCTCGCTCTCTTTCTCTCTCTCTCTCTGTCTCTAAGAAATTTAATTTAATTTAATTTTAAAAAAGAAAAGAGAAGAAGGCTGCCCAGCAGGCCCCACTCCTGAGACGGCTATGAATGAGGTGCTGGAGAGCACTCAGGATCCCCTGGGCACCAAGGATGCTATCAGTAAATAAAGGTTTTTGGGGTTTTTTTTGTTTTGTTTTTCGAGGTAGGGTCTCACTTTAGCCCAGGCTGCCCTGGGCTAAATTATCAAATCCCCATGGCGTACTCTCAGGGTGGCCTTGAACTCATGGTGATCCTCCTACCTCTGCCTCCCAAGTGTTGGGATTAGAGGCATGCGCCACCACACCCGACTTAAACAGAGGTTTAACAACATCTGCTCTCTCCCTGGGGGCTGGACTTACAGAGCACACCTCACAGTTAGTACAATTTATATTTTCCGATCACAGACCAGTTCTCCAGACTTCTGTGCCTTAGTTTGAGACCCTCCCTCCCCATTGCCAAAAGTAGACTCTGGGGCAAAGATTTGAGGGCAAGTAGTTGGTTTGGTGATTAACTGAAGAAAGCTCTGTGAGAGAATGAGGAAAATGAGGCAGGAGTGGGACCTGTAAAATAAACATCACAGATGGCCATTGCTTTGGTCCAAGCCCTGTATTTGGCCCCAACATATCCAACGAAGAGTCAAAATCAGGGGGCTGGGGAGATGGCTCAGCAACTAAAGGCTCTTGTTTGCAAAGCCTGTCAGCCCAGGTTCAATTCCTCAAAACCCATGTAAACCCAGACCCAAAACATGTCATAAGCATCTGGTGTATGTTCACAATAGCAAGCAACTCCAATGTGTGTGTAGATACACACACACACACACACACATGTGCAAATAAGTTAATAAATTTTTAAAAATAAAAGTGAAAATCAAATCAAACGGAACTGCATATGGTAGCACATGCCTGTCCTTCTACGATGCTGGAGCAGGAGGATGAGAAGTTCAAGGTCATTCTTGGCTACATAGAATAGCAAGTTATCCAAAGGGGAAAAAATGTCCAAACAAAATGTATTATAATTTTGTTTTTATGTATGTGCACATATGTGCATGCACAAGTGTGCACGTGTGCGTGTGTATGTGTATGTCCAGAGGCCACAGGACAACCTTGGGTGACATTCCTCACCTTTCTTTAAAAAAATTTTTTTTTACATTTGATTTTTTATTTATTTACTAGGAGGAGAGAGAGAGGGGGAGGGAGGAAGAATGAGCATGCAGGGCCTCTAGCCACTGCAAATGAACTCCAGATACATACGCCATCGTGTACATCTGGCTTACATAGGACCTGGAGAATCGAACCTGGGTTCTTAGGCTTTGCAGACATGCGCCTTAGCCGCTAAGCCATCTCTCCAGCCCCTCCTCACCTTTCTTGAGACAAGGTCTTTTTGGCCTAACTCACCTAATTAGGCTAAAACTGGCTGACCAGTGAGCCCCAGCCTGTCTCTGTTTCCCCAGCTGTGGGATGACAAGCCTAAATCACTACACTCAGTTATTTCACATGGGTTCTAGGGATCAAACTAGGGTCCTCATGCTTGCAAGGCAAACATTTTACCTTATGAATGATCTCCCCATTCTCCTGTAATTTTGCTACTTAATAAAGGGATTAGTGAATAGGTTTCCATGAGGGGAGAAGGTTAGATTTCTTGAAGCCTTCTGAGAGCTTGTTTGGCACACACTGATGCCCACAGATTATGGTTACTCTTGGGGCAAGCACTCCAAGGACCAGAGCACACCTTTGGGCAGACAGAAGTAGAAACTTCAAATGAGACAATTGTGAAGGGCGGGACCCCAACTGCCAGCCATGCAATCCCCTTGCACCTGTCGTGTGGCTAGTGTTCGCTCTAAGTGCACTTTTCTTAGAAATGCTTTCCCAGGGCTGGAGAAGATGGCTTAGTGGTTAAGGCATTTGCTTGCAAAGCCAAAGGACCCTGGCTCGGTTCCCCAGGACCCACGTAAGCCAGATGCACAAGGAGGCACACGCATCTGGAGTTCGTTTGCAGTGGCTGGAGGCCCTGGCGCTCGCTCACTTTCTCTCTCTCTCAAATAAATAAAATGTATTTAAAAAAAAGAAAGAAAGAAATGCTTGCCCGGCCAAGTTGTTTACTGTGGATCTAGTTTTAAAGAATAAATTTTCTCTTTTGAACTTAAAGTTGTCTTCAGAATTCTAGATGGTCAAGCTGGGAAATTAGCTGTCCTGGTTCAAACCCAGCACACAATTCTAGATCATTAACGCTCCTTAAGGTATCATAGTGCTTGTACATGTCTATGCACTATGTCATCTGGTTGACACTGCTTGACAACACAGGTACAAAACTGCGTGTCTGTGTATGTGCGATCACACCTCATCCCAGTGGTAAACCAGTCAGGCAAATGTTGGCCCACCAAAGTAATTGCAGAGTTTTCCATCCTTCTATAAAGGACTGGACACAGTTTGGCTCGTTTCAGCTGAGAGGTGATTCCGAGACCCTGGAGACACTGCGGTACCTCTTCCTTATCTGAGCAGACTCCACAAGGCCTGAAGAGTCCCTTCCCGGCCACTGTACTCATGTTTGGCAGCTCCCCAGAGTAGTGCTGGTTTCAGAGTCAAGCTACTTTACACATTTTTTTTTTCAAGAAACACATGAGTTACAAGACATTAAAATAGAAATTCTGCTGAGGTGTGAAGACAACAGATATTGCAAAATGAGGTGCCAAACCACCATGTGGGATTTAGAAGGAAGGGCAGGACAGGACACTAGTTTGCGATCTTGGACTTCTTTTGTCCGTGGGGATTTGAGTCTGAAGGTAAGTTTAGTGGCGTTGCTGGTGTGCTTTGGGAGAGGGAAGGGACAACAGCACTGTCATGAAAGATTATAGAAAGGAGCTTCATTGGCTTCTGTGAGAGTTTTTAATAGGTGTCCCTTATAAAGTTTAGAAAACAAAGTACACAGGTCTGATTCCCACCTAGAAAATATTTCAAATATATTTTTGTTGATTTATTTGTAAGCAGAAAGAGAAAGAGAATATGAGTGGGCACACCAAGACCTCTTGCCACTGCAGATGAACTCCAGACACATGCTCCACTTTCCCTACCAGGAAAATCTAAAGAGCAGAATTGAGCTGGGAGTAGTGGTGCATGTCTTTAATCCCAGCTGCTCAGTGGGGCGGCGGTGGGGGGGGTAGAGGTAGGAGGATGGCAGTGAGTTCAAGGCCATCCTGAGACTCCATAGTGAATTCCAGGCCAGCCTGGGCTAGAGTGAAAACCTACCTTGAAAAACCAAAAGAACAAACAAACAAACAAACAAAACTAAAGAGCAGAATTGGCTGACTGTGGCTTTGACTATAAAGTCAAACTGGGTCAAGGGAAGGGGGAGAGGATAGCTTGCACTTCACGAGTTCATCCCCATAGATGACGTGAGAGTGTAAGGCCAGATGCGGGCCATACCCAAGAAAGGCTGGAGAGTCTTAGATCTGTCAGGACAGCTGTGTTGAGGGAAGCTCACTGCATCATCAGATCTGCAGAGGCTGGAGCAGGAGTGAGGGAGATGGAACAGAGAGTGTTAGTCATGTGAAGCAAATGTTGAAGAAGAGATGCTCTACTGGGGGAAGAACATCGCAAAAGGCCTGTGACAATCAGCTTTCAACATCTGCCAAGTCCGAAGAGTGAGGATGTCAAATAGCCATGCCTAGGCCAGCCAGGTAAGAGAGTCCCTCATACCCTCATCCCGCCCCCATCTGGAACTCCAACTTTGTTTTGTCTTTTTTGTTCTGTTTTGTTTGAGCTAGAACCAAACCACGCAGCCTAGGTTGGTCTTGAACTCACATTCACGTGCCTCAGGACCCCAAGTCCTGGGGTTGTGTGTATGCATTACCACACTCAGCTTAGAAGCCCAACTCCGAAAAAGTCAGAATTTATTGATGGAAAATGGAAGATAGAGTAAGACCATTAGCAGCTGACCATGTGCCCCTTTCTTCGGTTCTGTCCTTGCTACCTTTTTTTTTTTCAAGGTAGGGTCTCACTCTAGCTCAGACTGACCTGTAATTCACTATGTAGTCTCAGGGTGGCCTTGAACTCTCTGCGATCCTCCTACCTCTGCCTCCAGAATACTGCCATTAAAGGCATACACCACCACACCCAGCTGGTTCTTGCTACCTTTTAAGAATCCTGAGCTAAGAAATGAAGAGAAGTTTCAATTTTAAAACAAGAAGTTGTGGGAATATAAATATAAATATAAATATAAATATAAATATATATATATGTATATATTGCATATATATATATATATATATATATATAGAGAGAGAGAGAGAGAGAGAGAGAGAGAGAGAGAGAGAGAGAGGGGGGGGTTGGTAGGGTTTTGTTATATCCCAGGCTGACTTGGAATTCAATATGTAATACCACGCTGGCTTCTAACTCACAGTGATTCTCCTGCCTCTGCCTCCAGAGTGCTGAGATTAAAGGCATGTGCCACAATGCCTAGCTTATATTTCCCCATTTTTGATTAATATGACAAAATACCCAAGGCTGGATGCTTTGTAAAGAAAAGAAGTTTAGGGCTAGGGAGATAGATCAGCACTTAAAGGCACTTGTGCTTGCCCTGGTTCAATTCCCCAGCACCCATGTAAACCCAGATACAAAAAAAGTGGCACATACATCTGGAGTTCATTTGCAGTGGCAAGAGGCCCTGGCTCTCTTAAGCATTCTCTCTATTTCTCTCTCATAAATAAATTAAAAAATTAAAAAGAAAAGAACTGTATTCAGTTCACAGTGCTGACTTCAGCAAGGACTCCCTAAGCCACATCACCTCATGGCAGGAGAGCATCATGGTGGAGGCATATCCCAAGAAAAAGAGATCCCACAGGGAGGCGGGAAGCCAGACTGTGGAGAGGCGCCGAGTTTGTAACATGGTACTCTGCCCTACCTCTCAAAGTTCTGCCATCTTTCAACATCACCACACTCAGGACCAAGCTCCAACACATCAGCCTTTGAGGGATGTGCTCAGATTATAGCAAGGGCCATGTCATCTGATTGCCAGTCTTACAGTTTGAGGTTCAAAATGATTACAAGATTGTTGGTGTTACTAGATGTGACCAGAAAGTCTAAGTTTCATCTGAGGCACTTCCTTGAGCAAATGTAAAAAGACAGCAGGGGGCTGGAGAGATGGCTTAGCAGTTGAGCGCTTGCCTGTGAAGCCTAAGGACCCCGGTTCGAGGCTCAACTCCCCAGGACCCATGTTAGCCAGATGCACAAGGGGGCACACGCGTCTGGAGTTCGTTTGCAGTGGCTGGAGGCCCTGGCGCACCCATTCTCTCTCCCTCTCTCTATCTGCCTCTTTCTCTCTCTGTCTCTCAGCTCTCAAATAAATAAATAAAAATAACAAAAAAAAATTGAAAGAAAAACTTTTTATAAAAAAAAATAAAGACAGCGGAAAACCAAAGCAATTTTGCTTTTTGTTTATGCTCGATGAGTCATGTTTGTTCAGCACAGTGAGCATCTGTCTTTCCAATACTAGAGATTTACTAGTGTCCAGACAAGGAGCAGGCTGTGGCTTCTGAGTCAGAACCCAAGAAGGTTTCACGAGAGAGGTCAGCACCCACAGTGTCCATGGGGGGGCCAGGGTCAGAAGGTCTCTGTTGCTCCCCACCAAAGTAGACCATCTTGAATTGAAACTGAAAATTATAAAATTCACGGGCTGGAGAGATGGCTTAGTGGTTAAGGTGCTTGCCTGCGAAGCCCAAGGACCCATGTTTGACTCTCCAGGTCCCACATAAGCCAGACGCGCAAGGTGACGCAAGCACACAAGGTCGTGCATGTGCGTAAGGTAGCGCATGTGTCTGGAGTTTAATTACAGCGGCTGGAGGCCCTGGCATGCCAATTATTTCTCTCTCTCTCTCTCTCTCTCTCTCTCTGTGTGTGTGTGTGTGTGTGTGTGTGTGTGTGTGTGTGTGTCTCACATTAAAAAAAAAAAAGGCCAATCTGTTTGGCTTGCCTCAAAAAACAATTATAAGATTCACTGTTGCTTTCATTGCTATGGAAAAAGATGGCTATTGCCAAGTCACCATTTGAAAAACTCAAACTCTGCTAAAAATATACTAGCTATGTACCCAGAGACCACCCCATGATGAATCTATCAAGACCTCCAGTCCCTTTGCATGGAGAGACTGGATGATGGCTGTGAATATTTCAGTAAACAAAATGTTGTGCGAGATCTCGACTTCTTATCCCACTGTTCTAACCCTATCCTGCGGTACTTGGCATAGAGGCCCTGGAGCTGGGAGCCTGCCAGTCACACTTCTCCTTTGCCCGAAGTTCCATGTTAGCCTCCTCCAACGGGAGTCACTAGAAGGAACGACGTGGCAAGAGCGCTCCTTCACCCTGGCAGTGGCAGCCGTCGAAGGCAGTCTGCAGTTTCCCAACACTTACAAAACAAGCCTCATTGTGTGTACCCCCTTTCAGGAGCTATCAGGATTCATGGAGCCCTCCCCAGCCAGGCGATGCCTCCTCCGCAGCGTCTCAGTTTCGGGTGTTTAAGTTTTAGTCATTCCGTCTTTCCTACCCCAGCCCCAAGAGCGGAGCTAGCTTGCTGCACTCCCACGACAGGGAGACCTTAGTGACCTCTTTGTGCTGTTGTCGTCCTCTGCTCAGATAACCCATATTTTCTGTCACCTGACCGGTCCCTAATCAAGACACTTCTTCATGAAAAATGTAGACCTGGGGTGTCTAAGGGAACGTTTGGGGATAAAAATCAGTGAGGCCTCGGTAGAAAAAGGGTACTGTCTTTTCTCACTTTCTCTCCTTCTTTCTGCCTTTCAGGGCTGTAGGTTGAATATGGGGCCTTAGCTAATTAAGTTAGGTACATGCTCTATCACTGAGCTAACAGTTTCCTCATCGTATTTTGAGTCATCGGAGCCCTCCAAGAAACAGAGAGGGAAGTAACCCAGGCTTTCTCTCCATTAAGTATAAGTGTCTCTTACCCATCTCCCACCTTTGTTCACAGTCACACACAGTTAGAGGGTTAGTGGATCTCCAAGCCCAAGTGATAATTCTTTGGTAGAATGTTGGCTGGGTTGAGTCTCCATCTTGGAGAACATTATTTTCTTGGCTCCCAGGGGCTGTTGCCTCAGCTAAGGGAAACTGAACAAAAAGGTTTGTCAGAACTGGGTTACCAAGGAGCTGTCCCAGATTTTCAAACTCCCTGAATTTGAGATAAATATCCTGACTGTGGACCTGCCAACAATCCTGGGCTTAGAATTGCTCTTACACCAGAAGCCTTCAAAGTATATCTCTTTTCAGCAAGGTCTTCTTTGCTCACAGAGGCCAGGCCAACAAGAATGAGGTATTCTCAGAGCTTTCTTGGCTCTCCTCCCTACAGGCCCCTGCCTGCCGAGCCAGATCCCAACGAGCTCTCCCTGCATCCTTCAGTGCTGCCTGGAGTTCAGCCTTCCCGAGAGAGAAGCGAGTCGCCACCTCCTGGCCCGCACTGTTGTTGCAGGCTATTTTGGCGTCTAGGTTCTAAATAAGCATAAATTCTAAATCTGGATATTTTGTGCCATAGGCTATTGGCAGAAAGGGTGTTGGTTTGGGAAAGACACTGTTTCTGGGCCTTAGCTTTTCCATCTCTAAAGCAACGCTGTTATCCAAATGCCAAGGAGTTCATAACAAGTTTCGCTTCAGGTCATCCAACTTCCCTATTGAGCTTTTCACATTAAAAGGCCAGCAGAGCCAGGTATGGTAACACACCCTTAATCCCAGTACTTGGGAGGCAGAGGTAGGAGGATCACTGTGAGTTTGAGACCAGCCTGTGACTAGAGAGTGAATTCCTTGGGCTAGACTGAGCCTTACCTAAAAAAAAAAAAAAAAAAAAAAAAAAGACAGCAAAGAGAATAGAAGAGCACTCTTCCCCACATATTTATAGTTAAATAGTCACCATATAACCTTATAGAGCTCTTTTTCATATGTGTTTCTTGGTTGAATATTAATCTTCCTCAAGATACAGACTGAGGCCGGCCGGGCGTGATGGTGCACGCCTTTAATCTCAGCACTCGGGAGGAAGACGTAGGAGGATCTCCATGAGTTCAAGGCCACCCTGAGACTTCACAGTGAATTCCAGGCCAGCTTGGGCTAGAGTGAGACCCTACCTCAAAAATAAAATAAAAAAAAAGATACAGACTGAGGTTTTCTGTTAATTCACAAAGGCTTATTTCATTCATTTATTACACAAAATGGCTCAGTTATTCAACAAAACTTTTTTCTTTATTTTTATTTCTTTATTTGACAGAGGGAAAGAGAGAGAGGGAGAATATGGGCGCGCCAGGGCCTCCAGCCACTGCAAACAAACTCCAGATGAGTGCGCCCCCTTGTGTATCTGGCTAACATGGGTCGTGGGGAATCGAACCTGGGTCCTTTGGCTTTGCAGGCAAACACCTTAACTGCTAAGCAATCCCTCCAGCCCTCAACAAAACTTTTTTGAGTTTGCTTTATACCGAATACTTTCAAAACCTTTTTTACATGTTTACTTACAGTTTTTTTATTTACTGACAATTTTATACATGTATATATACAGATATGTACATGTATTTTCATCATGTACAATGTATTTTCACCTGCAATCCCCTCCCATTATTTTCTCTTGTTCCCCCTTCCTTTCCACTGAACCCCTTCTTCTCTCCAGGTAGTTCCTCTTCTACTTTGATTTTTTTTTCCTCCCTCCTCCACCATCTATGACAAAATATTGATGACCCTGATACTGTGCCGGTCTGGTACAGGTAATGGCAGTCAATGAATACAACAGTCACTTCCTGTCCAGAAGATAGTCTTCGAAAGCTCTCCTTCTCATCCTGTGGCTCATACATCCTTTCCATCCCCAGCGTTCCCGAGCCTTGGGAGTCATGATACAGATGTCCAACTTAGCACCGGGCACTTTATAGTCAATTACTTTCAGCATTTTGAAGAGTTTTGACACTCCACAGTGGTCATCTCCAACTGCAGAAAGCAGCTTCTCTGACCAAAGGTGAGAGCCGTGCTCACCTAGGCATAAACAGGAGCATTTAGAGGCAACGTGATGGGTACAACGCACCCACCTGGTCAGACAACTATAACAGCTTCTTTTCTAGGGCCTATGAAATCCCCGGCCATAGGCTTTTGACTAGGTTTTCAGTGCCAGGCATGACTTCCTCCAGCAAAATGGGCCTCAAATCCCATCAGAGAGCAGTTCGGTAACCCCCATGAATGTCATGCCACTATTACACCAGTGGACACATAGACCAGACATTTTTATGCTAGATACACAGCAGTAAGCAAAACAGACATAAATAAACCTTGTTCTCAAGGAGCTGCTCTTCCGTTGGAAGAGACTGACACATAAAACACGTCAAGTCTCAGCTGAAAGAGAGGTAGGGTGGGTTGGTTGGTCAGGTTGGCTGGGAGAAATTACAGCACGTTTGTCTGCTGGAAGACGTGGTCCAGAAAAGAGGGGGAGTGACAGTGCAAGAGAAAAGAGGGAACTGGTAGAATGGGCAAGAGACCATGCTAATGCACAGGAGAGAGGATGAAGCAGGTGTTTCTTGAGCTTTCTCCAGACATCGGGCCCTGAACTAGGTGCTGGGAATGTTGAAAGGAAGAAAAAGGGCAATGTTCCTGCCATCCTGCACGTGCCACTCAAATGAGGGAAAATGAGCAATCAAATGTAAGTTAATACTGTAGGTATGACTGTCGCAGCTTGCTGTGACAATGGGCATGGAATCATCTTTGAGACAAGCCCTTTACAGTGAGTTTTAAAGGATGACAAGGAGATCTCCATGCGACAGGCCTTTAGGAAGAAGATTCAAGCAGAAAGAATAACAACTTTAAGACCCTGGGGGTGAGAAACATGGCCCTTTGTGCCAGGGAAGAGATGAGGCTGTCGGTGTGCAGTAATCAGGTTGGGCGAAGTGGGAGATGAGGTTGCATAGGTTGGTCATTGATGGCTTCTTTTTAACAGCCAATAAATTTTATGGACAAATTTGGAGATAACTCAAGGCTATGAAAGGACAGCTAACATTGTTAAATGGCAAAAGTGGAATTTAAAACGCATTCTGATAAATGGCAAATCACAATCTCAATGTCATATCTTGCATTTGGGGCTCAAAAAAAAATCAATTGCAAGAGAACAGTGATAAGAAGATAGAGTATGCCACCAGTTCCTACAAAAAGAGATTTGGGCTTTCACAGGAGCAGAGCTTAAGATAGTGAAAAAAGCAAACATAAGCTAGGCATGGTGATTATAAGATACACACAATGCAACAGTTTTCCTGGGGAATGTGTTCCTAGGAGCAGAAGTGAGGACGTTGGGGTGGGTAGAGACAGGAAACAAGCCAATACAGAGCTGTGTCATTGAGTTAGCAATGTCCACAGCCAAATGTGACATCCCATCTTGTATCTGTGGTGGCTCAGGCCCTCTTAGAGGTCAAAGGAAGGGAGTGGCATTTCTCCATTGCACCACCTACCAGTGGTCAAAGGTTCTCCCATGATGCTCCTGTCCCCCACACATGGTGTCCAATAGGCTACCATGATTATTTCACAAAAGGTATCTGATACATGTTTGAGGAGGAAGGAGGCTTTCTCTCTTTAGCACTTTTTTTTTTTTTCAAGGTAGGGTGTCACTGTAGCTCAGGCTGACCTAGATTTCACTATGTAGTAGTCTCAGGGTGGCCTCAAACTCACAGATCCTCCTACCTCTGCCTCCCAAGTGCTGGGATCAAAGGTGTGAACCACCACACCTCTCTTTTTAGCATTTTATCTCAGTCTTTTTATGATTTTCTTGAAAATTCATCTGTGTAATTAAGCCTCATTGGTAATGTTTTCACAAAATTTGGATCCTAGAAATAAAAAGGATGCCCACCCCCCAAAATGCTGAGCTGGATCCACAATAATCTTGGAATTTCTCTCAGTCAGTAAAGGAGTCTTTTTTTTTTTTTTTTTTTTTTTTTTGGTTTTTCAAGGTAGGGTCTCACTCTGGTCCAGGCTGACCTGGAAGTAACTCTGTAGTCTCAGGGTGGCCTTGAACTCGTGGCAATTCTCCTACCTCTGCCTCCCGAGTGCTGGGATTAAGGGTGTGCGCCACCATGCCCGGCTGTAAAGGAGTCCTTATTAACTATTACCCAGGGCTTCTGACTTTTCATCCTATGTTGTATTTACATGAACTTGTTACTTTTGCTTTAACCTAGGATTATCATGGTAGGAGAGGCATGGAAGGTTGGAGAGTCAGTCTGCCCCATTTTATTTCAGGCCAAACAAAGCCCTCAAATTTGAGATTTTTGACGCATCTCCAAATGAAATGATGCATATACATCTCAGAGTCATATGAGCAGCAGTAGTAAGGAAAGATGGTCGTCTTCACACATCCAGAGCTCATGTCCTCATCGTCACATCCAACTCCCTGCTTCATGCTTTTCCAAAGCTGCCAAAAGCTGGACACACATGAAAATGTCATAATAAAACCTATTATGTTATACAATTAATGTATTATTTTTTTAAAGCTGGACATGGTGACACACACCTGTAATCTCAGTGCTTGAAAGGCTGGGTGAGGCAGGAGGATTGTAAGTTGTAGACCAGCTACATAGCAAGACCCTGTCTCAACACTTAAATAAATAAATAACTTATCTTTATCTTATGACTGTCTCAGTGCCTTTGTTGATCAAATGTACCTGATTATGAAGTATGACGTTTGAAAAACGTCACAACTTTTATTTCATTTTGTTATCTCTTTCTGCCTTTTCTCTCTCTCTCTCTCTCTCTCTCTCTCTCTCTCTCTCTCTCCATACTTAAAGAAAAGTAAAAGTGCAGGCTGGAGAGATGGCTTAGCAGTTAAGGTGCTTACCTGCAAAGCCTAAGGGCCCAGGTTCGATTCACCAGAACCCACATAAGACAGATGCACATGGTGGCACATGAATCTGGAGTTCATTTGCAGTGGCTAGAGGCCCTGGCACATACCCATTCTCTTTCTCATAAATAAATAAATAAATATATAATAAAAGAAAAGTAAAAGTAAAAGTAAAAGCGGGACATGCTGCTCAGTGGGTCAAGTGTTTGCCTAGCACACAGGCACAAGGCCCTGGATATGAGTCCCAGCACTACATAAACCAGGCATCGTGGCACATGCCAGTAATCCTAGCATTTGGGAGATAGGAGGAGGAGGATCTGAAATTTAATGCCATCCTCAGCTATATAGTGAGTTCAAGGCCAGCTTGGACTACATGAGACCCTGTCTCAAAAGGAAGGAAAGAAAGAAAGAAAGAAAGAAAGAAAGAAAGAAAGAAAGGAAGGAAGGAAGGAAGGAAAGAAAAGAAAATAGGAAAGAAGCAAAGAAGGAAAAAAGGAAAGAAGAAAGGAAAAGATCTGGATTTCTTGATCTCTCAGGTGTCCTGACTAATTACTGCCAACTTATAGAAAGTACTGCTTCTGGAAATCCCACTACTCCTCCCTCTGAAGGCTTATCAGTTCTGCAGCTTTTCTTTGCACAGAGAACGCATGAAGGGCCTCCTAGGCAGCCAGTGAGGAGCCCTGACTCCTTGTCCAGCTCTGAAGATGCCTGTCAGCATCACCCAAGGCACTCTGGCTTTACACTGCAGAGCGGTTTGCCTTTTGCCACACAAAGGATTCACAGTTGCTCTGTGGAGTCTGGAGTCACACCTGCCTCCGTGGCATCCCTGAAGGATCGCATTCTCTCAGAGTTTCTTCAGTCTATTTATTCTTTAGACAACTTCAAGTTCAAGGCTCCAAGCTGTACTCTCTCCTATTATATCCCTGCAGCTCTACAGTGGTGCCTTTCGGGGGTCGGGGGGGGGGAGGCCTCGTTGTAAGTGGAGGCTCTGTAAAGTCAGGGGCACTTTATCTCTTCCATGCAGACGCTAAGCTAGCTGGCTATGACGGTGGCACACCACTGTTGCCCGCCGCGGCGTGCCCGTGGGTCTCTTTCCCTTGCCCTTCAGTTTCATAGAACTCGGAGAGGAAAATAGATGCGAGGGCCATGGAGAGAGCAATCTTCAAGACAAGGAGCCCAAATGGCTCCCCCAGCCTTATGTTTTATCACCCCTAACAACCCTGGGTGTCCTTGGCCTGTACGTGACTGCCCCTGCATGACTTTTATGGTGACTTATGCTGGGCATAGGTGTTTCACATTCTGTGGTCACCTCCTTGATGCTATGGGAGCCTCTCTCTAATCTTCCAGCAATCTGTCTCCAGGTTAATCTCTCCCCGTAAGCGTACATGGCGGACCAAAATGGGCAGTGGGAGGAACAACCAAGTTCAATAATCTGGTGATTGATAAAACAAGGATGCAAAAAGGATTATTGAGGCACAGCTCCTAGCCCTGGCGGAAAGCCACGGGAGGAGAAGAGGGCGTCATTCTCTTCCCCTGGCACAGATCCTTATCTGTCTCAGCCATCGTGTCTGTCTGGGGCCCCAACCTCTCAAATGGAAACTTACTTAGACCTATTTGGCACCAAGGTAG
Source organism: Dipus sagitta (assembly GCA_036346955.1). Taxonomy (NCBI): domain Eukaryota; kingdom Metazoa; phylum Chordata; class Mammalia; order Rodentia; family Dipodidae; genus Dipus; species Dipus sagitta. The sequence continues at coordinate 116,693,354 of CM070775.1, read as the reverse complement.
CCACCTCTCTGGGAACAGCCTGAAGAGGGCAGAAATCAATCCGAGTCCGCGCCTGGAGATGGGGGAGCTGCTCCCCTCTGTCATCCATGAGGCTCAGCCTGCCCACTGGGCACCATTTCTACCCAGGAGGCTTCTCCTCAGGGGCATAGCCATCGTGGGAAGAACACGGAAAGTGATTACAAGAGGACTAGGTACCAGAAATGGAGCAATCCATGCAGGTTTGATGGAAAAGGGATAGAGAAGAATAAGAGAGAGTCAAGACCCTGCAGTGTGCAGTCTCAATGAGACTGGACTCGCCGCGGGTCTACAGAGCATGGGCTACAGCCCTGTCCATTTTCACAAGAAACTTAGACATGGCTGTGGGGACACAGCTCAGCTCTGAAGTAGAGTCGACAAGACAGGTGTCAGTCCTTACTCTGGACACAAGAAGAGGCAAGGGTGCCATGGCTAGAGCTGTCAAGGAGGTCCTCATGAGGAAGGGACCATGGATGAACTCTGCAAGGGAGAAGTCGGAGGACAAAAGCCACAGAACTCCACAGAGCATCTCCTGACTTTGGAAATGGTTCCAGCTATGATCTCCCTTAGGACCGAGGTTCTCTCCTTACCTTTTATCCATTCCTCCTCATGGCCCCTGTGAGAAGCCAGAGCATCCCCAAAGCTACAAGCAATTTGAACACTCTTTTTTTTTAAATATTTCATTTTTATTTATGTATTTACTTATTTGAGAGTGGGGGAGAGAGAATGAGAATGGGGCACACTAGGGCCTCCAGCCACACCAAATGAACTCCAGATACATGTGTCACCTTGTGCATCTGGCTTACGTGGGTCCTGGGGAATCGAACCTGGGTCCTTCGGCTTTGCAGGCAAACACATTAACAGCTAAGCCATCTCTCCAGCCCCCCCTCTGCTTTTCTTAAACTAGTTCTCTCTGAGACTTTCCCTTTCTTCTGACTTCCGCCACACTTACACCGTCACACTAACTGGCATTGCGGCATCAAGGACTCAGGTCATCATATTGTTCAAACGAACACATCTTGGCCCTCGGTCTGCAAGTAACCTTGGGTAGGGACACTGCTGAGCTTCTTGAGGCACAAGAACGGCTTCGGTGGACTGAGTTAAACAGCTCTTGCTGCATGTCCTCCCTTGGCACCGCAGGCCTGCGGCATGTGCTCTGGCAGGCACAGCTCCAAGTTCAAGGCCAGCCTGCCTCAAGGCCACTGCGCTGCTGCCGCATCTCCTAGGCTGCTGGCTCTTCTGCACCCAGCTCTTCTTGTCCTGGGATAATGCCAGCCTCTCTGTCTTCCCTGCCTGTCAAAGATGAATCTGACAGCTTCCATGTCTTTCTCCATAGGGCTGTATGGCTCTCTCTATGCAGATGGGTCACTATAGCTTGCTCTCCAGAACTCCTGGCCATCCCCCAGCCCCCTCACCTGGGCACAGAGGTGGGTTTCTCTGGTGTGCTGCTCTGGAAAGTCGTGCTATGCTGAGGGACAACTGAGCCCCCAGCACAAAGCGGGACCTTCTGTCCCGAACCCGCAGAGACCTCCCCATAAACTGTCACCTCTGGGGAACAATCAATCCACTCTATAATCATTCTCTCGGGGGGTCAGGGGACGGGTTGATAGGCCTACTTGTTTTATTATTAGCCAGTGTAAGTTAAGTAAGTCAAATCAATAAACTTTATAGGCCTCCCCAGACTGCTCCAGAGGCGAGACCAAGTAGCTCTCACCTCAATAGATTTAGACCTCTGCCTAAATAAAAAGCAGTAGTCACCTGGAGAAGCAGTTTGATTTCTTTTTGAGAGACTCTCTTAGTGCCCTTGAGCCCGTCATGACTTAAATCAATAACCTTAACAGCTTCCAAGAAGAAATCAGTTACCTTTGTAGTGTCTCCATGTCCTGCCTGCTCTCCCAGGCATGTGGCGATTTCAGATGCCCAACTGAGCAGGGCAAGGTGGTGATGACCAGAACCTCTGCCTGGGTCATCTCTGGGCATCAGGTGCCCCATCTGGCCCTGGGAGTCCAGACCTCTAACCCAGCCAGTTTTCTTTAATCCATTCATCCCAAACCTCTCTTTAGCCAAGACTGCCTGGTCCCCACCCTGCTCTGCCTCCAGGGCCCCACTTGTCCAGGCTGACTCATCGAGAATCTCCCTTGTCATTCTGAGGGTCCCTGTGGTGCATCTGCATTTACAAGCATATCTAGGAAGCAGAGTGTATGTGATGGGAGCAGTAACAGTAGAATTAATAATACTTCAATGGAGTAAATAAAATGGTGAGAATTTCAGGCCTTGGGGGAAAGGAGTCTATCTCATGCCATGAAAGTTATTTCTCTAAAAGTGTCACCATATGTGCCCACCTAGGGCTGGCTGCATTAGGGTCCAGCTTTGCCCTGACTGGCTGCTTTAGGGGCCATTCTCACTACTTCAACTCTGCCCTCCTCGGCCTACCTTTGCCTCCCTATTCTGCACGGTGTGATTGTAACGGAGCCAGCACCGACATGGGCTGGCTGGGGGCCTGAAGCCAGCAGGAGAGCGGAGGCAGCTCCATTTCTCTGCCCAATGTCACACAACTATACCAGTGCCAACCTCCTAGTCACTGACCTGAGCTGTTAACTGGAAAGGGCCCATATTTTCATTCTTAAGTGGGAGCAATTCATCACTCCTTGGCCATGGAATCATACTTGCAAAACCAGGATGTCTGCAGCTGCCCCAAAGCCCCATTCTGTGCTCCCAAGGACTCTCACACCAATGAAGCGGTTAGGTGGGATTCTCAAAACCATTCCTACATTAAAAAAAGTCTTAAGTGAAACGATGGGGGCAGGGCTCTGCCAGCATGATGTCCACACTGGAGATTCAGAAGTTCCTATTCCTGGGGTGTCACCTCTCACCAACCAGATGCCATCCTGGCTCAAGATACTGAGGCAGGCTAAGGGCAGGGCACATCAGGGACACTGCACAGCCTCAAACTAATGGCCATCCTACTACCTCAGCCTTCCCAAGATAATAGGCATGAGCCACCACACCCAACTAATTCCATCAATACTTTAAAAAACGGAACGAGAGCTGGGGCGATGGCTCGGGAGGTGAAGCACTTGTCCTTTACACATGAGGACCCGAATTCAGATCCCCAGAATCCACATAAAATGCTGGACACTGGGCTGGAGAGATGGCTTAGTGGTGTAGGCACTTGCCTGCAAAGCCCAACTCCCCAGGATCCACATAAGCCAGATGCACAAGGTGGTGTATGCATCTGGAGTTTGTTTGCAGTGGCTAGAGGCCCTGGCGTGCCCATTCTCTCACTCCCTCTCTCTCTTATCAGCCTCTCTCTCTCTCTCTTAAATAAATTAATTAAATTAATAATTTATTTATTTAAATTAAATTTAAAACTTTTAAATGTTGGACACAGTGACACTAGCCTGTAATCCTAGTACTTAGGAAGTACAGACAGGAGGGTTCCTGTCACTTGCTGTCTAGCCAAATCAGTGAGTCCCAGGATAAGTGAGAGAGACCTTTTCTTCAAAAACTTAAGGCAGAAGAGCAATTGAGGAAGACAGTGACCTTGACCCCCAGCCTCTGCACACACTCCTATATACACACTCCCACACACATAAAAGCATGCATGCACATACATACACACAAGAAATAAAACACTGGAACCAACATGCCTTTCTATTTATACACCTACTAAAACAGAGCTGCCCTTGTTAGAGTGATGAATAATATTACAACTTCTGTTTCTGATGTTTAACTTATACAAATGTGTCAATGACTTTATCAAAATTGATCACTGTATATTCATGTTCATTGAAAGTTTATGGAGTTAAAAATATCTCTAGTCAAAAATATTTCTGCTAAAAACTTCATCAGAAAATTCTCCACAGGGCTGGGGAGATGGCTTAGTGGTTAAGGCATCTGCCTGCAGAGGCAAAGGACCCAGGTTTGATTCCCCAGGACCCATGTAAGCCAGATGCACAAGGTGGCGCATGTGTCTGGAGTTTGTTTGCAGTGGCTGGAGGCCCTGGCTCACTCATTCTCTCTCTCCTTCTCTCTCTCTCTCTGTTTCTCTCCCTCTCCAATAAGTAAGTAAAAATATAAAAAAAAAGAAAATTCACCACAAATTTCTATTATTCTTTGTAAACTTTTGAAGTTTTACTTCAGCAAAAGTCAAAGACAATAATTGAGTTACAATAAATACTAACATTATTGGACATGTTCATTCATATATTATTTATCATTTATTTATGAGAGAGAGAGAAAAGGCAAAAGAAAATAGGTGTGCCAGTTCCTCCTGCTATTGTAAACGAACTTCAGACACATGTGCAATGTTTGCACATGATAGTAACAAAGAAACAGAATCTGAGTTCATTTCAATTTTGTTGTCCTATATGACCACTACCAGATCTCGGAAAGACTGTTTAATGCCTCCATTGTTTCCATCAAGATCAGGATGCTTGCTCTAAATCAACACGGCAAGCAGGCATGGTAGTGCATACCTGTAATCCCAGCACTGGAGAAGTAGAGGCAGGAATATCAGGAATTCAAGACCAACCTCAGCTACATAATAAGACCAAGGTCAACTTGGGCTATATAACACCCTGTCTCAAAAAAAAAAAAAAATAGGGCTGGAGAGATGGCTTAGCGGTTAAGACATTTGTCTGCAAAGCCTAAGGACCCACGGTCGATTCTCCAGGACCCATGTAAGCCAGATGCACAAGGTGACGCGTGCATCTGGAGTTCATTTGCAGTGGCTGGAGGCCCTGGCACACCCATTCTCTCTCTCCCCCTCTCTCTCTCTCTCCTCTTTCAAATAAATAAATTAAAAAATATATATTAAATATATATACCTGAGGGTTAAAGGTACTTGTTCACAAAGCCTGGCCTGGGTTTGATTCCCCAGTACCCACATGAAGCCAGATGCACAAGGTGGCACATGTGTTTTCAGGGTCTAGAGGCCCTGGCATGCTTGATCTTCCTCTCTCTCTCTCTTAAATAAATAAATACTTTTTTAAAATTAAAAGCAGACTGAGCTGAGCATGGTGGCACATAGCAGCATTTAGAGACTAAGGCAGGAGGATTACAAGTTTAGGGTCAATCTGGGCTACATATCAAGACCCTGTCATAAACAAACATGAAAGAAAGAAGAAAAAGGAAGGAAGGAAGGAGATAAAAAGGAAGGAAAACTGAATTTAGTTTGATTATTATTTTAAAATTTGCTGCAAACAATACACCCCATATTGCCTATACCTAGGATGGATGAATCCCAGTATTGACCCACCTGTAGCACACACCCTGGTACCTCAGCTGAGAAGGAGCAATTGCTGTCAGTGGCCCCTGGTAAGCCAACCCAGAAAAACTTTGAGAGCTTTCAAGGAGAAGTGTGGCATAGTGGTACACACCTATAATCTCAGCACTCAGAGGCTGAGGAAGAACCAGCTTGGGTTGCACAGGAAAATCTGTGGTTAACCCCTCTCTTCCAGTTTCGCTTTAAAAGACCCTTCTGGCAGAGGCTTTGTGACAGAGGGGAGGCCTGCATCCAAGTTGCAGATCTATTTTGTTTGGCCACTAAGGTTAAAAATAAACAAAACAAGCCAGGAGTGGTAATGCGCACCTCTAATCCCAGCACTTGGGAGGCAGAGTTAGGAGGATCGTCATGAACTTGAGGCCAGCCTGGGACTACAGAGTAAGTTCCAGGTCAGCCTGGGCTAGAGTGAGACCCTACCTCAAAAAAAAAAAAGTAGGGCTGGAGAGATTGCTTAGTGGTTAAGGAACTTGCCTGCAAAGCCTAAGGACCCAGGTTCAATTCCCCAGGACCCACGTAAACCAGATGCATACGATGACGCATGTGTCTAGAGTTAGTCTACAGTCTCTCTCTCTCTCTCTCTCTCTCTCTCTCTCTCTCAAATAAATTAATTAATTAATTAAAGAACAAAATAAATACAACAAAACTTTAAAAATCTACACTGTCTTCCAGCAGGGCATAAACTTCCAGTTTACACAGTCTTCACCACTCCCTGTTCTAGCATACCTTGTCCATTATGCCCACTTATGCTATCTGCTTGGCTCTTGTAGGCACCTGCATTTGCCCCCATTCGTGACTGTTTCCAGGGCCTGCCCTGACAGTACCTGTGTGTTTTCCAGGTATTTCACGTTGTGGGCTTGCACTTGGTCTTCATTAGCCACAATTCATTGGCCTTTTCCTGCCTCTTACCCCTATCTTATAAACTCTCTTCATTCATGATCTTACCACTGCCACTAGGGGTTTCATCTTGAGTGTGAGTCCGGCAGCCTTGGTCTTCAGCCTCGTCTGTGACACTCAGGATATAGGCCAGCGAGGAATCAGGGGGGCGGGGCATGCACTCCCTCCCCAGGCCCAGCAAGGGGCAGGTGGGGGAGCAGAGGGGAGAAACCTTTTCCAAGTCCTGAGCACTCCAGCTGAGTTGTGCCCACTGTGGGCTTAATTTAATGCCATTCAAAACATGCTCCTGGCCACAAAGTTCCACACCCATTGGACAACTTCCCCTCGCCCAGGAGGATGCTATGATCAGCTCAGATCGGCTCTGGAACAAACTGTGAACATGCTCAGGGAATTTTACCAGCAGGTTGGTATCTTGAATTGAGCCAAGGTAAAAGTATTTATACCAAGGAAGTTGGCATATGATATAAAGCAGAGCTTGTGGCTTGGGGGTAAGGAGAGTCAGTTTTTCAGCACACTACAGCCTCTCTTAACTCCTACAAGAGGGAAACAGATCAAACCAAGTTGAGATTTTCGCATCATTGCCATGGGCAGAAAGGAATGTTGAGTTGGTCCCAAAGCCCTACAGCCACACTACCTGAGCACGACCCATGGAGGTTTGGCCATTCTGCTTAATCCCTCTGTGCCTCATCGATCCATCTCGAAGGTAGAGAGAGTCATGTACTTCCTATAGGGTCACAGGTCACACAGATTTTCAGGAGGTTAAATGAAGTCATACCTGTAAGCACCTGTGGATAAAAAGTCCTGTGTGAGATAAAGAGAGTATAACTCAGCAGTATAGCATCTTGCCTGCTAGCATACCCAAGGCTCTGAGTTCAACCCCAAGTGCAAGAAAGGGAAGAAGGGAGGGAGGGAGGAAAAAAGGAAGGGCTCCACAAACATTAGCTAATGCTATCCTGAAGCTGAAATATCATTTAGTACTCCTATATCCTCCAATATCTACACTGACTAACATGGTCAAAGTAACAGGGCCTACACTACCTTGTGAATATACTTTTCACTGAAGCCACATTTTTGGGTGACTATATATCAGATCCATTCTTGTCCTCTTCTTCTAAAAAAAAAATAGTAGCTTCATGTGGTTAAAGATCTATCAATATTATTACTCCAAAATGTAAGTATTTGGGAGCCTGGCATGGTGGCATACACCTTTAATCCCAGCACTCGGAGGCTGAGGTATGAGGATCGCTGTGAATTTGAAGCCAGCCTGGGGCTACAGAGTGAGATCCAGGTCAGCCTGGGCTAGAGTAAGACCCTGCCTCAGAAAAAAAAAATATGTATACATATATATATATATATATATATATATATGTATATATATATATATATATATATATATATATATGAGTTTATATATAGTGTGTGTGTGTTTGCATCACATTCCCAGTATCTCTCAGTATTTCATTTTTGTGAGTTCTGCTCCTTTACAAAAATAGATCTTAGGTCGGAAGATGCACTAGATGTTTTCATTTCGATGGTCCAGGGCAGGTGTTTCAGTTGATGCTATGTTTGATGTCACCAGGTTTCTTTCTTACACACAGACCTCCCAAAGCAGCTGCTAAAATGATGGCACATCTTACAATCAGTGGTGTCTTAAGAGCCTGGACATGAGGGGACATTTGTCAAGACTAGGGCACTGGCCTTCATGTCCAGTGTGCCATCCACAAGACCACAGTGCTCTGTAGGAGGAGCTTTGCCACCTGTGTGGCTGCTTGAGGCCACCCATCTCTTTCTTTAGAAAGAGAACACAGTAGCTTAGCACCTGTGGGCTTTGCCCAGGCCTGATGTGTCGTGTTTTGCAGTGCCAGGTAGCAAACCTAGGGCCTCATACAGGCCAGCCAAGCACTCTACCACTGAGCTCTAACCTTGGCCCCTGGGTTTTTTTTTAATATTTTATTTTTATTTATGAAGAGAGAGAGAGAGAATGAGTGTTTCAGCGGTCTCTAGCAAACGAACTCCAGATGCATGTGCCACCTTGTGCATCTGGCTTACACGGGTCCTGGGGACTCGAACCTGAGTCCTTTGGCTTTGCAGGCAAGCACCCTAACCTCTAAGGCCTCTCTCCAGCCCTGGGTCTTCTATTAAGTGCAAAGATTCATCTTCATCCTTTAATTAAAAGCCAAGTGAATTGTACTCTGGCCTATGGTTTAACCACCAGAGAGGAAGGCTATTAGACAAACTGAAAACAAAAGTGAAAATAGGAACCAGCCTCCAAAACGGGGCAGACCCAGCTGTGTGGCAAAGTAAAAATCACATGAGCTTTCGGACACCCTGACATGCCCACGACCACTCTGGCATCCTGTTCTGAGTCATCCTCCTTCCTGGTTCCACATGAGTGGTCTACACTTCACACTTTCTTTCTCTACAATCTCAGTTTCTCCCACCCAGTTTCTTGCCTGAGCAACATGTGGAACAGAAACAGGGGAAGACTATACAGTCCAAGGAAGGGTCAGGGATATGGTGGTCTGATTCAGGTGTCCCCCATAAACTTAGGTGTTCTGAATGCCATGTCCCCAGCTGATGGAGATTTGGGAATTAACGCCTCCTAGAGGCAGTGTATTGTTATGGGCAGGCTTATGGGTGTTATAGCCAGCTTCCCCTTGCCAGTGTTTGGCACACTCTCCTGTTGCTATTGTCCACCTGATTTTGGCCAGGGGGTGATGTCCACCCTCTGCTCATGCCATTGTTTTCCCCTGCCATCATGGAGCTTCCCCTCAAGGCAGTAAGCCAAAATAAACGTTTTTTTTCCTCACAAGCTGCCCTTGGTTGGGTGATTTCTGCCAGCAATGCGAACCTGACTGCAACAGGGAGAGAAGCCCTGGCCGTGGCAACTCCGCTGAACCCCTCTCCAGCCACGAGAACGGAGGACCAAAGCGGCCAGGGCTGCTCCGAGTGAGGCCGAGGCAAGCTGCGGGATCCGAGTGAACAGGAGCGGCAGGGAGGCCCACCCGGCCTCTGTGCATGCTCTGCTGTCACCCTGTGTGCCTCGTCCCAGTAACACAGCAACATGGAGTCCAGCCTCCCTGCCACGCATGGCCTGCTTAGCAGCCCTCCCTTACCTCTGTTTCCTCTTTCCAGGAGACTGGGGTGAAAGAGAGCGAGCCATCTTGGGGCGAGGTGACTGGCAGTGCTCTGCAGCGGGAAGGCCAAGCGACCAGCTCCACCTGCACCCCCCCCCACGCTGCCCCACCCCTGTGAAGATGTCGCGTTTGCGTCTCCTACTGGACGGCGGGAAGGGAAAAGAGGGGAGAGAGCACAGGAGACACAGGTACACACTTGTGCACGTCCTGTCTCTTGCCACGTTGATGCCTCAGGACTCTGCAAGCAACAAGGTCATCACCAAGGCCAGGCAAGAGTGGAATCTGCCTCTAATCCCAGTACTTGGGAGATGGAGGAGGCAAGGTCAAAAGTTCAATGTCATCCCCAACTACACAGCAGGTTTGAGGCCAGTCTGGGCTACATGAGACCCTGTTTAAAAACAAACAAACAAAAACTTAAGACAAAAAAATGATAATTTAAAACAAAATGGGGCTGGAGAGATGGCTTAGTGGTTAAGCCCTTGCCTGTGAAGCCTAAGGATTCTGGTTTGAGGCTCCATTCCCCAGGACCCATGTTAGCCAGATGCACAAGGTGTTACATGCATCTAGAGTTCTTTTGTAGTGGCTGGAGGTCCTGATGCACCCATTCTCTCTCTCTCTCTCTCTCTGTCTGTCGCTCTCAAATAAATAAATAAATAATTTTTTAAAAAACTCTCAAAAAAATGGCCAGGAGTGGTGGCACATACCTTTAATCCCAGCACTCGGGAGGCAGAGGTACAAGGATCACCATGAGTTCAAGGCCACTCTGAGACTACATAGTGAGTTCCAAATTAGCCTGGGCCAGAGTGACACCCTACCTAGAAAACAAAATGGACTGGAGAGATGGCTTAGCAGTTAAGGTGCTTGAATGTGAAGCCTAAGTACCTAGGTTCTATGCCCCGGGACCCATGTAAGCCAGATGCACAATGTGGAGCATGTGTCTGGAGTTCGTTTGCAGTGGCAAGAGGTTCTCTCTCTCTCTCTCCTCCTCCTCTCAAATAAATGAATAAATAAAATATTTTTAAAATGGTTTTTAAAAAAGGTCATCACCAGGGGCCGGGAAGATGGTTCAGAGGTTATAGGTACTTGCCTGCAAAGCCTGCCAGACTGGGTTTAAATCCTAAACCTCTTACATGGCTGGATGCAAAAAGTGACACAAACATCTGGTGTTCATTTGCAGTGACAAGAGTCCATAGCACTTGTGCAGGCATGTGCACACGTGCACACACACACACACACACACACAATTTTTAAAATGGGGGCTGAGGAGATGTCTCAGTGGTCAAGGGCACTTGCTTGAAAAGCCCGACGGCTGAGTATAATTCCCCAGTAACACATGTAGGGCCAGATGCACAAAGTGGCACATGTACCTGGGATTTGTTTGAAGAGAAGCAAGAGGCCCTGGTGTGCCCATACTCTCATTCATAACCTGTGTGTGTGTGTGTATGTGTGTGTGTGTGTGTGTCTCAAATAAACAACACACTTTTAAAAATGGTCATCACCAGCTCCAGCCCTTTGACCTTGCACTCCCAAGGTCACAGGCCGACATAAGGCTGCATTAGGTATGCCATCACCATTACAAAAAACATACAGAGACTATCAAGGACTCTCCGTCCACCTGAGCCTTTTTCAGAGCCGGGCTCTTGTCTAATACTATTTCTACCTATTCGGGGGGGGGGGGAACAAACTGGCAGTGCTGAGGCTTGACCCCAGTGTCTCATACACACTGCATAGGCTGTTTTGTATTGTTGATTTCTAGACAGGGCTCCACTAAGCTGCCCACTCTGGCCTTGAATTCCCTCTATATAGCTCAGGCAGGCCTTGAACTTGGCAATTCTGTCTCAGCCTCCCAACTAGCTAGGATTATAGGTCTGTACCACCAGGCCCAGCTATACAGCAAAGAATTTAACTTTGCACTGAAGATGTCTGGCCTTTATCCTCTGCCTTTACCTGGGAGGTAATCTTTGTTTGCCTGGGGGCTTTGGGCAGGCCAAATTGTAACAAGGTAGCATAGGGTAGGAGTGTGTGTGTGTGTGTGTGTGTGTGTGTATTCTAGCAGGGTCTGACTCTAGCCCAGGCTGTCCTAGACCTCACTCTATAGCTACAGGCTGGCTTCAAACTCGCCATGACCCTCCTGCCTCAGCATCCCTAGTGCTGGAACTAAAGGTGTACACCACCACACCTGTCTTAAACATGATGATTCAGGATGGGGTTTCAGGTCACAAGGTACTGAAGGAGTGAGCTTTCCTGTTTGGCAGTATTCCATGACTACTGTCATTCGTCAGTGCTAAGAAAGTGACATATATCATGGCTGCAAGAGGAAGGACAATGTTTTAGTGTTTTAGCACTCCCCTGATGTCCTCCCTTTATATTCCTTTCTTTGGCTGATTTTTGTCATTACAGCACGACTTATATATTCCAAATGGGGGGAAAAAAACAGCATCACTTCCAGCATCTTAATATAAATAAGTTATCTTTGACCAGATGCTTCCTTGCCAGTCGTTAAGGTCTACAAGGCATGCAGACAATTCATTCACTGTGGTGGACCATAAAGATCGTGGAACCTGAATGGGTGAGATGGGGGAAGGACGCATGGATTTTCTTTTCTGGTTAATTGCCCTCACACTGTCCTTTAGGTGGCTGAGAAAGTTTTAGTATTTTCTTTAGACATCATTAAACACCAAAGTTTCTGCAGAACCACCTGGATGCTCTATGAATTTTTGCCACGTTGCTAATGCTGATTTGGCTCTTGGGTGCGCCACTCCGTTAAAACCACTGACTCAATTTATATTAATTTCGTTGAAAATATTACAAAGGGCGGTGTGACTCTGGGTGTGTAGTTACACATTATGATTTAAGGCTGGTGTCTGGTTCTCGTGAATCGTTCTTGGAGGCCCAATAAGCATCGTCTCCATCTTGTACGTGCTATATCTTCAGTATCTCCTGTGCCATCGCCTGCTCCCTTCCAGCCTTTTTACAGTTCTCCCAATAGTTGGAAATTCTATGTAAGAAATTCTAAATTCGTGTAACTTTTCGTTGCAAGTCTCTGCCGGCTGCAGTTTTCTTCTTGGCTGGTTTTGAGCGATGCCTGTCTGTGTAATAAACTGTGACCATGCACAGAAAAGTCCTCAGTGAGTCCTTCTAGCAAATTACTGAATCTTGCAGACAGTCTTGAAGATCTCTAAACCTACAAGGGGGTAGTCTGATAAAAAAAAAAAAATGTTCTCTCTGAAGATATGGCACATTTATACAGTGGAGTTCTACTCAGCGGTAAAGAAAAATGAAGTTATGAAATTTGCAGGAAAATGGATGGATCTGGAGAGGATTATACTAAGTGAGGTAACCCAGGCCCAGAACGACAAGTGTCACATGTTCTCTCTCATATATGGCTCCTAGCTACAGATGACTGGGCTTCAGTGTGAGAAGGAAAAATCTCAGTAGCAGAGGCCAGTAAGCTAGAAAAAAGATAGAAAGGGAAGAGAAAGGAAGGGAGGAGGGTACTTAATAAGATGGTATTGTATATATGTAAGTAGAAGAATAGATTAATGGGGGTGAAAAGGCCCAAAGTGAGGTCAGGGGGAGAGATCCAGTAAAGGAAAGGTGGAGGGACGGGCTAATCAAAATCTAAGAGGATATAAATAAAACATATGGAATCCTACTTTTTTGGACAATGGAACACTCAGGAGCTGTAGATTGTTGCTAGAAAGTTTTCAGTGCTGGGGATGGGATACCTTCTAGGGAGTTGTTGGCCAGGGAGGTGCCTGATGCCCCCAAAACATTATAGGTCATTGCCAAGGCCCTTGGTTTCCCACCAGAAATAGATGGTAAGACCCTATTGCTGAAGACTCCACATACTTGGGCTGCAAGGCCACTGAGAAATCCTGCTGGAACTGAGCTGATAACCTCCTCCATGTAGACCAGCTGACAGAAAGCTAGAAGAAGCCATTCTGCATGCAGTTCAATGGGAGAAAGAGAAATCACCGGTGAAGATTCTCAACAGTGGACACTGCAAGCCTTATATTTGGCTAGCCAGGCCAAATGGGCCAATGGGTGCAATAGTGGCACGCTATCATGGTGGAAACCAACTGCCCTCTAATTGGACTGGAGGCCCACTCCATGGGAGGGAATACATCCCTGATACTGAAAACTTAAAACAGGGGTAGTCATGAGCCCTAGGGGTGTAACATCTGCTGCTGTCTGGCTAAATGTATATACTATGCTTATCAAACTGCCCAGTAAGCACTTCTCTTAATGTTCATACCCTTATATTAATGCTACTTTCACTTTTGGTAGAGAATCTTCTCTTTTTAAATGGCAATGACCTTGGGATGGCTCAGAAGGTATCATGGTGCTGGAAAGAAGTGACCGCAGTGCTCAGTACTGCAATATCTCTATCACACCTTCCAAGGCTCAGGGTCTAATGCAGAAGAGGTGGCAGAAAGAATGTAAGAGCCAAAGGAAGGGTAGGACTCCTTACAACGTGCTCCCTTCAGACACAAAATGGCCTGGATATCCATGACCTCATAGTGCCTGACACTACCTACACAAGACCATTATAAGAGGAGGGAAAGATCATGACATCAAAATAAAAGAGAGACTGATTGAGATGGGGAGGGGATATGATGGAGAATGGAGTTTCAAAGGGGAAAGTTGGGGGAGGGAGGGCATTACCATGGGATATTTTTTATAATCATGGAAGTTGTTAATAAAAATTTGAAAAAAAAAGAAAGAAAGAAAACTGTTCTCTCTAATCAAGGCAGGTACCCTGACTCTCCCTCTTGCCCATTCCCTCTTCTTCTCCAGGGTTCCACCTGTGCTGTGATCTAAGCCCACCTCACCTCCCTGGCCTCCTGCCCTTTCATCCCTCACAAACCTTCCTCAGTGAAGCTCTTCCACATCCAGTCACAACTTGGACCTGCTTCTTGGTGGACCTGAGTGAACTTGGATCTGTGAACCTGTGGCACTGGAAGTAGAGTCCCAGGCCTCACCCAGAGACCTGCTAAGTGAAACTCCCAGGGGTGTGGCCTGCCAATTTTCTCTTCTGCTTTGAGAAAGAAAAAAAAGAAAGGTCAAAGCACCCTTTTTGCACCTGCTGTGTTTGTTTGTTTTATTTGAAGGAGTTCAAGGTAGGGTCTCACTCTAGCCCAGGCTGACCTGGAATTTACTATGGAGTCTCAGGGTGGCCTTGAACTCATAGTGATCCTCCTACCTCCGCTTCCCAAGTGCTGGAACTAAAAGCGTGCGCCACCATGTCTGGCACCTGCTGTGTTTTTTAAGCGCCTTTAGGTTAAAGTGGTACATTTCTGGATGGCATCTGCCACCTTTGCAGATCACATTCACCACACAAATGCTTTACTTATAAACCTTGAGTACCAGGGTCCTAGAATTAAATGGCATTAACAATTGACTAACCCAATGTAAATGAGCCAAAATTGACCAAGTAAAATGGAGGGATACCCATACCATAGCAAAGATTTCAGCCATCGACAAGAAACAATGAAGTGTTTCTCCCCAAGGGTTATGTGCTTCAGGCTTAGCCTCCAGCTGCTGGATCCAGTCACAGGAAAGATGATTGAATTGCAAGGGCTCCGACTTTGTCCTTAAGTCAGTCCATTTCTAGATTCATAACGACATGGCACTATTGGGAAGTGGTGGGAGGGAGAGCCTGGTTTCAGGAGGTAAATCACTGTGAGTGTGACTTTGAAGGGGCTTTTGTCCCTGGCCCCTTCCTGTCTCCTCTTTTCTCTGATTCCTGGTGGCCTTGTGGCAAGTAGCCGCCTCTACCCCACAATCACACTGCCACCATGCTCCTGCCTTGCCACAGACTTAAAAGCAATGGAGCCACCCCAGATCACAGGCTGAGGCTTCTGAAAGCCTGAGCCGAGATACATCTCTCCTCCTCTTACTTTCTTTCTCTTGGACATTTGGTTTAGCAATGAAGCATCTGAAGAGTAGAGAGATAAAGCATTAGATAGACAAGATAGGGATTAGAAGAGGACCGGAAGGAGATTTCCAGTTCCTGCCAAGTTGGTGATCCAGGAACCTGTAGCAAGTAAACATAAGGATGCCCTGGGGAGACGGTTCACACCAGGAGCTGGCCTTGCTCAGTTTCACGTACATAATGCTAGAGGAGCGACCAGAGAACACAGCACTCTCCCAGCAAGCCAAAGGACTGCACGGATAGATCAAGAGTGTGAAATAAGCCTACTGAT
Organism: Dipus sagitta; assembly: GCA_036346955.1. NCBI lineage: Eukaryota > Metazoa > Chordata > Mammalia > Rodentia > Dipodidae > Dipus > Dipus sagitta. Next base: position 116,677,812 of record CM070775.1, on the reverse strand, counting down.
TAAGGAGCCAAGGTAGAATCAATGAAACGCAAAACGCATAGAACTACTATCCACGACTTGAAGAAACAATAGAAACAAGGAGGCCCCTTGGAGGTGGCGGACACACGTATGACACTGATAGTGAAGATGGTTTGATGTTCACAGGATGCTCTGCTGCAAACACATCACGTTGCATATGTTAAATACAGCTTGCCCTATGTCACTCATATCTCAATAAAATGATTTCTCCTTTTAAGACAGACAGGTACAGCGGTGCCTTTGATCCCAGATCCTTGGCAGTGTGGACTTTTCATCCCATCTGCTCAAAGGCTGAGTTGGAGAGGATCACTTGAACCCAGGGATTTGAAGACTGCCTCCGCAACATGGTGCTCCTGTCTTTAAAGAAAGGGTGTGGGTGCTGGAGAGATGGCTTACCAGTTAAGGCATTTCCTGCAAAGCCTAAGGACCCAGGTTCGATTCTCCAGTACCCACCTAAGCCCAATGCACCAAGTGGGTGGCGCAAGCATCTGGAACTCATTTGCAGGGGCTGAAGGCCCTGGTGTGGCCATTCTCTCTCTCTCCCTCCCCCCCTCTCTATTTCTCTCTCTCTCTCTAAAATAAATAAGTAAAATATTTTTCAAAAACAAAAACGTATGTTGCTGTTGCTCTTATTGGCTTTGGGGCTCTTGGTCTCTGATTAAGTATAATATTGCATTTGAAATAAACGGTGTCAAATGATAAAATTACAAGAAATTTAAAGATTTCAATCAACTTTTATTTGCAATTTTTAAAATCAAGCAACATCTTTTAGCACAGACTGCGTGTCCCCATGAGCTGAGCGGAGGAGTTTGGCTTTCTGGGAAGAGAAAAAGGCTGAGGGAAGCAGAATCAGAGACCAAAGGCTATTGATTGCTTCAAAGTTATTCTCCCTACAAGGTTAGCTGTTCAGGCTTCTCTTCTCTTTCTTCTTTTCGGACAGGGTAGTGCTGGGATTAAAGGCGTGCGCCACCACACCCAGCTGCTTTCTTCTTTTTGGACAGGGTAGTGCTATGCATTCGAGGCGAGCCTTGAGGGCACATTTCTCCTGCCTCACCTCATGAGTTCTGGAATGATAAGCATGTGCCATCAGGAGCTGGGCCTCTTTTGGTTGGTTGCTGTAAAGGTTTAGTTCCTCAAACTGGTCCTTTTCAGAGTTCAACTTGCTTCGGACACGTAGTATGAGAGACTCTGTAATGACCAGGCTACTCCATCGTGTATAAAACAGTAGCTCTTGGGCTGTGCCTGACCCTGAGTGATTCCATTTTATAAAACACCAGTTTGCTCCATTTTGAATGCAAATACTGAGACTGAGTGACTCTGTATTTTTTTTAATTTTTTTATTCATTTTTATTTAGTTAGTTGAGAGTGACAGAGAGGGAAAGAGGCAGATAGAGAGAGAGAATGGGTGCACCCAGGGCCTCTAGCCACTGCAGATGAACTCCAGATACGTGCGCCCCCTTGTGCATCTGGCTAACGTGGGTCCTGGGGAAACGAGCCTTGAACCAGGGTCCTTAGGCTTCACAGGCAAGCACTTAACCACTAAGCCATCTCTCCAGGCCGGCTCTGTATTTTATATGTGCAGTTGAACAACGACCATCTCTCCATCACAAACTAGGCAAAGACTGACAGCTAACTTATTCTTGCAAGTAAAATATTATCATCTATGAACTTCTCAAATTAAATCCGAAACACATAAGCATATTAAAAGTATATTTAAAAGAAACAGACAACAATTTCCCAGGTATGGTGGCACACACCTTTAACCCCAGCACTCAGGAGGCAGAGGTAGGAGGATTGCCTTGAGTTTGAGGACACCCTGAGACCACATAGTGAATTCCAGGTCAGCCTGGGCTAGACCAAGACCCTACCTCAAAAAAAAAAAAAAAAACAGACAACAGTTGATGCAACCCCTTTTCCCTGAAACATAAAAAGGAGGGACACCTCACAGTGAGACACAGTACCCATCTACCAGCCAACAGACCATCCCGAGAACATGCCACAGGATCTCTGTTCCCAGGGCTTCGGCTCAGTGTGACCCCCTTACTGGATGGGGCCCATTAGAACTGCTCACTTGTCATTTGTCCTGACTGGCTTTGTGCCTTGGATAAGCTCTGTGCCTCAGCCTTGCATTAAAGCACCTCTACCTGCCTCTACCAGCTCTGTGATTGGGTTCATTGGCATCTTATCTAACCTCCTACAGTGACTCTCCTGGTATATGCTTCCACTGTCTGCTCCTGTCTTCTCAGTAAGGCTTCTTGGAAACCTGTAGTCTCTTTAATTCTTGAATCAGAATTAGTGCTAACAATATATATTCGCATATACATAATATAAATATATTATACATATATATATGTATATATATATATATATATATATATGAATTAGTATTACTAATTAAGACTGGAATAAGTAGAAACCATGATTGCCAATGGCCTTGGCTATCAAGCAAAATTAGGGCCATGGCTATCCAGTGAAATCAGTAGTACTTGGTTCAAACCAATAGAATTGACATAGCTTGTGAATTTATTGTTACTCGATAAATTCAAACACGTGGAAAGACACAAACATGTTCATCTGTTTCTGACAACACACTCACAAGACCTGGTTTGGTCTTGACTCCTGATGTCTAGTGCCACAGCCTACTCGAAAACAATGGCCTCCCATACATTTTACCTCACAGTAGAACCGACGTTTGTTTCCACTGTGGACTCGTTTCAGCATTGGGAGACGGTGGTCATGGGAAATGGCTCGTGCTGTCCAAGTGTGATGACCTAAGTTTGGATCCCCCAAAGCCACCTCAAGCCAGACACCTTAGTATAAGCGTCTGTAATCCTATCACTTCAGCCTGCTCCTTTTTATTCTGAGCTGTTAGTGGACATGCAACTTGGAGGAACTTCTCTTCTGATACCCTGACCTGCTACACAATTTTCAAGTCCTAAAGAAAAATCAAAATGTGAAACCATGCCTTCTGTTCAAAAATCATTAAGAATTTCAATACCAAGGAACCAAGCGCCATTCCCTATGTGCGCCACCCAGGTGGAAAGTCCCAGAAGCCAGCTCTGCTCACAAGGAATGAGCCTTCAGGGCAATCCAGTCGCAGGCCAGACACCTGCTATCTTGGCCAGCTCAGGCTGCTATAACAAATACGCAGCCTGGGCGGCTCATAAACCAAAGAAATGTATTTCTCAGCAGTTCTGGGAGCTGGAAAGTCCAAGATTAAGATACCAGAAGACTGTCTTCTGTCAGTGAGGGCCTATGTTCTGGCACCTTCTCACCAATCCTCACACAGAAGAAACAGACAAGGCATCTCTTTGGCCTCTTTTGTAAAAGTACTGATGGCTTTCACGAGTGCTCTGATCCCATGAACTAATCATGTCCAAGCAGGGCCCACCTCCTAAGACCAGCACATTAGTGGTTAGGTTTCAACATATGAATTTGGGTGGGGCTGGGGAAGGAAACAGCAGAAACAGGCAGACCATAGCCCCTTGTTTACCTCAGAGTTCCTGGATCTTTACACTAGAAGGCTAGAAAAATTCCTAGGACATTTGGCTAGGAATCCTCCCAGGGAGCTGCCTTTTATAGCTTCTACAAAGCTTCTAGATGGGTACTGGAGTACTAGGAAGCAGTACATGGTCAGACCACAGCTGAGTGCTATCTCTAGAGTCAATCTCCTTGGGTCTAAATGTCGGCACCCCTTCTCATTAGTTGTGTGCCTTAGGTAAACAGCTCAGCATTGCTGGTCTTGGGTTGCCTCTCATAGAAATCAGGGTATTCGTGTCAACTTCTCGGGCCTGGGATGATGGTTGAATAAAATAACTCACACCAAGTGCTCTGTGCAATGCCAGGTGCATGAGTCATACTCAAAATTAGCTACTGCGTTATCTCTACTTGATCCTAGTATATGTGGAAGGATCCACAGAGGCATAATAGAGGCAGGATCTACAGGCAGATGTTTCACCTCATGGTTTTTCTGTTTTCCTGACACAGGCTCTCACTATGTAGTTCAGGCTGACCTTATACCCTCAATCTTCCTTCCTCAGCTTCTCCAGTGCTGAGATTATAGGTGTGCTACACCACACTCAACTTCTTTTTTTTTTTTTTTTTTTTTTAGGTAGGGTCTCACTCTACCTCTGGCTGACCTGGAATTCACTATGTAGTCTCAGAGTGGCCTCAAACTCATGGCAATCCTCCTACCTCTGCCTCCCGAGTGCTGGGATTAAAGGCATGTGCCACCACGCCCAGCTCTTTTTTTTTTTTTTTGAAGGTTTTTTTTTCTTTATTCCTTTTTTTTTTCAGTTTCTTTCTTTCTTTCTTTCTTTTTTCTTTTTTTTTTGGTAGGCTCTCACTCTAGCCCAGGCTGACCTGGAATTCACTATTGAGTCTCAGGGTGGCCTTGAACTCATGGCAATCCTCCTACCTCTGCCTCCCGAGTGCTGGGATTAAAGGCGTGCACCACCATGCCCGGTTTCACATTCAGCTTCTTTAATACACAGGCGTGCACACACACACATACACACACATATAATATATACATGTATGTATAGTCTAGCATGTGTATAGTGTGCGTGCATGGAGGCCAGAAAACCCTTGGGTGATACCCTTAGGAACACCATCCATCCTTCTTTGAGACAGGCTCTCTAATTGGCCTGGAGCTCACCAGTTAGGCTAGCCTGGCTTGCTAGTGAGCTCCCGAGATCCACCTGTCTCCACATCCACACCACCAGGATTACAGGCACATGCCACTGTGCCCAACATTTACGGGGTTCTGGGGATCAAATTCAGGTCCTCAAGATGTCAAGGCAAGCACTTTACCGACCAAGCTCTCTCCCCAGCCCCTTATCATGTTTTCTAAAGATAACATTCACTGGGCCTAGGAGTATAGCTCAGTGGTAGAGCATGGCTTTAGTATGAATAAAGCCTAGAGTTCTGCAGCATAATCAATCAATAAAAATAGAATAAATAAAGTCCTTTCTTGTTATCAAAGTAATGATTAATCAATGTGCAAGGTTTAGAAGTAGAGAAGAAAAATCTAATATACAAATGTATATCATAAATGTATTAGGAAAATAAGTCACTTGTAATCTTAGATCCAAATATAACCACTCTGATTATTTTTAATGAGTTTGCTCCTTCCTTCATATGTATTTCTACTTCCATTTGAGTAACTTTATATATCAAAATTTTATACTGATTTATGATTGCCATGACCTTTTACTGTGTCATTGGTGTTCTAAAACATGACTTTTAACTTAAACTCTATTATTTTAGCAGCACATACACCTTTAAAATCATGTACTATATAAAATATCAGACTAAGAAAGAAATACTACTTTTTTCCCACTCTTACATTTCATGACATAATTTATTCAAACACTTTCCATATCTCTTTTGCATTAGTGTCTTCCTCAGATCAGCTTTTTGGGTCATCTCGTAGTTTTCTGGAATATATCACCTTCCCTTCTGTCTAAAGTATATAAGCTATAGCACTTTTACAGAATCCATTTGCCATTCCTGGAAATTTTATTCTAAACCCCAAGGAGAAGAGTTGGATCTACCTAAATTATTCAGTTCTTCTTTTAATTCCAGTGGTAAATCACAGAAGGTAGATTTGTGATAGACCACGTGATCTCTACAACATAAGCACTTGCAATTTTGGTTCGTTTTTAAGAATTTTTATTTCAAATCAGTGTTATATGTTTCTTTTTTTCCCCTTTTTCCTTTTTTTATTCCCCCAAGGTAGGGTCTCACTCTAGCCCAGGCTGACCTGGAATTCACTATGTAGTCTCAGGGTGGCCTCGAACTCATGGAGATCCTCCTACCTCTGCCTCCTGAGTGCTGGGCTTAAAGGTGTGTGCCACCATGTCCCGCTTATATGTTTCTTAGAAAAAGAGCTGTAGGGAGTGAGTCAAGGTGGTAAAAAGCAAAGGCATGGTTGTACACATCACTCTGTTTACACGTGGGTGTGGGGCTGCCCTCACTACCGGCTCAGCAGCTGCACGTGTCCGAAGCCCCTTTGCACACGCAGCCCTGGGCACTCGGCACAGCCCACGCGGCAGCAGGAGAGGTCCTCTGTTTGTTGAGGAGCATCCGTGCCCTGCACTTGCAGGAGCTGGCACAGAAAAAAGATTGTTACGGCACAAGATTCAAAAGAAAAGGTGATTTGTTTCTTATCCATAATTTTTCTTTTCTTTCTTTCTTTTTTTTTCTGTGAGACTGACCCAGAGCTATGGCTGCAATGCGTTAGGTCAACATTTGACCCAACCCAACCATTGAATATTTTGACTATGACACTTTAATTGGTATTCGACATTCAACCACTGTCTGTCCAGTCATCCTTTATTGTCACCTATTATGTCTCAAACACTCTGCTATAATTTTTCTTCTTAAAATAGAACACACTTAATCTATCTCTCACTAATGGATATGTTGCATGCATTTTTTTTTTCACGGAGTTTATTTTTGAAATAGTTTGGAAGTCAAGATCTTCTTCAAGACATGCACGCTATTTCGATGGCTCTATGAGCATGTCTCTGACCTCCTGAAATGATTTCCAAGTTCTCTCTCTCTGAGTCTCTCTAGAACTGATGCTACTTTTTGATTGTAGCTAAAGCCTGACATCCAGGGAGCTGCTGAGATGTGTGACAAACAGCTCATCTTACACTGGTCCCTACTTGCCGCTGGCTTAGCTCCAGGTGCCCAGGAGCTGCCCAGAGCAGGGGCATAACCCAAAGGACATGCTCTCCAATAGGCAGGGAATTTGGCCAGCAAGCATGCACACAAGCCTAGGTATCCCCGAGTTTAGCAGACCAAACCCAACTGCTTTACTAGTCCCTCGTACCAGTCAAGGTCTCGGCGCTCCAGAATCACCTACCAGCTGGAGATGGCCACGACTGACAAAGGGAAAAGAATGAGAACTGAGACAGGCTCCGCTAAAGCTGTGATGGCCGGGACAGGAAATACCCAACAAATGCTGCCTTGCCTGGGGCCATGGAGGTACACGGACACTTGATCATTTTGAGGCCTGAGGGGTATACTCAAGGGAATGCAAGACGACTCCCCTGAAAATTCTGCCCAGTTGCCTAATACTTCAAGTATCTACCCAGTTGGCTTTTTTAGAAGTCATCTGAGCTGGGGCTGGAGAGTTAGTTCATTCAGAAAAGAGCTTGCTGAGCGAGTGTGAGGACCTGAGTTCAGATCCCCAGAGCCCGTGTAAATGCCAGGCTGTGTGGTGTGCTCCTGTGGTCCCAGCACTCAGGAAGTAGAGACAGATGGATCTCCGGGCAAACTGGCTAGCTAGACTAGCCTAATGGGTGAGCTCTGGGTTCAGTGAAACCCATCTCAATAAAGAAGATGGGTAAGGAAGGCAGCCCAAGTCACTGACCTCAGGCCTCCACATGCATGCACGCACACATATGTACCCACAAGACATATGAACATGCATTCACACATGGACACGTACCATAGATGGACCCACAAAAAAAAAAAAAAAGAAGCCATCTAAGCCTTGCCAAAGGATGATGTTTTCTTGAGAATTCAGAAAGTTCAAAATGAAGTCAGAGGCAAAGAGCTGTTGAGAAACCTGGTTTCTACCCAGCATGTTCTGGTAATATTTAACAATGGGCTCTCTTTATTTATTTATTTATTTTTTTTTTATTTCTTTGAAAGCGACAGAGAGGAGGGAGGGAGAGAGACAGAGAGAAAGAGAGAGAATGGGCATGCCAGGGCTTCCAGCCACTGCAAACGAACTCCAGATGCGTGCACCCCCTTGTGCATCTGGCTAACGTGGGTCCTGGGGAATCGAGCCTCGAACCGGGGTCCTTAGGCTTCACAGGCAAGCTCTTAACCGCTAAGCCATCTCTCCAGCCCTACAATGGGCTCTCTTGAGTGAGTATGTGGAGGAGGGATTAGTAGCACCTAACTTCCTTGGTGTAAACACTTCATCTGTGTCCGATTTCAGGCTGTAGACATCATGTCATTAAACACAGAGGTGTGATGTCATGTGCAATCGCAGGCCATGGTGCATTTTCACCAGGCAAATCCTATGTGATGTGTCTGTCCGTGAGAGTATTTCCAGAGAGAATTAACTAAGGCGGGAAGAGCCACCCTGAATGTGTGCTATACCATCTCAGAGGCTGGGAGCCCAGATGAAATAAAGGAGGAAAAGGAGCAAAAGACGGGCACATTTTCTCTCTTCTTCTTCTTCTTCTTCCTCCTCTTTGTTTTCTATCCATCACGATGTGAGCTGCTCCGCCACATGCTTTCACACCTCCCCACCATGACATACTGAAACTTCTGGAAACCTGAGTGCACCCAAGTCCTTCCTCCCTTAAGTTGTTTTGCTTAGGTATTTTTATCACAGCAGCTAAAGGTCTGAGGAATACAGCAGCTAACTAATTAGAGTGTGATGAGTTTTGGGTACTTTTTACCTTTTTAATATATTTAATTGTAAGTTTATGTATTTTAATTTTTAATAATAGGTATTTAATAACTGGCTTTAAAACTTTATGAACATCTAACATTCCACTTCCAGAAGCCATTATAAGCCAGCATTCTACTCTGCTGTTCTTTCACTGGCCCTTGTCACTGGCAGGTTTGGATCTCCACTTTACTGTAGAGTGCTCTAGAGGACAGTAAAAATGACGGAATCTGTGAGATTCCTTTGGTTTTTATTCCGGGGGGTGTTTTGTTTTGTTTTTTGTTTTGTTTTGTGTTTTGTTTTGTGTTTTGTTTTGTTTTGTTTTGTTTTGTTTTGTTGATTGGTTGGTTGGTGTGGCAGATTAAATGCATGGCCCCATAGACTCAGGCTGGCAACTTGAGTCTCCAGTGGATGGAGCTCTGCTAGGGAACAGGTATGTCACTGGGGGAGGGGGTGGATCTTAAGTCCAGTCCTAAGATACGTGAAGAGTGGTTTGGAGCTCTGCCTTGCGGGCTATTTGATGGTGTTTCTCTGCTACGAATCTCTGGAAGTGAGCCACAGATTCTACCATTGTTGATGCTCCCTTGGAATTTGTAACCCTGAAATAAACCTTTTCCTTCCATAAGCTGTTTCTGGTCGGGTGTTTGTCCCAGCAACACAAAGTTGACTGCAACAACAGTTGATATAAATATACACATATACATATACATATACATATATATATATATATACACACACATATATATATGTATACACACACATATATATATATGATTTTACTCTGTAGCCCAGGCTGACCTTGAACTAACAGCTCCCCCTGCCTTAGCCTTCTGAGTATTGGGTTTACAGGTGTGAGCCACCAAGCCCAGTGGCATCATGTAGAATCTGAATGGCATGCACACCATTCTCTCATTCCCCATTTCTCTGATAAGCCAACCCTATACCATGCAAAGAAAAGCAGGTATAAAACTGATAGGATGAGAGTTTAAGAATTGCTCAGAGTGACAAGATAAAACTACTTTCTGGGTTTCCTGCTATTTACGTCTGCTCCCTCCTCCTTAGGATATTTTGCACTTTATGTTTACCATTCCCACACATATCTATTACCTTAGTATAGCATGTATATTACATGTTAGATATTTACACATGAATGCATGTATATACGTACATATAGTTGATCTGTATGCATGAGTGCTATATCCATGGATTCAAACACCTGCTGGTTGAATTTGTTTTAATCTTTTTTGTTTCTATTTATTTGAGGGAAAGAGAGATAAAGAGAAAAAATGGGTATGCCAAGGCCTCTAGCCATTGCAAATGAACTCCAGACACATGTGCCACTATATGCACCTGGCTTACATGGGTACTGGTGAATTGAACCTGGGTCCTTAGACTTCACAGGCAAGTGTCTTAACCACTAAGCCATCTCTCTCCAGCCCTAGATTAATTTTTTTCTTTTTTCCTTTCTCTCTCTCTTTTTTTTTTTTTTTTTTTTTTTTTTGGTTTTTTGAGGTAGGGTCTCACTCTAACCTAGGCTGACCTGGAATTCACTGGATATTCCCAGGCTGTACTTGAACTCACAGCAATCCTCTTACCTCTGCCTCCCAAGTACTGGGATTAAAGGTGTACACCACCATGCCTGGATCTGAATTGTTTAAATTCTGCCTATACTATACTGTTGTCATTATTCCTTAAACAATACACTATAACACTAGACCAACTATTTCTATAATATTTACTTTGTATTAAGTATCATATGTAACCAAGAGTTGATTAAAAGCAGTGTAGTTTATATACAAATCCTGTGACCTTTTATATAAGGAGATAGATTTGGCATTTTGGTGTCCTGGGGAGAAACCAGAACCAATCACTTATGGGTCTCAAGCAATGGTTAGATATGCATGTGTTGTGCTGTTTCCAGACCTTTATTTTTGCTTGTGCATTTGTGTAGTATTGTGGTGTTGTGTGTGTGTGTGTGGTGTACATGTGTGTGCAGATGCAGAAGCCAGAGGAGAACGTTGTGTGTCCACCTCACTCATCTGAGGGCTTCCTTCAGAGAGTTCCCCACTGAACCTAAAGCTGTCTTCACAAGCTCCAGCCATTCTCCAGTCTTCCCTCCCAGTGGACTGCAATTACAGATGTGCATGGCCACTCCCAGCTGCTTGCGTGGGTGTTGGGCTAGGGGAGGGGTCAAGCTCAGGTAAATCAGGCCCTCTCAGCAAGGGCTCTCCCGCCCTGAGCCGTCTCCCCAGCCCCTCTAGACTCTGACAGGAAGACAGAAAACGTGGGCTCCAGCTTGCTTGAATAAAACATCTTCGCATAAAACCTTTTTGAAAACAGGCTCTGATTCTGAGGAAAGGATCTCACACAAAACAGGCTTGGGGGTTAAACTGGCCCCTTTATTTCTAGTCCAAGGATAGTTTAAAGAGCATGAGGTCTTGATTCCCATTTCAGCACTGAAATAAATTCTAATGAGCAAAGAGGAGTTTGGCTTATTATTATTATTATTATTATTATTATTATTTGTACAGCTTTCAGAGGATAGTCTGACCATTTCCCTGTGGATGGCATCAGGAGCAGACTGCAAATGCTACCAAAGATTCCATCCTCTGGCTTTTCACAGTCGTTTGCCACTAGGAAGACAGATTATTCATTGAATTCTCATTTTTTTAATGTGTGTACATGTGTGTGCTTGTATGTGTGAGGGCACGCATGCACGGGTGTGTATGTATGTGGAGGCCAGAGGTTGATACCAAGTGATTTTCCTTGCGAGCTCCCCACCTTATTTATTGAGGCAAGGTCTCTCCCTTGAACCCAGGCCTCGCTGACTTGGCCAGCCTAGCTAGGCAGCTTACTGTTTCCACCTTCCGAGGGCTGGGATTACAGGTGGGCCACCATGCCCATGCAGCATTCATGTGGGTGCTGAGGATCTGAATTGGTGGTCCTTCCACTTGCCTGGCTGGTGCTTTATGCACTGAGCCATCCTTCCAGCCACTGAATTCTTATTCTTTGTTTTTATTTTTGTTTTTGGTTTTGTTTTGTTTTGTTTTGTTTTTCAAGGTAGGGTCTCACTCTAGCCCAGGCTGACCTGGAATTCACTATGGGATCTCAGGGTGGCCTTGAACTCACAGCAGTCCTCCTACCTCTGCCTCCCGAGTGCTGGGATTAAAGGCGTGCACCACCATGCCCGGCTGAATTCTTATTTTTGAGACAGGATCTCACTATGTACCTGTCTGCCCTAGAACTCACTATGCAGACCAGGCTGGTCTTGAACTTAGAGCACTCCTCCTGCCTCTGTGCTAGGATTCCAAGCATGCTCCACCATCCCCACCCTTAACTGAATTCCTTACTAGCAATAATTTCTGTCTAAGATGGAAGAGTTTACATAGTATTTTTATTTTCCCCCTTTAAAAGAAATGACAAATATTGACAAACATCAAGGCTGGAAGGTGTTATTTACAAAGGTTGTTGTAAGCTAAAAACCGCAAGATGGGAGATTTGTGATTCTTTATTGAACTTGATTATAAAAGTTTTTATTGGGCGCTGTCAAACTCATGAGCTGGGGAGACTCGTCGGATTTATAACTTGGCCCTAAATGGGCAACAGCAGATATAAAATCTTGGAATTTAATATCAGCTTTGAAAATGTTAAATTGAGAGTTCGAACAGTTTTCACTTTATGAACTGGCACATTGTAGAATGAAAGGGCTCTATTGATTTCTGACAGAAGAGGCTGGCTCTGAAATGGATTTGAGCCTTTTCATATCCCATCCCATTGTAAAGGCACACTTCAAGGGATGTCCTCTTCATTTCCATTCAGTGCCTGTGCCTTAATTGGAGAAGAAAGCAAACAGCTTTACAGAGAAGGACTCCTCCCTGAGAGCCCACCGGGTCACTGTTTAGGTGAAAGACAGAGATAAAGAAACCTGTTAAACCTTGAGATCATGTGGTGAGGGTTTTTTAAAACCCCATGAATTCCAATGCAAAGTAGAATCAGAACCCTTTCCTTGGGTTCTTTCTGTAATGTGGTGTCCTTGGTGCCACTCTTTTTTTTTTTTTTTTTTTTCTTTTTTAACCACTGTCCTTATCTGGAGAGACCTCCTCATTCTCTCGCTTGCTTTTTTTTTGGGGGGGGGGGGTTCTGAGGTAGGCTCTCATGCTAGGTCAGGCTGACCTGGAATTCACTATGTAGTATCAGGGTGGCCTTGAACTCTCGGTGAGCTGCCTACCTCTGCTTCCCAAGTGCTGGGATTAAAGCCGTGTGCCACCACACCCGGCCTCGATTGCCTTTTTGGGAATACAGTCTCTCAGCTAGGGGCCTTGCAGATAGAAGGGACTCAACTCTCCCTGAGCAGCAAAGAACAGACTGGGAACATGCTTTAGCATTCAGTGCGCATGTCATGGGACAAATGACTGGTGGATCTTTTGTGCTCAAGATTCCAGCCCACTGGTGTCTGTGTAGGAACCCCTAATTTTTTGGCCAAAGACCCATCCCAAGAGCCAAGTGAGGCTTCTATCTTCTTTGATCAAAGGATGTTGGGAAGATGCCTCTATCCCCCAACTACCTTTCATGTTAGTTTCGTAGGGCAACTGTTAGAAATCCTCACAAATTTAATACCAAAGACAATACAAGTGGATTCCCTTACTGTTCTAGAGGAGAGAAGTCCAAATTGTGTCTGATGAGACTAAAATCCAAGGCTACAATCAGTTTGAAAGCAATAAGGCAGAATTACATTCTTCCCTTTGCAAGCTTCTAGAAGCCTCCTGGGCTTCCGGTTCTTAGTCGCTTGGCTTCCATCTGCAAATGTGTCAGTCCTGTCTCAGCTGTCATCTCATTTCCTATCCCTCTCTGACCTTCCTACCCCAGTCTAATAAGGGCCACCAGGATTACACTGGGCCTCACCAGGCAGCCAAGGCTGATGTTCAGACATCCAGATCCGTAGTAATCACATGTGCACAGTTCCTTTTCCCATATAAGGCAACATAGTTACAGGCTTCATATGCACCTACTGGGGAGGGGCATTATCTAGCAAGCATGCGCGCGCGCGCACACACACACACACACACACACTCCTCCACTGCCAAACTGAAATCTTGACATTTTACAGGCATTCCTTTGGGTCAAACATGTACCTAGCATGTGTGAGATCAAGGATTCAATTCTCAGCACTCCAACAAGGCAGGTAGTGGGGTACGCTTCTGGTAAAACTGATGGCAAGAGAGCCCTGGCTTGCTCACGGGCATCCCTCTGGCCTTGACTTCTCTTTAGTGAGATTCCGTTAGAGGTTGGTTTGTGGAGGCCCTATGTGAGGCCCTACCTGACCCTACAACCGTGAGATAGTGAGAAAAATCTAATGGTAAGATTACATGAAAGCAGGTATGATGGTGCATGCCTGTAACACCAGGACTCAAGGGTGAGGCAGGAGGAGTGTGAGTTCAAGGCAAATCTAGGCTATATGATGAGACACCACATCAAAAGAAGAAAGAAAGAAAGAACGAAAGGTAGAAGAAAGAAAAAAGAAAGGAAAGAAAAAGAAAAGAGAGGAAAGAAAAGAAAAGAGAAAGCCAGGCTTGGTGGCACACACCTTTAATCCCAGAATTTGGGAGGCAGAGGTAGATGGATCATGGTGAGTTCAAGGCCACCCTGAAACTACGAGACTACATAGTAAATTCCAGGTCAGTCTGGGCTAGAGTAAGACCCTACCTTGGAAAAAAAAAAAAAAAAAGACAGTAAGAAAGAGAAAAAAAAGAAAGAAAATAAAAAATAGAGAAGAGAAATAAAATGGTATTAATGAATTCATCATTCGACTGATCAGAATAGAGATCCTCCATCACCTTTAAAGAAAGACTGGAACCCAGAGCCGTGGTAGACACTTGTTCATCCTCCTGGGAGGTAGAAGCAGGAAGATCTGCAGTTCAACTCAGCCACATAATGAGCATGGGATACATGAACTCTGGCTCACAAAAGAAAAAAAAAAAAAAAAACTGAGAGGAAGTGAGGGGAGGAGATGTGAACAGCTGCAAGCCCGAGTTCCCAGACTGAAGGAATTGCTCTGCAGTGTCGCCGGCCAAAGCAGGGATGTCTGGAGAGACAGCTGAGGAATAGGGCCACAGCACAAGAAGCCCACATGGCAAATATGTTTGTCTCTGCAGGCAGGCCCTCCCCCTCCTCCACCTTGAGCCCTGATGGGAGCGGCCAGCCACGACCCCTGGCTTCCAGATGCCTGCAGTCAGGAGACATGGCAGGGTCCCAGGACAGTAACACAGCAAGGCCCGGGCACCCGGCCCTCTGATTGCCTCCCTGGTAGCCTAGGCTTTGGCAGTGGCCGCGTGCCTCTTCCTAAGCCCACAGACCGTATGGAAATGTACTTCCTCAGAGCCTGGCTCTCGCTGGCCCCAAGTTCTGATAACTGCTTCCTCCTTGACGTAGTGATGACTCCCACAGTCATTAGGCTAGGAGTGCTTCAGGATCCGCTGTTGATCAGGGAAGACATTTGACAAGAATCCTCACGCTCTCTACGATCACTTTTCCCTCCAGAGAGTGTCATTTACTTCCTGCCTGGACCTGCTGTGTCTTAGGCAGAGAGCATGCCGAGTTTGAGGAGGGCGCATTTCCAATCACGGAGGTAGGCTGTCCATGATGGAGGGGTGGGCTGCCTGATCCTAGAGCTCAAGGCCATTACATGTTTTTCTCTACTGAACAAGCGCTCCTGGCACTGTTTCCAGGAGCCCTGAACCCTAGCCAGTACCTGGGCTCCCAGCATACGCCCCCGATCCACAAGAGGACAAGAAGACGGCTGGGATCTGGCTGAAGTCAGCTTAGCAGGTTTCTTTCTTACCGTGTAGCAGTCAGCCTTTTTGTTCGCATTTCTCTCTAAGTTCTGTTACTATGACTCATCAGGTCTGCAACCAGGCACATTTGGGGCACGGGGGCTGGGGAATGGTTCAGTTGTCAAAGCTGCTCACTGCGCGAGCCTGTGACCCATGTAAGGCTGCGCTCAGTCAGTGCATGGTCTGCGTTGCAGTCAGGTTTGCATCGCTGCGACCCAGAGCTGCTTGTGGGAGAAAAAAAAACGATTTGTTTTGGCTTACAGACTGGAGGGGAAGCTCCATGATGGCAGGGGAAAACGATGGCATGAGCAGAGGGTGGACATCACATCAGGTGGACAACAGCAGCAGGAGAGTGTGCCAAACACCAGCACGGGGACACCGGCTGTAACACCCATAAGCCCGCCCCCAACAATGCTCTGCCTCCAGGACGCTTTAATTCCCAAATTGTCACCAACTGGGGACCTAGCCTTCAGAACACCTAAGTGTATGGGGGACACGTGAATCAAGCAACCACAGTCTGTAATTCCAACATGCCTACAGCAATGTCAGGGAGGGGTCAGGAGAATCCTGATGCTCATAGGCCAGAGGGTCTGGTATTTGCAGTGGCAAACAAGAGACACCCTGTCTCTAACAGGGCAAGGACTGACACCCCAAGGTTGTCCTCGGATCGCCACACATGTGCTATGGCATATGCACATATATCTCACACACACACACACACCCAACACACAAATTGGAGACATGAGAGCATAAGATAGTGTCTGGACTTAACAAAGCTGGGGACCAGATGCTGGATCCTCTTGAACACATATGCCAGCATGCATGACCACCTGGTGGCCGGGCACCTCCTGTAGTCTCTGTCTCAGCACCCACTTGCGTTCAGAATTCTGTGGCCTGTCATACTCTCCGCTGAGCCAGCGCTGTATGATCCTCTCATAGGCCGTTGTCAGCTGACACCTTGCAGGTGTTGTGACAGCTGGCTCCAAGCAGGCACGCATAGAAATGGGGCACAGCTCAAAGGTGAGGGAGAGGGAGAGGTGGGTGAATTTGAGGAAGGAAGAGGTTTGACCGGCTTCATACGTTTGGCAACTGACCCCTTTTGATTCCTTTTGCTCCCTCCCCGGTTCTAGGTTCTAGTTTGGGCTCTGTCATGCTCACTAAGTACTTACCTGTGTGAGACTTGACTCCTGATAGGTGCTTTTTTTTTTTTTTTTCACTGAAAGATGAAGGCTAAAAATCAAAGTCTGTTCTAGATGTTCTTATGCAAGTACTTTATGTGTCGAGGCATTACGATTTAGTTTGACTGGGGCTCTTTAAAATTCAGTTTTAAAACGTGAGAGATTCAACGAACCCAAGCTTGGAACCCAGCTGCACTTCTTGCTGTGTGTGCCTGCGCGAATCATTTAACCTCTCTGAATTCTTCTATGTGTAAACCAAGAATAATGTCATTTGCCTTGCATCACTGTGTGGATTATATGAAACAATGTGTGTGTACCCCAGACATAAGCCAGCACCTCACATCATCTAGTCTGTATATGAAGTTGCATTTGGGAAAAACATTCCTAACGTCAAATACAGTGTAATGTTTTCTAAGGATAACAGCATCACTCAAAAATCATAAAGGGAACTAATTTATTTAATTTATTAAACTTATTTGTTTGCTTGTTTTTAAACTATGTAGCTCTGCTAGCCATGAACTCACTGTATAGCCCAGACTGTCCTCAAACTCATGCCCATCCTCCTACTGCAGCTTCCTGAGGGCTGGTATCACAGGCATGTGCCACTACTTCCAATAGACAACCAATCTGTAATCCATAACATTTATTTAAATATAATTCCTTCATCTGCCTGCTTCTCCTGTCCCTACCCACCAACTGCTCCAAAATCTCAACTACAGAAAGCCCTCGAGGCTCTTACAACCCTGGACTTGCCAGATTTAGCAAAAGTATCAGAACAAAACAAACAATAAAAAAGGGATGCACAGATAAATTTGAATTTCAGATATACCATGAATAAATTTTAGTACAAACATGTCCCCATGTGATATTTGGAGCATACTTTCAAACCAAAAAAGACAACTTGGACTAAAACATTACTTGTGCTGTAAAAAGTTATCTGTTGTTTATCTGAAATTCAAATCTAACTGGGCATCCTGCACTTTATCTGACAACCCCACCCACCAATCCTTTTCTGCTTCTCATTCCTCCCCATCTCATGCCTGTTTGTGTAGGTCAACTCCAAACAAGTTTGTCTCAGTTCATTTCAATTTTCATCACTCCGTGGCCCACTACCAGTTTATTGTCCACAATAAACTAGAGCTTTGGACGTGTCCCAGCAGAAAAAAATCCTTCCCCTTCTCCCTACCTCTCCAATGCTCTGTCTCTCTCTACATCCATTCCCCAGATCCTCAATTTATTTTAATTTTTTATGAGAGAGAGAGAGAGAGAGAGAAAGAGAAAGATAGAATGAGAGAGACAATTGGTGCACCCAGGCCACCAGCCACTGAAATTAAACTTCAGTCGCATATGCCACCTTGTGCGCATGTGAGAACTTGTGCTCTTGTGTCACCTTGTTCGTCTGGCTTACATGGGACCTGGAGAGTCGAACATGGGTCCTCAGGCTTCTCAGGTAAGTGCCTTAACTGCTAAAACATCTCTCCACCTCCCCTCCATTTTAAAAGACATATTTTATTTATTTATTGGAACAGGGACAGAGAGAATGGGCACACTAGGACCTCCAGCCACGACAAATAAACTCCAGATACATGTGCCACCTTGTCTGTCTGGCTTACATGGGTCCTGGGGAATTGAACCTGGGTCCTTAGATTTCACAGGCAAGCGCCTTAACTGCTAAGCCATCTCTCCAGCCCCAGATCCCCCATTTTTAAAAGGCACAAGGTGAAAGAGAAGAGGAAACTAATTAGTTAAAAGCTAAATTTTTGTTAGGGAGTACAAGCAGATTCTCACATACTCATAAGATATTTAGCACGAGGGCTAGGGCTTAGAACATAGAAGATTGGTCTTATTCTCCTAGTCTCCTCATTATTATTATTGGATAGACATCTTTTCCTACCCTCCCAGGCCCATTTCAAGGAGTTATATTTTTTATAGAATTCCATGAAGCATAAATGTTCAAAAGGAACTGGTATACACCCCATTGTATCCATAAGGGGAACTGTGGTGGTTCTGAGCCACTGGGGTTTGGACCTGTACAATCCCATGTTCCATCCATTCTAGAACTGTCCCAATGCCAAAGCCACAGGTAATTCCAGCATCATACTGCCCAGGGCTGGGGGTCATAGCACCAACCCACCTCCTGACCCAGGAAGTTCTGAACTTCCAAAGGGCCTCTCAGTGAGCAGAGACTCCTTCAGGGACAGTGGCCTTAGTTCTCTTTAGAAATTGCTATGGCCTCGCTCCTAATGGGTATTCCTCCATCCTGAGGCCACCCAAGGGAGTTAAATTCCCATTATGAAAACAAAGTCCGCTGAACTGAAAGAGATGTTGATCCTGAGCGCCAGCAAGAGCCACGCCTCATCCCCAAAGGGGTGCCAGGTCCATTAGAGCTTTTCACAGCTGACTGCTCACCTGTCCTTCATTTTCCACTTCACTCGGTGCACTAAACAGTGTCCTGGAGTGAAGGACCTGGCAGAACAAACTGAGAAAATTGAACATTTCCCCCTCAGCCCTCTTTGAAGCAGACCCTTCAGGCTGCCTCACCCTCTCCCTTTTCCCCTCTTTCTCTTTTTCTTCCAAGATGGAAATCCAATCTGGGGCAGATCAGACCTAAGGCTTTTGGGAAAATTGGCATTGCAACTCATTTCCACTTATAACTACCAAGGGGCTTCTCCACTGTTCTCTCTTCTTATATCACCACTACTTCTCAAAAACACAGGTAAGAAAAAGAAAGGCTTTAAAAAAAAAAAAAAGGAGGCTGAGAGGCAAGGGACACTTGCTAATTTCAATTCATTTTAACAAATATTGCCTGTAAGGGACCAACTCACTTCAGGGGCTACAAAATAGGATAAAGCCAGCCTCTGCCCTCCTGAGGACCCCAGTCAATGGAGACTGAGACTTAAGTGACACAAGAGCGGGCCGTCCTCACCATGGGCGTTGGAGTGTCTAGGCAGGAGCAGGGCAGGTAGAAGAGCTGGTTTAATGCCTTGAAAACAGGAGCAGCATTGGGGTACGTGGAGTTCAGGCTGTTGGGGTGGGGCACTTTGTCAGTTCATGTGTGATCGCACACATGAGTTTCTTCCTTTTCTTCCTCTAGTCTTTCATGATAACACCCATCCCTCTTCCCCCTCCTCTACCAGGGTGACTTACACTGAATCGCACAACCCTCCAAACCCTTGGGCTCCACAAAACCAGATCATTTTGTCCAGCTTCTTCCATAGCTCTCTGTCTGTAAGAGGTTCTGCGTGGCCTCCGAGTTGAGCTCTGGAAAATGACAATGAGCAAAACGAGCAGGCCCCACCCCCATGGGACTTACAAAAGAGGTGGTTGAGCAGACGTTCTGAATGCTAGCTGAGGATGTAGCTCAGTGGTCATACAGTGCCTACCTAGGATTCATGAGGCCCTGGGTCAATACCCGATACGGCAAAATGAAATAAAATAGGAAGCACATGCTTTGGAGTGGATTTGGATAGAGTTGGTACCATCTATGAAACCTTGGGCCAATAAAATTGTTTGTGACTCAGTTTGCTGACGTATAACATAGGCACACTAATCCTCACCTCCTGGGCTTGTTGTGAGGTAGAAATGAGATGTACATCAACGCCCATGGGAGTCAGCATTTACTCCTACATGCGTGTAGCGTAGATACCGCGCATTTTGGTCCCTGATGATGATACCTGACAACACACTGTGCTTCGCTGTTTTCCAATTGTTTCATATGCATCCGTTTCACTTCACAAACAGTATCACAAACCTCTCGGGGAAACAAGAGTACTGGGCATATTGTAAGGATTCAGTGACTAACTGGGTTTGGGTTTCAGGAGAATGTGAAAAAAATTTTTTTTTTTTTTTCCTGCAGAACCACTGAAATTTCCATTTTAGGCAACAGCAAAGAGCCGGAGAATTTCCGTGGCTGCAACTGCCGACCGTATGCGTTGGCTCGGCAGGTAGGGCAGAGGGAAAGATAAAGTGCATTCCAATCGGGCTGTGACAGCCTCCTGTGACAGATAGCCTGTGGAGCAGAGGAGAGCACAGCTGAATAAACTGGGGCATGGATAGAAATGAATGCAGCGGGGGGACACTCGGCAGGATGAAAGAGTGGGCCAGTGGGAGGCTGGAACAGAACGCTCACTCCTGCCCAGGGGAGGCAGGGGCAGCTCTTCAGGTGGGAGCGGTGCTCTGGGAATTCCAGGCTATGGTTACATGGAGGCCTGGTGGAAAAGCAACCCAACGGCAACCACAGGCATGGCAGATGATGATTAATGAATGCATAATTGCTCCCACGGGTGCTGTGTCTCCCTCCCCTTAGACACGTCACGGGGCTGTGGCCACGGGAGAGAAACCCGGGTGACAGTGACATTGGAAAAGGGTTCTTTTCTGAGCAATCCCTACAGACATCTGGCAGCTAGGAGATGGAGCATAAATATTTGTCCGTTACGCTTAGAACTCTGAGAATTACAAACCCTATCATATAAGCCAGTACGGTGGCACGCGTCTCTAATCCCAGCACTCGGGAGGCTGAGGCAGGAGCATCTTAAGTTCAAGGCCAGCCTGGGCCACATCAAGGGCCTCTGTCTCAAAACCCAAAACAGGGCTGGAGAGATGGCTTAGCAGTTAAAGCGCTTGCCTGCGAAGCTAAGGACCCATGTTTGACTCTCCAGGTCCCAGTGTAAGCCAGATGCACAAGGTGATGCAAGTGCGCAAGGCTGCGCATGCGTACAAAGGGGCGCATGCATCTGGAGTTCTATTGGGGTGTCTGGGGCCCTGGTGTGGCCCAATTGTTTCTCTCTCTCTCTCTCTCTCTCTCTAAGAAAAAAGGCCACTCTGTAGGGTTTGCCTCAAACAAAACAAAACAAAAAAAAAAAAACCCTCATTACACATTGTATAAGGGGAGTACCCAAACCAGTCCATCTGGAGGGAAACTAAAGTGCACAGAAATAACTTAGCCATCGTGATGCAGGAAATGATCAACGGATAGCTTGGCTGTCTCCGAAGCCCTGGACTCCCAGCTCATTCTTGAGGTAAACAATTAGCAATTAGAGCCTATCTGTTATGAGGGGCCGTAGCCCAGCAGCAGAGACAGATTTTGAGTGTACCCCGAAATGTCTTCAAGCGTGGCGCTGTCCTTCTCCCAGGTTCTCTTCCAACCTGGGCAACATGGTTGCTTTGACCTTATTTCTTCCCGTCTGATTCTAACCACACGGTCTTTCAAAACTGGAGAAAACTGGGCGATGAGGCAACATACCACCACCCCTCCACAGAAGCCTCCGCTGAGACTAGTTCTCACTATTATTAATAGGGTGCCCACCACCGTGAGGCCCAGGCAGCGGGTTCCCCCCATGGTGGACGCTCAGAGCAGGCCAGTTGCTCTGGCCCTGTCAGACATCACAGCTTCGGGCGGGCTCCCAACAGCCAGGCACGGGGAAGCAAATAAACAAGTTGGTGCTGGCCGGGAGCTGAGTCATAAGGACTCGGTTGGGGGGGAAGGGGGAGGAGGCTGATGGAAAGGTGAGCGGTGGCTCACTGGCTTTGTGAGCAAACAGCTTACAGAGGCTGGAGGAAAATCTGCTCCTGTCTGTCTCTGCTGCTGACAGAGCCCCGGCAGGGTAGATGATCTCCCTAGCCCTAGGGTGAGCCTCAAACTGGCATTTTATTGCAGATTTTAAAAAACTGCCCTCCCTTGCCAATTCTCCTGTTTTATATCTTTTAATTGTTTTTAAATTGTATGGTGTGTGCCCTGAGGGGATCTTAACACCAAGGGCGGCGCTTTATAAAATACATAGGGAGCAAGCTAGGTTTGCTTCCCCACGGAGTGTGGATGGAGCAAGCCAGGCAGAGTGTTATGGGGGTGAGGGCCTCCACTGCCCCAGTTCCCCAATCGCGCCATGCTAGGGCTTCTAAACACCAGCATGAACCAGACGTTTGGAAGCCAGGGGGTTGTGTGAGTCATGTGGAAACATCCAAATCCAGGCATCCAAACTGTGCCTTTGCTACTGCCGTGGGCAGCCAGACAGACAGAGAGGCAGCGTCAGAAGATAGAGTCGCTGAAGGGAACCACATCCTTTGTGGCTATTTAGAGAGAATGTGTGCCCTCCACCAGGAGGTGAGAAGTCCACTTAAAAAGACAAAGCTAGGGGCTGGAGAGATGGCTTAGCGGTTAAGTGCTTGCCTGTGAAGCCTAAGGACCCCGGTTCAAGGCTCGATTCCCCAGGACCCACGTTAGCCAGATGCACAAGGGGGCGCACACGTCTGGAGTTCGTTTGCAGTGGCTGGAAGCCCTGGCGTGCCTATTCTCTCTCTCTCTCTCTCTCTCTCTCTCTCTCTCTCTCACTCTCCAATAAATAAATAAAAATGAACAAAAAAAAAATTAAAAAGACAAAGCTAGATCTCCATCTTCCCAACTCTAAATGAAAGACCAAAAGGCCAACCAAGGATCTTCTGCTGAGAGTCAGTGTACTCATTGCCCAGGTCACACACACACTCACAAACACACACACACACACACACACAAAAAAAAAAAAAAGATCAAGAGGTGGGGCTGGAGAGATGGCTTAGCAGTTAAGGCGCTTGCCTGCAAAGTCAAAGGACCCAGGCTTGACTCCCCAGGACCCACGTGACACATTCATCTAGAGTCTGTTTGCAGTAGCAAGATGCCCTGGTGTGCCCATTCTCTCACTCTCTTCCTCGCTCTCCATCTCTCTGCCTCTTTCTTTCTCTCACACACAAATAAATAAAATAAAATAAGTTTTTTTTAAAAAAAAAAATCAAGAGGTGACACAGTTTGAATGTGAAAGGCTCCCCTGTATAGCACATGCGTTTGGACACACTTGGCTGTAGGCTGATGGCCCAGGGCTGGAAGGTTGTGAGACTTTAAGAGGTGGAGCCTCACTGGAGGAAGTGGGACCCTGGGGTTGGGCTTTGAAGTTTTATAGCCCAGCCCCACTTCCTATGGGCTCTCTGCTTCTTTTGTTGTTGTTGTTGTTGTTGTTTTCAAGGCAGGGTCTCACTCTAGCCCAGGCTGACCTGGAACTCACTCTGTAGCCCAGGCTGGCCTCAAACTCATGGAAATCCTCTTAGCTCAGCCGCCCTAGTGCTAAGGTTAAAGGTGTGCACCACCACACCCAGTTCTGTTTCCTTTTCTGATGTGAGAAGGTAGGGTCTCAGCTGCAGATCCCTGCCACAATGCTCTCCCCTTCATGACAGACCCCCTCAAACAGTAAGCCAGAGCAGACCCTCTTTCTTTATGTTGCCTTTGTCAGGAATTTTGTTACAACGACGAGAAAAATAGCTAATACAGGAGAGAATACTTCCACTCTTTCTTTCTTTTCTTTTTTTTTTTTTTTTTTTTTTTTTTTGAGCTAGTTTCTCACTCTAGCGCAGGCTGACCTAGAATTCACTCTGTAGCCCCAGGCTGGCCTTGAACTCATGACAATCCATCTACCTCAGCCTCCTTAGTGGTACCACCATGCTGCCAGGCTCTGCTCTCTTTTTATGGCTACGACAAGAAAATATCACAAGGAGGGCTGGAGAGATGGCTTAGCGGTTAAGGCGCTTGCCTGCGAAGCCTAAGGACCCACATTCGACTCTCCAACCCCACCTAAGCCAGACGCACAAAGGTGAGGCAAGCACAAGGTCTCACGTGCCCACTAGGTGGCGCAAGCGTCTGGAGTTTGATTTCAGTGGCTGAGGCCCTGGACCACCAATTCTCTCTCTCCCTCTGTGTCTTTCTCATGCTTGCTCGCTGTCTCTAAAAATAAAAATAAAAATAAAAATATTTTTTTTAAAAAAAAGAAAATTATAGGCCAATATCCTTGTGAATACAATCAAATCTCCTCAACAAAATTCTAGCAGGTGAAAGTCAACAATACATTCATAGGATCATTCACCCCCACCAAGTGGGATTGCACGCAAGCATGCTTCCACTCATGTAAATCAGCGGTTGTGATGCAGCTCGTCCACAAAATGAAAGACAAGAGCCACAGAAAAAGAATTTGACAACACGCAGCCTTCTTCCATGAGAAAAGCTCTCAGCAAAATAGGGGTGGAAGGAATGTGCCTCGGCACAATAAAGGCCAGACACAGTGACCCCACAGCTACCATCTCACTCAGTGCAAGAATGTGCAAGCCCTTCCTCTAAGAAGCCAAGGATGCACGTGCTAACTGCTTCCATTCCAGGTGGCACTGGAAGTCTAGCAAGTGCACTTAAAAGAGAAAGTGAGGCCTGGAGAGATGGCTCAGCGGTTAAGGCATTTGACTGCAAAGCCAAAGGACCCAGGTTCGATTCCCCAGGACCCACATAAGCCAGATGCACAGGGGGGGGCGCACGCATCTGGAGTTCGTTTGCAGTGACTGGAGGCCTGGTGTGCCCATCCCCTCCCCCCCCCCGCACACCTGCCTCTTTCTCTCTCTCCCAAGTAAATAAACAAATAATTTTTTTTTTTTTTTTGGTTTTTCGAGGTAGGGTCTCACTCTGGCCCAGGCTGACCTGGAATTCACTGTGTAGTCTCAGGGTGGCCTCGAACTTACGGCGATCCTCCTACCTCTGCCTCCCAAGTACTGGCATTAAAGGCATGTGCCACCATGCCCGGCTAAATAAATTTTTTTTTTAAGAAAGAGCAAGTGAGAGGAAAAAAAAAAGACATCCGAACAGGAAGAGGAGAAATCAAGTAGCCACTGCTGGCTGATGACGTGACCAAGTAACAGGGACCACAGTAGAGCCCAGAGTACGGCTGAGCAGTTAAAGGTGTTTGCTTGCAAGCCTGCAGATCCAAGTTCCATCCTCCTCAGTGCCCACACGGAGCCAGATGCAAAGCGGCTTACACATCTGTGATTCCAACTTGCCTCAAGCCATGGGAGGAGGAGGCAGGAGGATCCAGAAGCTCTCAGTCAGCTGCAGCGAGAGAGAGTCCGTTCTCAAGCTAGATGGTAAGACCCTCTTGCTGAAGACTTTGCACCCTTGGGCTTCGGGTTCCTGAGAAATCACGCTGGAGCTGAGCTGGAAGCCTCCTCCCTATTGACTAGCTGTCACGATGCTGAAAGAATGATGCGGCCTGTGCGGGAGAACATTCACCAATGGTCTTAAGTAGCAGTAAACGCAATAAGTACTACAATTGGTACAACAGTGGCCTGTCTGTTATGGGAGAAACCAGCTGCTCTGATTGTACTTGAGCGCAATCCATAGGAAGGAATTCATGCCTGGTACTGAAAACCTAATCAAAAGCTAAGGCTTGGGAGGTCATAAGCCCTGGAGGAGAAAACTACTACTGTTGTCTAGCTAGATGGATATATTATGCCCCAACAAACTACCCTCTAAATACTTATGTTTAAGTAATGCTACTCTCACTTTTGGTTAGAGAAGCTTCTTTTTATAGACGGCAGTGACCACTGGACAGACTCAAAACTCATGAAAGTGCTGAGAAAAAGTGACAGTGGAGTGTTCAGCACTGAAACATCTCTATCACACACTCAGAAACCATTTCAGAAGAGGTGGGGAGAAAGAATGTAAGAGCCAAAAGAAGGGAGGAGTGCTTTGTCATATTGTCTTCCAGACACAAAGGGGCCATGGTATCCATGATCTCACAGTGTCTGATGCTACCCACAAAAGACCTGCATGATAGGAGGGGAAGAAAGGAGACAACAAAATAGAAGAGAGGCCGGGCATGATGGTGCACACCTTTAATACCAGCACTCAGGAGGCACAGGTAGGAGGATTGCCATGAGTTCGAGGCCACCATGAGACTCCATAGTGAATTCCAGGTCAGCCTGAGCTAGAGTAAGACCCTGCCTCAAAAATAAATAAATAAATAAATAGAAGAGAGATGAGCTAAAAAGAAGAAGGATTCAAGGCTGGGTGTGGTGGCACACACCTTTAATCCCAGCACTTGAGAGGCAGTGGTAGGAAAATTGCCATGAATTCAAGGCCACCCTGAGACTCCATAGTGAATTCCAGGTCAGCCTAAACTATGGTGAGACCCTACCTCATAAAAAAAAAAAAACTAAATAAATAAATAAATAAGAAGGATTCAGTGGAGGGGGGTTCAGAAGACGGAAAAGGGAGAGTGATGGAAGGGGGTTATAATCATGTTATTTTATTTATATGTATGGAAGTTGTCAACAAAAAGTTGAGAGATTAAGCCGGGTGTGGTGGCGCACACCTTTAATCCCAGCATTCAGGAGGCTGAGGTAGGAGGATCACAGTGAGTTCAAGGACAGCCTGAGACTGCATAGTAATTCCAGGTCAGCCTGGGCTAGGAGGAGACCCTACCTTGAAAAAAAAGAAAGTTGAGAGACAGAGAGAGAGAAGGACTGGCTCAAGAAGGTGGTTGGAGAGGAGACACACCCTGAGGATGTCCTCTCATCTCCACATGCATACTATGGCATGTACACACATGCGTGTGCACACACACACTCACACAAATATATATACTAAAAAAATGAAAGCCCTAAAGATTCTACTAATAAGGCCAGGCTGTGGTGGCGCACACCTTTAATCCAGCACTTGGGAGGCAGAGGTAGGAGGATAACCATGAGTTTGAGGCCACCCTGAGACTCCATAGTGAATTCCAGGTCAGCCTGGGCTAGAGTGAGACCTTACCTTATAAAAAAAAAAAAAAAAAAGATTATGGAGGTTGGACAGATGGCTCAATGGCTAAGGCATTTGCCTGCAAATCCTAACCACCCGAGTTTGGTGCCCCAGTACCCATGTATAGCCAGGTTCACAGTGGCACATGCATCTGGAGTTCATTTACAGTGGCTAGAGGCCCTGGTGAACCCATTCCCTCTATCCCTCTGACCCTCTTCTATCTCTCTCTGTTTACAAATAAATAACTTTTTAAAAAGATTCCAATTAGCCAGGCGTGGTGGCACACGCCTTTAATCCCAGCACTCAGGAGGCAGAGGTAAGAGGATCACCATGAGTTTGAGGCCACCCTGAGACTACACAATGAATTCCAGGTCAGCATGAGCTAGGGTGAGACCCTACCTCAAAAAAAATAAATAAAAATAAAAATAAAAAGATTCCACTAATATTTATTAGTAGTAATAAATAGTAAATGAATAGAGTAAAGCTGCAGGACATAGAATCAACAGATGATCAGTCAACATGTCTACACACTAACAAAAAAAATTCAAACCAGAAATCCACTAACAGTAACTACAGCCTGCTGATTTAGAGGGCTATAAGAGATTATCTGGGTCAGATATGGATTGCAGCCCCTACTCTCACACTTAGTCATTTTGTCAGTTGAGGCATGTGGCCTCATGGTTCTAGAAGTCTTAGTTATTTAGGTAGTGTGATAGAAATACCATGAATATGGAGTAAGGCAGAGGGAGACAGATAGTCTAAGTAAAATGTTGACTTAGGGGCTGGAGAGATGACTTAGCAGTTAAGGCACTTGCCTTCAAAGCCAAAGGACTCAGGTTTGATTCCCCGGGACCCACATAAGCCAGATGCACAAGGTGGCACATATGCCTGGAGTTCGTTTACAGTGGCTGGAGGCCCTGTCATGCCCATTCTCTCTCTCCCTCTCCCTCTATTTACCTCTCTCAAATAAATTAATTTAAGAAAATAAAATAGGGCTGGAGAGATGGCTTAACAGTTAAGCGCTTGCCTGTGAAGCCTAAGGACCCCGGTTCGAGGCTCGATTCCCCAGGACCCACGTTAGCCAGATGCACAAGGGGGCGCACGCATCTGGAGTTCGTTTGAAGTGGCTGGAGGCCCTGGCACACCCATTCTCTCTCCCTCTCTCTCATCTGCCTCTTTCTCTCTCTGTCTGTCACTTTCAAATAAATAAATAAAAATGAACAAAAAGAATTAAAAATAAAATATTAAAAGCACGTGGCACTCATGGTTGCTGTTACTGTGTATTTCGGGCTGAAATAGGCAAACATGGAAGAAACAAAAGACCAGAAATACAGTCAATACTTGGTGTCTGCAGGCCCATCTCTACAGATCCAACCAAGCCCAGAAAATATTGGGAAAACCTGTGGCTATATCAAACGTGTAGACTCTTTTTCCATTGCTCCCTACACAATAGCAGCTAGTTGTATAGCGTTCACATTGCACTGGGTATTAATCAAGAGAAGATTTAAAGTATACAGGAGGATTGCATAAGTTATGAACCACTTTCACGTGAGACTTAAACACCCAAAGGTTTTTATTTATCCACAGGTACATATTGAAGAATCAAACCCCAAAACCAGAGGCAACTGTCACTGTCTCCGAGGCACGTGTTCTCCAGAATCCCACCCAGCCTCCTCTCTGCCCACCCAAACCAAGAGACTTCCACATTAAAGAGAGCCTGGATCTGTGCCCCAGCCCAGCCTCTCCACAGCCCTGTGGCTCTACGTTACCCAACTTCTTGAGTCTGCTTCCACTTCTGCAAGATGGAAATGATAATTAAAACACTTCCTACCTCATGAGGTTATGGGGAGCCTCAACTGTGACAATATGTGACATTTGCTTCAAAAACCACTAAGTGGGGTTGGAAGTTGTAAGGGTAGAGCACTTGCCTTGCAGGCCAGTGACCACAGGTTCAATCCCCAACACCAGGCTTGGAGGCAGGGGGAAAAGTATTTATAAAGCAAACTGAAAAGATCACACCTTACACACGTTCTACCTCGCCTAGTCTTTTCTATGAAAGAAATCTAACTCAGACTGTATTGAGAGTGAGTGAAAAGAAAAAAGGAAAGAGGGGAGATCGTATTGCTCATGCGACTAAGAAATCCCAGAGTAACTTGCGGAGCAGCTGGATCCTGGTTCCCAGAAGATGACACAAGGGGATCTGAGTGTCTCCTGTGCCCAGTTCTGATTTCCTTGGCTGACTTTATTCTCAGGCATCCTATGTGCAGATGTCCACCCGTCGGCTTTGCAGCTCAAGTAGAAACAGCACACTCAGGCTGGTCTCCAGCTAAGTAACCAAGGTGTGGTGGTTTGACTCAGGTGTCCCCCGTAAACTTAAGGCATTCTGAATGCTAGGTTCCCAGCTGATGGATATTTGGGAATTAATGTCTCCTGGAGGGAGTATATTGTTGGGGGAGGGCTTATGGGTGTTACAGCCAGCTTCCTCATGCCAGTGTTTGGCACACTCTCCTGTTGCTATGGTCCACACCTTATGTTGGCCAGGGGGTGATGTCCAGCCTCTGCTCATGCCATCATTTTCCCTTGCCATCATGGAGCTTCCCCTCAAGTCTATAAGCCAAAATCAACCCCTTTTTTCCCAAAAGTTGCTCTCGGTCAGGTGACTTTGCCAGTAATGTGAACCTGACTGAAACACAAGGATTGCCTTCAACACCCGATCCTCCTGCTCCGCCCTCTCAGAGTGCTGGCTAGAATCAACACTTTCCATGCCTGGAATACTCTGCTAAGCAACACGGCTTCGAGGCAGTGAATGTCCCGGCGCAGGTCACTGTGGCCAGAATTACCCAGGCTTCCTGGCGCCTGTCACCGCAAAGGCCAATGGACAGAGACAAGAATTAAATCTTTCAAGTTGCACTTTATTCAATGAGCCTGCAAGTTGAGAAGGCAGCACATTAACACCCTAAAAGCTGACTTCAGGGTTAGAGAGATGGCTCAGCCATTGAGGTGCTTGCCTGTAAAGCCTAACGACCCCCAAGTTCAATTTCCCAGTACCCACGTAAAGCTAGATGCACAAAGTGGCGCATGTGTCCGGAGTTCGTTTGCAGAGGCTAGAGGCCATGGTATACCCATTCTCTCTCTCTCTCTCTCTCTCTCTCTCTCTCTCTGCCAGGCATGGCGGTGCACACCTTTAATCCCAGCACTCAGGAGGCAGAGGTAGAAGGATCGCTGTGAGTTAAGACCAACCTAAGACTACGTAGTGAATTCCAAGTCAGCCTGGGCTAGAGTGAGAAGCTACCTCGAAAAAAAAAGACAAGAAAAGAAAAGAATAAGAAAAGTGCCTTCCACTTCATTTCCAGCAGTCAGATCACAGAGAGAGAAGGGGAGACAACGGCAGGCAGGCAGTTGTCCTGTGCGCATGTCAGATGGGCAGCCACATTTCTGAGGCTTCTCCCATTATCACGCCTTGAACTCTTCCCTCAGTCTGTGGATGTGTGGGCTCAGGAACTTCTTGAAAGACTGGGTCTAGTTGGTTCTGCAGGTACCAACCTTGCACTCCTCCAAGGGCATCTGAAGTGGGACAGGGTGTTAACTCAGAACAAACCACTAGCAGTGTGTCTGTCTGTGCTAAGGTGTTAATAATGTGTACGTGTAGATTTGAGGCACACAAGTGTGTCTTTTTGAGGGTGGAGAGAGAGAGAGAAAGAGAGAGAGGGGGAGAGAATGGGCACATCAGGGCCTCTAAGCCACAGCAAACAAATTCCAGATGCATGCGCCACCTTGTGCATCTAGCTTACGTGGGACCTGGAGAATCGAACCTGGGTCCTTAGGCTTCGCAGGCAAGCGCCTTAACCCCTAAGCCATCTCTCCAGCCCACGTGTGTCTTTAAAATACAGAACATGAACATGTCCCGTCCATCTCTTCTATCCTCTAGCATTGGGAAGAGCACCCTGCTTTTGTTGAGAAAGGTAACCATAAGTAAGAAAGGAAACAAAACCCCGTTTTGCCTGGATCGTAAAAATTAAGAATGTGTTTAATAAGTGCTACTGGAGCAAAATTCTTACCCACTCATTTCTGGCTCTGATTCCTGTTTTATTTGAGCATCTACACGAAATCAGACTTCAGATGCTAGTAACCGAGGCCCTGTCGTTGGCAGGCTGTGTGCACAGAAGGGCAAATAGTGAGTGTAGGTCCAGGAAACCACAGGTCGCGTGACCTAAGGCCTATCGTCTCAGCCAATTCCACTTCCCTTAGGAGCCTGACAGACTTCCTCCATCCTGTCACCACTTCCATCTCCTGAGCCCCCCTTCCTTCGCTATCTTATCATATTATGAAAGCTAAATTCATACTTTTTTAGGAAACTTCAATAGACATACAGATTCCCATACTCTGCCTTCTAGAAGCCTTCACACCCCTTCCCCAGACATGTACGTATACTGTATGTAAGGTTTTCATAGGAGCATACTGTTTCAGAACACATGCCAGACACTTAGAAAAGTGTCCATACCTACCATGCAAAAATAGTAATTTTAATCAATCCATGAGTTTTATTTCATGCATTTTTTTTTTCCACAGAGCAGCTATACTGTAGGTTGTTTGCCTAGTCCCCTGTTGTTGGAGAACTAGAATGTTTACACGTGTTATGGTGTACTATAGAATCTTTTAAAAGCTGGGCTGGAGAGATGGCTTAGTGGTTAAGGCATTGCCTGTGAAGCCTAAGGACCCAGGTTCGATGCCCCAGTACCCATGTAAGCCAGATGCACAAGGTAGAGCATGCGTCTGGAGTTCATTTGCAGTGGCTAGAGGCCCTGGCATGTCCATTCTTTCCCTCTCTCTCTATCTGATTCATCTTTCTCTCTCTCTCTCAAATAAATAAAATACTTTTTTAAAAAAGGAAAGTAAAATGAGGGGCTAAAGAGATTGCTTCATGATCAAGGAACTTGCCTGCAGAACCTAAGGACCCAGGTTCAATTCCCCAGTACCCATGTAAGCCATTTGCACAAGGTGGCACATGCACCTGGTATTCTTTTGCAGTGGCTAGAGGTCCTGGCATGCCCATTCTCTACACAACCCCCTCTCTCTAGTAAATAAATTTTAAACAATTTTTAAAATTTTTATAAATAAAAGAAAACTTTAAAAAAAGTAAAATGAAACAAAAAGTGGGATTACAGCAGGGGAGGGAGGTATAATGACCAAAGAGGGTAGGAAAGATGAGGCAATGCGTACAGAAAAAGAAATAAAAGAGAGTGCTTCCACAAAAATATTTCTGTCTGACATCCTGTAACTCATACCTAGAACCCAGAAGTTTTTCGGGGCTCTGCCTCCAGCGCCACAGTTTTTGCTACCCGAAGTGAATAAACGAGCTCTACCCCGGGGGTCCGGTTGTGGCTACAGGGGATTGCCCTTGCCCCCAGCTCCAGCAGGGCACCTGCTCCTCTGGGCAGAGTTCCCACTCCTTAGACATCGTCATTCTTGGCCTGGGGATGTAGCTCCATTGGTAGAGTACCTGCCTATCAGGCATGAGGCCCTGGGTTTATTCTCCAGCACCACATAAAACTGCAAGTGACGTGAAAAGAGAGCTGGGGAAATATCTTAGCAGTAGAGTTCAATGCTTAAGGCCCTAGTTTCAATGCCCAGTACTAGAGAGGAAAAAAAAAAAAAAAAGCAATGCCAGGTGTGGTGGTGCACTCCTTTAATTCCAGTACTTGGGAGGCAGAGGTAGGAGGATTGCCGTGAGTTCCAGGCCACCCTGAGACTACATAGTAAATTCCAGGTCAGCCTAGGCTAGAGTGAGACCCTACCTCAAAAAACAAACAAACAAACCAAACAAAAAGCAGTTTATATATGCCCTAAAAGTGGTATTTCTACATGTAATTATGTATTTTTTTTGCACATGAGTACGTGCATGTGTGTATGATGTAGGCAACATGTATGTGCCCATGTGGTACCTGTGTGCTTGCCTGCAGTGATGTGCGCTCACCTGTGGTCATGGGAGAGAAACATCAGGTGTCCTCCTCCATCGCTCTTCCACCTATTATTTGAGCCGGCTGTTTTCTTCACAAGCCCCAGTCACTCTCTGGTCTCTGCTCCCCACAGGACTGGGTTACAGATCCGCATGGCCATGGCCAACCGTTTATGTGGGACCTGGGGATCAAACTCGAGTGGTCTCTCAGGCCTTTGTGCTTGCACAGGAAGAGCTCTTAACTGCTGAGCCACCTCTCTAGTTAATGTAGTTTAATACATTATGTATGTACAACAAAAGTAGCAATAATAAATATAATTAGGCATATAGTAAAATAGCTGAGAAGCAATATGCCATAAGGCAAATAGTGGTTGCCAAGACTATAGGTAGTTTTTGCTGCTTTGTTTCGAGAAAGGGTCTCACGCTATAGTTCAAGCTGGTCTTAAACTCATGGCTATCCTGCCTCAACCTCCCAAGTACTGGGATTACAGATATAAACCACCAGGTCTGGCTCTTTTGTTCTTTCCCCTTTTAAAATATTTTTGGGCTGGAGAAATGGCTTAGTGGTTAAGGCACTTGCCTGCAAAGCCAGAGAACCCAGGTTCGATTCCCCAGCACCCACGTAAACCAGATGCACAAGGTGGCACACGCATCCGGAGTTCGTTTGCAGTGGCTAGAGGCCCTGGTGCGCCCATTTTCTTATCTGCCTCTCTCTCTCTCTCTCTCTCTCAAATAAATAAAAATATTTAAAAAATTAAAAAATAACTGCATGTGATATCACACCTATAACCCCAGCACTCAGGTAAGGAAGGCAGAAGGAATGGAAGTTCAAGGAAATTACAAACACTGGGCTGGAGAGATGGCTCAGCAGTTAAGACACTTGCCTGCAAAACCTAATGACTAGAGTTCCATTCCCCAGTACCCATGTAAAGCCAGATGCACAAAGCGGCTCATGCTTCTGGAGTTTATTTGTAGCAGTTAGAAGCCCTGGTGTGCCCATTCTCTCTTTCTCTCTCTCTCTCTCTCTCTCTCTCTCTCTCTCTCTCTGTCTCCTTGCAAATAAATAAATAAATATTTTTAAGTGACAAGTATTGACTGTAAAAGTATTGCTTCTTCACAGACTGGCAGGAAAAGAAAGCATAGCTTGCCCCATGAAAATAATGCATTTTCCATGTAAGAGTAAATGATATGTTCCCATAAGAGAACCTTAGAAAAAATAAAAATCGTTCTCACTTCATTAGTGATATCTGAGTGAGCCAGGCGAGATGGGGGGACTCTGGCCTCCCTATTCCCGGAGGGGTTGGTACAGGTCGTCTGTCATTCACCCCCACTCCCACATGAGAGCCACAGAGTCAGCCAGGCCACAAGTGAGGCAGGAACTTAGTATCTAGTCATCTATTGCCCGAATCCCACTTGATTGCTACAAGAGACTATTTGTGCACAATATCTCTGAAACAAAGCTCCTTTGGCGGCAGTATGTGAACCAACAGGTCACACAGTGGGCAGGAATCTGGATCCTCGATAATCTATTCACAACCCTGAGACTAGGTGCAGAACTCACTTTTTCCACAGGGGATGTATAGACTGTGGCCTCTTTTAAAAGAGTTTACGTTCTGTGTCTGTTTTCACTCTAATTGAATCAAGATCAAGGCTGACCAGCTCTTAAATGTTTAATTTTTTTATGACCTAGGCCTGAAGCACATGCCTAGTTGATTTATACAACTCATATCTGCATGGTGTTGGTGGGTTGAGACAAATCTCTTTTCAGAACTGAAAATGACTCCTATTTTTTTTCCCCCCTTCTCAAGTCCTTGCTGCAAGCACAGGCTAGCATTCTAAAAAGTCTGGAGATAGACATGGGCCCATTTCCAAGGGGGTGGGGGCTGTGCCTTGCCCATCCGTCAGTCTTCTCTTGTCACTGTCCCTGGACCACTGTGAAGGAATCAAGATGTGTTTCATTCAATCAGAATCATTTATGAATGGCAGAACCACTTTCTGCTTCACTGCAGCTCGTGATGGTGAGATGAGCGAATTACAGCCACCGGCTATTAGAGAAAGAAGGGGTGTGAAATTTAATGTCACACATGGCAAACCTTTCTTTGGAAGCTTTTCATGTCATGACCATTGTGTAACACTGGTGTAAGTGCTTTGGGACTTACATCCCAGTCCCTTGACATGCATGCTGAGTTCTGGCTAGGCTAGGCCAAATGCAGGGGGTGGGGGGGAGACTTTGGACCTCCTATTGTTCCCCACCCCACCCCATCCTACCTTGACATCTTTGGAACCTGAAGTTAACAGGTTCCACACAATCAGCTGTATGCCATGGCCTCGGAGGAGGAAAGGACCATGCTACAGAGAAATTTCATGCTCTGGTAGAAATGACCCCTCATCAGGCAGCAAACTGTTAAAAGAGATTCTAGGAAAGAACGAGAGGGATGTGAGAGAGAGAGAGAGAGAGAGAGAGAGGGAGGGAGAGAGAATACGAGAATATGAACTTGCTCCGATCTCTACTAGGTGTGACATTGAGCTGGGTGGATACACATCCCACCAAGCCCACACCTGCCTTTCAATGAGAAACATAAAAGGATCACCACAGGGCCTTGCCTTCCTTTCCTCGCCGGAAGTGTCATCGTAACAAGCGACTTTATCCCAGCCTTACAGTCGGCTTTTTGTGACACTGAGATGTCAGCCACTCAGTTGTATCTTACACACATACACACTCACTCACACTCACCCTCCTCCCACAGGTAAGAGTTCTTATTCATTATGGAGCTGAGCCAACCCTAAGAACTCAGACAGCATCAGACTGACAAGAGAGTGGGAAGAAAACTCGCTCCAAAGAGCCTGCAGTCTGCGTGTGCAGAAATAATTGCAGACTTACAGAAAAGCACCAAGCACTTTTTCCAAAAAAAAAAAAAATGCAACAAGAAGAATTGACAATTATAAGATAGTGGGCTGGAGAGATGGCTTAGCAGTTAATGCATTTGCCTGTGAAGCATAAAGACCCAGGTTCAATTCTCCAGGGCCCATGTAAGCCAGATACACAAGGGGGCGCATGCATCTGGAGTTCGTTTGCAGTGGCTGGAGACCCTGGTGCGCCCATCATCCTCTCTCTCTCTCTCTCTCATTTCTCTCTGCATACAAAGAATATTTTTTTAAATTACAGAATATCCTTCAGTTCATTTGCTTGTCATCATCCCTTTTCCACATCCTTTCGTTATGAAGCCTTTGAGGAGAAGATGCAAATAGAATCCCTTGATCCCTAAGTACATAAGTGTGTATTTCCTTAAAAAAAAAAAATCACAGCACCCTTTCACAATCCACATCAGGAAGCTAATATTGACACAATACCATTATCTAAGCTTTTGTTTATTTATTTTATTTACTTATTTATCATTATTATTATTATTATTTTAGCTTTTCCAGGTAGGATCTCACTCTAGCCTAGGCTGACCTGGAATTCACTATGGAGTCTCAGGATGGCCTCAAACTCACAGCGATCCTCCTACCTCTGCCTCCCGAGTGCTGGGATTGAAGGCATGCGCCACCATACCCAGCTTATTATCTAAACTTTTAAAACCTTTTTTAAAATTTGACCATTTTTCTTATTCACGTTCTTTATAGCAAAACAACAGAGAAAGAAAAGAACCAGAACCCAGATCCTATGCTATTGGGCCTCTTTAAGTTCCTTCAAGTAGAATAGCTTTTTAGTCTTTGTCTTTCACGACTCTGGCATTTTTGAAGAATAAAAGCCATTTATACAGCCGGCTGACCCTCATTTGGGGCTTGTCTGAGGTTTCCTCACAATTAGACGCGGGTTATGCACTCTGGGTAGCAGGGCCACTGAGGTGAGCTATGTCCTTCCTTAGTGTACATATTTAAAGACATGTGACATCAGCTTGTCCCATTTGTCCCTTGTGATGTCAACTGTGATCTCTTGGTTCAAGTAGGCTCTAGCAAGCCTCGCCACTGTAAAGTGACTGTTTTTTTTTTTTTTCTGAAATCGGCATTTTGTGAGGAGATGCTGAGATTGTGTTACGAACCATACCTCAAACTTTCACTCACTTTTAACATCCATTGCAAATGCCTTTTAAAAATAAAAATATTTTTATTTATTTGTAAGCAGAGACAGAGAGAGAGAGAGAGAGAATGGGCACACCAGGACCTCTAGCCACTGTAAATGAACCAATTACAGACACATGTGCCACCTTGTGCATCTGGCTTTACATGGGTATTGGGGAATTAAGCCTGGGTCGTGAGGCTTTGCAGCCAGGCACCTTTACCACTGAGCCATCGCTCTACCACCCACTAATAATTCTTATCTGATAAATTATTATTATAAAAGTTGGCAAATAATGATTTCTTTTCTTTTTAAAAAAAATTTTTTTTTTTTTTTGAGACAAGGTCTCATTATGTAGCCCAGACTGGCCTCCAACTCATGAATTTATGGAGACCCTCCTGGCTCAGCTGCCCTAGTACTGGGATTACAGGATTATACCACTACTTCTAGCAGTGATTTAAAAAAAAAAAAAACATATGTATTTATTTATTTGCAAGCAGAGAGAGATAGAAAGAAGAGAGACAGAGAGAATGGGCACCCACGGGCCTCCAGCCACTGCAAACAAACTCCAGATGCATGCACCACTTTGTGCATCTAGCTTTATGTAGGTACTGGGGAATTGAACCTGGGTCATTAGACTTTGCAGGCAAGAGCCTTAACCACTAGGCAATCTCTCCAGGGCCCCCACCAGCAGTGATTTTGTTTAAATTTCATTTTTATTTTATTTTTTTAGACAGAGAAAATTGGCACGCTAGGGCCTCAGCCACTGCAGTCGAAGTCCAGACACTGTACCATCCAGTGGGCATGACCAACCTTGCACTTGTCTCATCTTCGTGCCACCCAGTGGGCATGACCAACCTTGCACTTGCCTCACCTTCATGCATCTGACTTATATGGGATCTAGAGAGTTGAACATGGGTGCTTAGCTTTTGCAGGCAAGCACCTTAACTGCTAAGCCATCTCTCTAGCTCAGCAGTGGTTTTTTTTTAAAATATATTTTATTTATTTGTTTGAGAGAGGGAGAGAAAGAGAGAATGGGTGCACCAGGGCCTCCAGCCACTGCAGACAAACTCCAGATGTGTGTGCCCCCTTGTGTGGGTCCTGAAGAGTCAAACCAGGATCCCTTGGCTTTGCAGGCAAACACCTTAACCCAGCAGTGATTTTTTTAAATGACATTTTCCCCTATATGGAGATTTGGAATTTTACTGCAAAGAAGGGCTTTTCCTTATGTCTTTTATGGTTGTTTTGTGGTGCTGGGACCTTAAGCATAGCAGGCAAGCTTCCACCACTAACTATGCTGCATGCCCAGGCCCAGAAGGGCTTTACCTTTTCATCCACTTATTTATTAGTTTACATCAGTATGGTCTTATATTCTGTTATTCGGTAGATTATAAAGTATTAAATAAAGATCTTAGATTGCCCAGATGTGACCAGTGGAAGCTCTTTCCTTACAGCTGTTTCTTTTGTCCTTTTGGCATGCCCAAGGAGGGCTATTTTAGAGGGAAGATGCTCTAGAACTCTGGTCCACAATATTCTCCAATATAAATGTTTAAATGGTATTCAAGAATCTCATTTGTGGCATACATTTGCAATCCTAGCACTCTGGAGGCTAAAGCAGAAGGTTCATCATGAGTTTAGATACAGCCTGGGATACATAGTGATACACTGTCTTAAAACATGCTGGGGGTGGGGGGAGCTGGGAAGATAGCTCAGTGGCTAAAGGTGCTTGCCTGCAAAGCCTGTTGACCTAGGTTCAATTCCCCAGATACACAGTGGCACATGCATGTGGAGTTTGATTACAGCAGCAAGAGATCCTGGTGTGTTTCTTTTCATTCATTCTCTCTCTACCCACTTTCCCTCTCTCTCATAATAATAAATAAAAACATTTCAAAATGCTAGGGATAACCCCAGCATTTGAGAGGCAGAGGATCAGCAGTTCAAGGCCAGCCTCTGCTACATAGCACATTCTAGACCAGCCTAAGCTAAGACCCTATATCAAAAAAAAAAGTGGGGGCTGGAGAGATGGCTCAGTGGTTAAGGTGTTTGCCTGCAAAGCCAAAGGACCCAGGTTCAATTCCCCAGGACCCACGTAAGCCAGATGCACAAGGTGGTGCATGTGTCTGGAGTTCCTTTACAGTGGCTGGAGGCCCTGGCACGCCCATTCTCTCTCTCCCCCTCCCTCACCCTCTTTCTGCTTCTTTTACTCTCTAAAATAAATAAATAAAAATTAAAAGGAAAGAAATAACGAGAGAGAGAGAAAGGAAGAAAGAAAGAGAGGAGGAGGAGAAAAATTTCATTTGTACTTTATGACAAAATGGTATATGTCAGTGAAATGTTGCATCCCAATCCAACAAGAAGCCATTTACCCAAGTTGTCTTCCTAGACACCAGGCTCATCACAGATGTGCGGTGTGACTCTCCCTCTCCTTAGTCCTGCTCCTGGTGAGTGGCCAGTCCCTTTCATTAAAGGCCGGAAGAGGAAGAGGAGAGCATAGTTGGGGAAGATGAGAGGGTTCCGAGAGGAAAAGGAAGGGAAAGATAAACAGAAAACGCCTCTCTTCATTCTTTCAGGCTGGCCTGGCACCTGCGCCCCCTCTCTCTGGGCTGTCAGCACGCTGCCCAGTGGGCTTTCCTGTGGCAGAGCGCAGGCTAGACCCTGTCTCCATCTTAGGAACGGGACTGGGAGATGGCTTGGGTGTGTAGGAGGGACTGCTGCTTCTTGCCACCAAAATGCCACTGAAAGGGACAGAGACGAGCAAGCTCGGGGTTGCAATGGCACCGTCGCCCTCGTGGGCACCCCCACCACAGGCTGGAGGTGCTTCCGGCCGAATGGGCGGCTGGGGAAAGCCTGTGATAAATCAGCTCTGCCTTAACTAGCCCGGGGTTGCTATGGCAATGGGAATACACTGTAGGGTTTAAGAGACGCAATTTTCTGTGATTCACTGTGTATTTTTAGCCATTTTTTCTTCCTGTATTATCTCCCCGTGGCAATTGTCTATTAAGGCTGCTCTGCACCACGATTGGCCTAAACGGTCCATTCTCCGAAGTGATGAACCCCTGGAGATGAGTAACGACAAGAGGGTCATGACCCCGGGACCTGAGGGGAAGACTGGTTCCAGACATGCATCAATTAGCAGGGGTCACGCCACATCTAAGGAAGAGATGAAAGGAGAACGAAAGACCCCAGAAATGTGATGCTGGGCTGTTCGGAAGGGGGAACTGAGTCACGCTACTCACTGCAGTCCGTGTCCAGGGCAGAACCAGCATTTGGGTGAAGGAAAACGAACGCCAGGGAACTGTACCAATACGTGAACTTTATTTTTTTATTTTTGTTTTTGGGTTTTCCGAGGTAGGGTCTCCCTGTAGCCCAGGCTGAACTGGAATTCACTATGTAGTCTCAGGCTGGCCTGGAACACACAGTGATCCTCCTACCTCTGTCTCCCGAGATTGTTAATTAATCCCCCTGGGATTAAAGGTGTGCACCAGCACACCTGGCAATGAGCTTTTTTTTTTTTTTTTTTTTTTTAAGTGCATCTCAAGTCTTGCTATTATTTTTCTCCCTCCACTTCTTTTCTTCTTTATTTCATTTCACTCGTTTTGTGTTTGTTTTCTGGTCCTGGGGATTGAACGCAGAGCCCTCCACATGCCAACCACGTGCTCCTATCACGGAGCTATATCCGCACACCACAGCTTAGCTCATTCATTGGCCCGTGAAGTTTAAATGAGGGTCTGAGGAGAGGTGAAACAGAATGTGTCTGCTTGGTTACTTGTCAGTACAGCCCGTGTCAACGTGCTTAATGACGGGGACACGTTCTGAAGAATCCACTGTCATGTGTTTTCGTCACTGTGCAAACATCACAGACCTCCTCCGTGGGTTAGCCTGCTGCTTCCGGTCACAAGCCTGTACCGAATGACGCCGTACCGAATACTACAGGCGAGTGTAACACAATGGCAAGCACCGATGCATCTCAACATAAAAAGGCAAATCAAAATACTGGACAGCAAGGGCTGGAGAGATGGCTTAGTGGTTAAGGCGTTTGCCTGCAAAGTCAAAGGATTCCAGTTCAATGCTCCAGGACCCACGTAAGCCAGATGCACAAGGGGGGTGCGTGCATCTGGAGATTGTTTGCAGTGGCTGGAGGCCCTGGCGTGCCCACTCTCTCCTTCTCTCTCTCCCTCAAATAAATAAATAAAAATACTGAACCATAGAAATTTTTGGATCAGTCATAAGTAAATATAAATAAAATATATATGTATAAAAGATTATGAGAGAGAGACAGAGAGATGGCACTCTAGGGCCTCTAGTCACCGCATATGAGCTCCAGACACATGTGCCATCATGTGCATCTGGCTTACATAGGTACTTGGGAATTGAGCCTGGATCCTAAGGCTTCACAAGCAAGTGCCTTAACTGCTGAGCCATCCCTCTAGCCCAGATCAGTCCTAATCTTATGGGAACATCATGGTATACATGGCACATCACTGCCCTACATTATACAGCACATGATAATTGTAACCAGAGTCTTTCCATGTAAGGCAGCAGAAAAACCAACCTAAACTAAGCAGAAGAGAGGGCTGGAGAGATGGATCAGTGGTTAAGGCTCTTGCCTACAAAGCTTAATGACCCAGGTTTGATTACCCAGTACCCATGTGAAGCTAGATGCACAAAGTGGTACATGCATCTGGAGTTCGTTCGCAGTGGCTAGAAGCCCTGGCATGCCCATTCTCTCTCTGTCTGTCTCTCTCTCTCTTTCCCTCTCTCTTTCTCTCTCTGTCCTTGCAAATAAAAAATAAATGAAAGAAAGAGAACTTAGCATTGTGAATGTGGTGGTTTGAATTAGGTGTCCCCCATAAGCTTATGTGTTCTGAATTCGTAGGTCCCCACCTGATGGCAATTTGGGAATTGAATCCTCCTGGAGGCGGTGTATTGTTGGGGGCGGGCTTATGGGTGTTATAACCAGCTTCCTCTTGCCAGTGTTTGGCACACTCTGCTGTTGCTGTTGTCTACCTGATGTTGGCCAGGGGGTGATGTCCACCCTCTGCTGGTACCACCATTTTCCCCTGCCATCATGGAGTCTGTAAGCCAAAATAAACCCTTCATTTCCCCACAAGCTGCTCTTGGTCAAGTGTTTTCTGTCAGCAACGCTAACATAAGGGCATAAGTGAAAAGTCGGAGGGCATGGACCAGTTTCGGGCACAGTTGCATTCAGGAGCCAAATGCCATCAGCATCGGGGCTGCCACCACATCACTGCTGGTTGGGCTTTGGGGATACGGTAGCACAAAACTCAATTACAAAAGGCTTTAACAAAGTGTAATTTGTCTTTCTCACATAAGAACCACAGAGTTTGGGCAGGGGGACTGGGACAATAATTCAGCTGGTAAAGAAGCTCTCAGATATGAAGACTCAAGTTCAATTCCTAGTACCCATGTGGAATGCAGGTCTGGTGGCACATGGCTGTAATCCTAGTGCTGGGGAGCTGGGGACAGAACCCTCCCTGGGGATAACGGGCCAGTGTAGCCTAATTGGTGAGCTGCAGGCCAATGGGAGAACCTGTCTCAAAGGAGATGGATAGTGTTCCTCAGGATGGCGTCCAAGATTGTCATCCGGCCTCCTACACACATGCACAGCCACACACAAGCCTGCATGCACGTGAGTGCATACACATACATGCATTTTTAAAAGTACAGACATGGGCTGATTTTCTCTTATCCAACAAGTAGCCCAGAATAGGCATAGATGACATTTCTGTACAGTGGCTCAGCAGTGTTATCAAGAACTCGGTCTCACCAGCATGGTGTGTTGACACCTTTAATCCCAGCACTCCGGAGGTTGAGGTAGGAGGATCGCAGTTAAGTTCAAGGCAAGCCTGGGCTGCAAAGTGAGTTCCTGGGCTAGAATGAGACCTACCTCAAAAAAAAAAAAAAAAAAAAAAAAGGCTGGAGAGATGGCTTAGCGGTTAAGCTCTTGCCTATGAAGCCTAAGGACCCCGGTTCAAGGCTCAATTCCCCAGGACCCACGTTAGCCAGATGCACAAGGGGACACATGCGTCTGGAGTTTGTTTGCAGTGGCTGGAGACCCTGGTGCACCCATTCTCTCTCTCTCTCTCTGTCGCTCTCAAATAACTAAATAAACAAAACAAAAAAAAGAAAAAGAAAAAACCCAGTCTCTTCAGTTCTGTCCAGTGTCTTCATGGTCACAGAAGGATGTCTCTGCAAACATTCAAGGCAGAAAGAAGAGGCTAGCGGCCTTGAAGAACAAGCAAAGGCTTCCCCAAAGCCTACAGCTGATTGGCTGCCTGAGTGTCGTACAGCCACCTCGGAAAACATGTTTGTAGCTTTTTCAGGTCTGCTCTGTAAATGTAGCATGTTCGTTTTACTTCAGTTTCAGACACCAGCCAAAGGATCAACCATACCGGCACTGTAGGCTGTTTCTGCCTCTTCAACCCAGGGCCTGCTGGTCAGTTATATTGTCGTTTCTCAGCCAACACGAAGGACAGCCAATGAGACAGATTTTTTCTTTTTCAAGGTAGGGTCTCACTCTAGCCCAGGCTGACCTGGAATTCACTGTGTAGTCTCAGGGTGGCCTCCAACTCACGGGGATCCTCCTACCTCTGCTGGGATTAAAGGCATGCACCACCACGCCCAGCAAGAAGCTTTTTTTTTTTTTTTTTAAGGCTATCATGTAAAAGTTGCAATCACCACTTTTTGGTTCACATTCTATTGGCCAGAACTAAGTCACCTGATCACAACTGGCAACAAAGAAGTCTGGAGATGGTAGTGCTTTGATGACCGTGTCACCAGCTGAGACTTGAACTAAGACTGTTACTAACATGAAAAGAGGGAGGGATATTTCAGTATAATTGGCAATCTCCTTCATAGCAGTTGTAGGAGAAAGGATTTCAATGGGTGTGAGTCAG
This sequence comes from Dipus sagitta, assembly GCA_036346955.1. NCBI lineage: Eukaryota > Metazoa > Chordata > Mammalia > Rodentia > Dipodidae > Dipus > Dipus sagitta. The sequence continues at coordinate 116,633,858 of CM070775.1, read as the reverse complement.
ACAGTCAGCCATCTCTTCCTTGCTTGACTCTCAGACAGAATGAGGCCAAGAAAACATGAGCGCCGCCTACCTCGCGTTCTCTGGTCCGAGGCCATTCACAGCTACCTGAGCCAGTCTCGACATAGCTCCTTGCTTCTCACGGCGTCACCCGCCCATCCTGAGTTTCCTGCTCCACCAAATCACCAAGAGCTTCCTGCGCCTCGGTTCGCTCATCTATGATAGACCTAATGGCAAAGCTACCTCTCTGTGGGTGTGAGAGAGCTGCTGGTGCCCGCTGTTCCTGAACGCACTCGCCCTTACAACATCGTTTTCAAAGATGACCTCTATAAATCAAAGTAAACGCTGTTAGAGCCAGACAGAGTTGTACATGCTTGTAGATACAAAAGGCTGAGGCAGGAGGATGGTAAGTTCCAGGACAGCCTGGGCTACATTGGGAGACCCTGTCTAACCAACAAAATCTAGTGGCTGCCCTGCATTTCATCTCACAGTACATAGAAGTATTAATTCAGCCCTGGGCTGGAGAGATGGCTTAGCGGTTAAGGCGCTTGCCTGAAAAGCCAAAGGACCCAGGTTCGATTCCCCAGGACCCACGTAAGTCAGAAGCACAGGGGGTGCATGTGTCTGGAGTTCGTTTGCAGTGGCTGGAGGCCCTGGCGCGCCCATTCTCTCTCTGTCTGTCTCCTCTCTCACTCACTCTCTCCTTGCAATAAATTGATTTTTAAAAAGAAGTATTAATTCAGCCCGTGCTAGGCACCTGGGGCCTTGCCTTCAGCACTTCACATATCTTCTGTCATGATTCTCCGTAATTCCATGGGAGAGAATTCTTTTTTTTTTTTTTTTTTGTATTTTTTATTTATTTGAGAGAGAGCGAGAAAGAGGGAGAGAGAGCGAGAGAGAGAATGGGTACACCAGGGCCTCCAGCCACTGCAAAGGAACTCCAGACGCATGCACCCCCTTGTGCATCTGACTTACATGGGTCCTGGAGAATCGAACCGATATCCTTTGGAGTTGCAAGCAAACGCCTTAACCTCTAAGCCATCTCTCCAGCCCCATGGGAGAGAATTCGTTCAGTATTTTCATTTCACAGATAAGAGCTTAGCAATAATATCACAACCAACAGGGTGAATGAACCACAGAGCCAAGACTAAGGTCAAACCCCCAAATTCTACTCCCTCTAACTCTTTACAAATATGTAAAACTTATATTTATTGAGTAATAGAAATGTCTCTGCCGGGCTGGAGAGATGGCTTAGCGGTTAAGCGCTTGCCTGTGAAGCCTAAGGACCCCGGTTTGAGGCTCAATTCCCCAGGACCCACATTAGCCAGATGCACAAGGGGGCACACGCATCTGGAGTTCGTTTGCAATGGCTGGAGGTCCTGGGGCGCCCATTCTCTCTCTCTCTCTCTATCTGCCTCTTTCTCTCTCTGTCTTTTGCTCTCAAATAAATAAATAAAAATAAAAACAAAAAAATTAAAAAAAAAAAAGAAAGAAAGAAATAACCCTGCCGACTATGGCAATCACAAGAGAGCATTTGTGTGACTTCCCTGAAAGAGAGATCAAGCCACCAAGAGTAGCAGATGGCAGCCTCTGGCTATGGCACCTTTTTGCCTCTCTGTGGAGTTTGCGTTGAGTCTTTTCCCTTGTAGGCACAGCAGGGGCACCCAAGCCAGGCCTGTGAGGCCTGATAGCGCCTTGTTTGCTCCTGGGCCTCCCACCAGCCAGACCCATACATTCCTAGAGTCTGGTTTCTTCTGACGTTCTTCTAGTTCAGCCCTCTTCCCTTCCTCTCTCCTCTGGTGAGTTCCTCAGGCTTGTGCTTTTGCCAGAAGGTTCTCCTACCTGCCCCTGCTCCCCACCCTTTTTCCTTCATAGGCATTCCTCACCACACCTCCTCTCGCCTAATTCCATCTTGGCATCTGTGTTGCCAGAGAATCCAAAAATGACATGTCTCAGGGACCTGCTTTGACTCTCCCCCATGAGCTACATGACTGATTTGTATGTTTCTTGAGTATGGAAGAATAAGCAAGAATGAAATATGAATTCAAAATTAATGGTGGGGGGCTCGAGAGATGGCTTAGCGGTTAACGTGCTTGCTTATGAAACCTAAGAACGCATGTTCAAATCTCCAGGTCCGACATAGCCAGATTCACAGTAACTCAAGCATGCAATGTTGCACATGCATCACAAAGGGGCACACGCTATGGGGTTTGTTCACCGCTGCTGTAAAGCCCTGACATATCCATTCTCTCTCTCTCTCTCTCTCTCTCTCTCTCTCTCTCTCTCAAAAATAAAATTTAAACCGGGCGTGGTGGTGCACGCCTTTAATCCCAGCACTCGGGAGGCAGACGTAGGAGGATTGCCGTGAGTTCGAGGCCACCCTGAGACTACAGAATGAATTCCAGGTCAGCCTGAGCTAGAGTGAGACCCTACTGCGAAAAACAAAAATAAAATAAATAAATAAATAAATAAATAAAAATAAAATTTTAAAAATTGACAGTAGGGTTAGAGAAATGGCTTAGCAGTTAAGGCACTTGCCTGCAAAGCATAAGGACCCAGGTTCGGTTTCCCAGTATCCACGTAAGCCAGATGCACAAGGTGGTGCATGTATCTGGAGTTCATTTGCAGTGCCTAGAGGTCCTGGTGCACCCATTCTCTCTATCTGCTTCTTTTTCTGTCTCTCTGTCTCTCTCTGTCTAAAATAAATAAATAAAATATTTTTTAAAGGATTGACAGCAGACACAAAAGGGCTCCTAACCCAGCACTCAGAAAGTACAGCCTCCTTGTCAAAGCGAGAGAGGAACAAGCGGCGAGCAGTCACTGCTGTTCTTGAAGAGAAGGTGCTGGGCTACATGTAGAGCACGTGCTGAAGGGAGAGAGGGCCTCCCGCTTGTCTGGGGTCACTCCACAGGTTACCACGACCCCAAACATTTCCATCCTCCATCCAGAAGCTTCCAACCCTTCTTAGACAAGCACTGATTCTTTCAGAAAGAGCCAAGACTGCTGCTTAACTCCGCCAAAGGGAGAAAACGGTCAGTTAAACAAAACTCACTGACTTTCACAAGGATCTCCAAGCTGAGCAGGGAGCATTTTTACTGTCCTTGGGAACACTGACCGTGTGCCAGGAACACACACCACGTCACCCACTTCAAGGTTCACACCATGACTGCTAACATGTCGCCCACACTGTGAGAGTGTCCCGCCATGTGTTACTGGTCTCCCTGGTCTTTCTTAGAAAACTCATAATTCATTGACGAGAATTCTCAATTCAGATTTTCAAGTAAAAATCTGGAGATTGGGGCTGGAGAGTTGGCTTAGTGGTTAAGGCACCTGCCTGCAAAGCCAAAGGACCCAGGTTTGATTCCCCAGGACCCACATAAGCCAGATGCATAAAGTGGCGCATGTGTCTGGAGTTCGATTGCAATGGCTGGAGGCCTTGGTGTGCCCATTCTCTCTCTCTCTCTCTCTCTCTCTCTCTCTCTCTCAAATAAAATTTAAAAACATGTTTATTTTCAAAAAAGAAAATAAATAAGTAAATTTTAAATCTGGAGACTGGGCTTCTCTTGAGAAAAGCTGACAAGCGCTGGGCTTTCACCTCGGTGTCTCGCTGCAGAATTCCCCCATCCTACTAACCCACACCCCCTGCTGGTCGTGAAGCTGCTTAACACCAGGGTTAAGTGGTAAATCACCTGCCTCATTTTGAGCACTAATTCATGAGGCCTGGCTAGCACCTTCCCTGTGGGCTTTTCTTAGGGAAAATTAGGTACTGAACAAATGAGTGGCATAAAGCACGATTATTTTAGAAAAGGAATCCTCGAGCACTCCAGCGCCTACCCTAACGACAGGATTGCTAACACAGCCGGACGGTTCGTCCACGGTGACAGCTGGGAGACAGGCAGCAGCCAGAGAGGCCCCCAGGGTTAGACTTCTATCCTGGCCTTGACCTTGGTAATTACATGGTAATTACATTTCCTTCACTCTCAGCTCGGGTAGCTTGCAGTGCAGCGATGAGAGCTCACACCTATGGATTGCTTGCAGAGCGGTGCATCCGCTCACACCCAAGGTCAAGTGCTAGTGTTATCCGTAAAGCGGGCCGGCCACTACCTTCTGTGTCCCCTCCAACGTCAGAGGCACAGTCTGTGATAAAGGGAGGACGTGAAGCGCACGCTCACTGCAGAGCCCACACCTGTGTTGTCCATGACCCCGTGACGCTAAATACCTGCTCAGGGTTGTTTGAAGGGTGAAACGAAACGGGTGCATTTTTCTTTTTTGTAAATCATCAGTTACTGCAGGTGTTTACTATTAGTACTAGCACCTCCTTTTTTTTTTTTTTTTTCAAGTTCAATGCCTTAGCTCAGCGGATTGATGACACCTGTGATCCCAGCGCTCAGAGGCTGAGACGGGAGGATCACTAGTTTGAAGCCAGCCTAACCTACCTAGAAAAACATTGTCTCAGAAAAAAAAGAAATTGTTTTATAAACTGATACATCATCTAAAAATTAACCAGTTCAGTGTGGCCCCTTCCTGATCCATTCAAACTAACAAGTTTTTGTTTGGTTGTTTGGTTGATTGGTTGATTGGTAAGGAGTTTAACAGGAAGCCGGAACCGACACATCATTAGTCCTAGAGTGCCCTCTGCTGGCCATAATTGGGAAAATTCTGAAATCCCAAGAGCAGGTCCCTGACCCCTTTAAAGAACTATCTCTGGACATCTCTTCTGTGCTTGACATTGTAGCAGCTGCTAGAGAGCCGAGGAGTGCCATCCTGCCAGCACTGTCCCCACTAATTTAGGCACAGGAGAAGGAAAGCAGAGAAATCCACAGGCAAGGTGACCTGTATTATTTCAGTTAGGATATCCCAGACTGAAAGTAATTACTCAGCGCTTGCTAGGTGATCCCCATCATGACGTCATAAAAAGGAGGCCCAAACCAGACACGGTAACCATCCATCCCCTCAAATAGACCACAGTAAGCCGGGCGTGGTCACGCATGCCTTTAATCCCAGCACTGGGGAGGCAGAGGTAGGAGGAGCGCCGTAAGTTCGAGGCCAGCCTGAGACTACATAGTGAACTCCAGGTCAGCCTGGGCTAGAGTGAGACCGCTACCTTGAAAAACACAAACAGGCCGCAGTAAGTTGCAAACCATGAGGTAAATGGTACTCCTTGCCCAATAATATGCAGGAATGTGCTTAATAACCAGCTCATTGGCAAGGGCAAGCCCTCATCCGCAATGTTTGCCAATATCCATTGTGCAAAATACTCCCATAATGAACAGTTGCAAGCTACCAGCGTGGTGATTCACAGAATCCTGGAAAATTTCACAACCAACCTCTCTTGCGAGCTGCAAGAGCTGACTCTTCGTTTCTTTTTAATCCTAAAAGAAGTACACCACGTCATCTTCCTTCTCACTCACTTGGATTCCAGAAGACTTTCAGCTAGTGCATCTGCATGAGCAGCGACAGATCAGCGCACTCGAGCAGAGCCCACCCTAAATGAGAAACGGGGATATGCCAGCCGGAGCAGCCCCTGCATAACCTCGGGGGGCTCTGGCCGAAGCTCCACCTCACTTTCCCTCACTCGCCCTTGCCAGCCTTTTTCGTGTCTGCCCAGCTGAGGGAGAGACCAGCGGACACGGACATCTCCGGAGGAGAGCTTCCTCCGCCACGCACTTCCTTCCCTGCCTCCGCTCCCGACCCTTCCCCTGTGCCCCATGGATTTGGTTCACAGGCCTGCCTCAGTCCAGAAGCCCCATCCAAGCAGGGGTGCCTGGCAGGAACCCCAAGATTTCCTGATATAAAGAATTTGACCAGGACCGGGGAAGCTCACTGATTACAGGAACTCGCTGGCATAGCCTGCCAGCCTGCTGTTCAATTATCCGGGACCCTTGTAAAGCCAAATGCAGTGGCGAATGTGTCTCGAGTCCCTTTGCAATGGCAAGAAGCCCTAGCATGGCCATTTTCTCTCTCTCTTTTCCTCCCTCTCCTCTTCTCCCCACTCTCAGCAAAAAATATTTTTAAAAATGAAAAAAAAGAATTTGACCAAACCTGGACATATGCTTCTCGCTTTGTCCAAGTCATATACAGCAAAGCCCACCCAGCCTTGGCGAAAGGAAGAAGGGGCGCGGGGAAACCAAGCATGGTCTGGGGAGCAGTTCCCCATTATCTGCAACTCCAGAAGTGAGTCAGCCGAGCAGAAGCCAGATTCTAGGACCTACTGAGCATGCGCCTCCTATTCAGCCCCTCATGCCAAGGCCACCATTAAATAAAGAAATAAATAACCCCTTGTTACCAGCAACCTTGCCTGAGGTTGATGGTTCCCCTTTCTTTGTTCTGCCCCCAGCTGCCCTCAGATTCCAAAACTTTCTGTTGGGCCTCATTCTGTCCACCCCAAGCTTCCACTGACCCTGGCTAACATGAAATTCAGAGCAGAAAGACCAAGCTCCACTTCCAGCTCAGCCACTCCAAGTGGTATGCCCTCAGGGAGACCCCTCAAACTCCCCGAGGCCATCTTCCAAGGGCTTCACGGAGATGAACGTCAGGACGCACTGCTGGGAGAAGGCAAGTGCGCATGGAAAGAGCTTCAGAGAGCCGAGTGTTACATAAATGTCTGTCCTGATGACGCTCCCTCCTTATGAAAGGAATGCATGCACACTGTGGAAATACTGAAAACTACATCTGTGTATACAAAAACACAAAGCCACCCAGAGTTAACAACCCATATTTGGTACGTTTTCCCAGGATTTTCCCCTATGTGGATATAAATAATACCTTTGTTAAAAGCAAGGATGGGGAGGGTGGAGAAGATGGCTTAGTGGTTAAGGCGTTTGCCTGAAAAGCCCAACGACCCCGGTTCGATTTCCCAGGACCCACATAAGCCAGATGCACAAGGAGGCACATGCATCTGGAGTTCATTTGCAGTGGCTGGAAGCCCTGGTGCACCCATTCTCAGTCTCTCTCTCTCTTTCTACCCCTTTCTCTCAAATAAATAAAGTATACACACACACACACACACACACACACACACACACACACATATGAAAGAAAGAAAGGATGGGAAATGAGATGTGGTGGTGCATTGCAGCATGCAGGAAGCAGAGACGAGAAGATCACCACAAGTTTGAAGCCATCCTGAGCTACAGAGTGAGTTCTGGGTGACTTGAGCTGCAGAGAGAGAAAAAAAGACAAAACAAAAAGGCAGGGGCAAGAGCTCAAACCGACAGCGCTCGCCTAGCAAGGATGAGCACCTGAGTTCAATCGTCAGAACCCATGTAAAAATGCCAGGCAGGGCGGCATGCATTCCTAATCCCAGCATTGAGGAGAGGGAGACAGCTGGATCCCCGGGGCTCACTGGTCAGCCAGCCTATACTAATGGGTGAGCTCCAGGCCAATGGAATACGCTCTCTCAAAAAAAAAGTGGGTGGGTGGGGCATTTCTGTGGAACGATGCCTGAGGCATCCTCCAGCCTCCACACACATGCGCATGCACACACCTACACACCTGCTTGTAATGGTTAAATTCTATTGTTGCGGGGTGTGGTGGTGCACGCCTTTAATCCCAGCACTCAGGGGGCAGAGGTAGGAGGATTGCCGAGAGTTTGAGGCCACCCTGAGATGACATTGTGAATTCCAGGTCAGCCTGGGCTAGAGGGAGACCCTACTTCAAAAAAAAAAAAATATATATATATATATATATATATATATATATATATATATATATATAGTCTATTTTATCAGATTAGGAATCAAGTAAGAGACATGCCTCTTGGGTGAGCCTGTGAGGGTGCTTCCAGAAAGGACTAATGGACAGAGGAAGACCTTCTGCCCCCGCCCCCAGAGCGAGTGGTCCTTCCGGTGATGGACTACATGTAAGGAAACTTCAAGTCAACACAGCAGCCCTTGCCCAGCTGCCCCTGCTACTTGTTGGTTCGTGCTTCCACCCTGTTGCCACCATCCTCCATGGGCATCAGAACCCAGTTGCTTTAGCCTTCCCTGTGGGCTGAAACCCAGCAGCTTTTTGAGAATCCTCCGAGCCGTCAGTTGCCAGGTTGGGACTGCTGAACCATCCAGCCTTGTGGCCTGAGGAGCTTGGATTTTCTGACTGTCCAGCCTGCAGACAGCCATTGTTAGACTGCCCAGCCCATATCCTGTAAGATAATCTAATAAATCCTTAATACATCTGCACTTACACAAACATGCATACCCACACACTCACAAGCATAAAAAAAAAAATCAAAGTTGACCTGAATTTGTTGTTGGGAATGTTTTTGAAACCCCAACGCCCCCCGCCCCCCACAATCTTTCTGTGGCTGGACTACAAATCTATGTAGGTGCCCAGACAGAACATACATGAAATCTTTTTTATGAGTTTTCTCAGTATCTGACAATAATGTTGCCTCCCCATACATGTTACCAAGATTGTCCCTTGCGTCTGCCCCAAAAACTGGTGTTTGGCAAGCAGACATTGCCTAGTGAGCCATGTGTGGTGGCACATTCCTGCAACCCCAGCACTTGGGAGGCTGAGGCAGGAGGATTACAAGCTTAAGAATTATCTGGGTCATAAGGGAGATTTTATCTCAAAACAAGAAAAAAGGGGTGGTGGCGCACACCTTTAATCCCAGCACTTGGGAGGCAGAGGCAGTAGGATCACTGTGAGTTCAAGGACAGCCTGAGACTACATAGTGAATTCCAGGTCAGCCTGGACTGGAGCAAGACTCTATCTCAAAAAAAAAAAAAAAAAGAAAAGAAAGAAAGGAAAGAAAGAAAGAAAGAAAGAAAGAAAGAGAAAGTAATAAAATAAGGCCAGAGAGATGACTCAACAGTTAAGGCACTTGACTGCAAAGCCTAACAACCTGGGTTTGATACCCCAGTACCCACATAAAGCCAGATGCACAAAGTGACGCATGGATCTGGAGTTTTGTTTGCAGTGGCTGAAGGCACTGATGTGCTTTTTTTCTCTCTCCCCTCCCTCCCTCTCCTTGCAAATAAAAATATTTTTTAAAAAGAAAAATAAATAAATAAAAGAAAAAAGTTAGAGAGAGTATCCTGGTCCAATGCAGAGGGGGATAAAATTCCAGAGTTCCAAGCCTTTGGGAGAAGAACAGCTGATGCTCACGTGACTTGAAAGTACTCCTGTGAGGAGGAACATGTTCTTCCGTGAAGTCCCAAATGCATCTGGGTGGGTGGCTGGAAAGAGAATGCTTAGCTCATCCCCAGCACTGGTCCTGTCATGTTCCTTCAGAGTCTTTCTTGATGTTCCCAGTAAAAACCCGAGCTTTCCACTCAAATGACCTGGGCTTGAACCCTGGATCCATCAGATCCCAAGAGGTTTGGCCCCAAGAAAGTTCTGTGAGTACGTCAAGAGGTCATATGCAAAAGTCTGCTGGTGAGGTGCTGAGGGAATGGAAAGGAGGGACAGTCAGGCACCGCCCGGTTGCAGGCTGGTCCTGCTGGGCTAGCTAGGGTGGTCCTGGTACCCGTCAGCAACTGCCTGCGTTTCTCAGATTCTCCAGGGAAACAACTTCATTAGACACAGACGAGAGGAGATTTTTAGGGGAACTGACTCACGCAAATATGTGGGCCAGGAAGCTTCGTGAGCTTCCTTCAGGCAGGACCACAAGAGTCTGTGACATGATTCACGTCCAGGACAAAAGCCCGAGACCCGAGGGCCCTGATGTCCCAGGGCAACAGGATGGCCCGGCTCAAAGAGAGAGACTTCGTCCTTCCTCGAGCTCTTTGTTCTCCGGGCCCACAACAGATCGAATGATGCCTTCCCACATGGCCAAGGGCAGGTCTTTATTCAGTCTACTGATCTAAATGCTCATTTCTTCTGAAAACACACGCACGCGCGTGCACACGCACGCACACACACAGACATAATGTTTTGCGAGCCACATGGGCATCCCTTAGCCCAGTTACGCTGACACACAAAATCAACCTGACGTGCCTCTTTTCATGGAACTTTCACTCCTTGCCACAACCCTTCCAAAGCTGGCACTCAGCAGCCAGGACTTGTCCTTTTTTGCCCAGCCTGTGCCCACCTCTAAACCAGCCCCCCCATATTTATATCTCTTTCTAAGCAAAAGTACTACTGAACCACCTCCAGCTCTGGTTAGAACACACTGCCTTCTTGGGGTGCCCTCTCACCTCCCACCACCCAGGGAGTCTAGGCTGGGGCTCCAGAACCTACTTCGAAGCAGCACAAGTTCTTCCCTCCCACATGCACACAGTCTCCCCTTTTGGGGGGACAGAAGTCAATGTAGAAGCAAAATATCCAAACCAAGAGACCACCAGAATTTACTGATGTCTTTTAGCTGTCACCATGAGAAACCAGCCGAGCCCGCCTCTCAGCCCATTCTCTCCTCCACAGACTCACGTCTCACTCATCAGCGAGGCTTCCCCGGACAAGCACGTCCACCCGCCCTTTCCCATCCGGTTCCCAGCTTTATTGCTGTCTCTCTTTTTCCTTCTCCTGTTTTTAGGGTTACTTTTTGTTTTGTTTGTCTGTCCTTCCCTGTAGCCCAGAACTCAACTCTGTAGCCCAAGCTGGCCTCAAACCCATAGCAATCCTCCTGCCTCGGCTTCCTGAGTACTGGGATTAAAGACAAGAACCAGCATGCCAGGCAGCCTTGCTCTCCTCTACAGGTGGTCTCATATTTATACCTCTTATTTATTTTTGCTAACTTCCTAGCCTCTTCTCATTTAAATAGAATTTTTGTTTTGTCTACTGCCATGTTGCTCCCAGAATCTGGAACAGAAGAACTGAGAGGAATGGACAGAGGGAGGGAAGGAAGGAGGGAGGAATTGACATTCCATGAAGGAAAGTTTTAGACCCTTAGGAAAGCAGACTTCTGGTCGTGGTCAATGCCTTCATCCCCACTCCTCCTCCTGTGCCGGGGACACTGTGGGGTCAGTGAGATCCCTGGGAGAAGGAGTCACTTCACCTCTCATGAATTCACATCTCTCCAGGGACAGCACAACAATTACTAGAAAACACTTGGCAAAGATTGTGATCCGGGGGGCTGGAGAGATGGCTTAGTGGTTAAGGCGCTTGCCTGCAAAGCCGAAGGACTCAAGTTCGATTCCCCAGAACCCATGTCAGCCAGATGCACAAGGTGGCACATGTGTTTGGAGCTCATTTGCAGTGGTTTGAGGCCCTGCCGTGCCCATTCTCTATCTGCCTCTCTCGTTCTCGTTCTCTCTCTCAAATAAAAAATAAAAATATTTTTTAAAAAATTTTTAAAAGATTGGGATCTGTCAGCTAGGGAACCCTGCCCACAGGGCTCTGCTGGTCTACAAGATGGGAACTTTTCCAGAACTAAGAACCAGTCTTCTAACAGGAAACCTGAACTGAATCTTAAGCCAGAAAAGCTCAGCTTCCTCCCAGCGCTGAGGAGCCGGGCTGGTGCAGAGCTGTAGACAGGGAAACCTAGCGCGCCCATCATCCCCTGCCCTCACAGCTAGCTTAGTAATCACCGGCGGGGCCACAGCTGCTGCCAGGCCTTCCCCACCAGCTGCCAGAAGAGGGTTTCTTCTCTTCCCAGTGCTGCCGTCCTCTGGATCAAGAGGTGCAAACCCAACCGGTAGCCAGGGAGCAGGGACATGGGCAGGCTACCGCATGAGCCTGTGAAGGGAGTAGGGCCCTACACCAGGCAGGCATCAAGAACAGCTGGAAGCTGGACATGGTGGTGCACATCTTTAATCCCAGCCCTCGGGAGGCAGAGGTAGGAAGATCTCTGTGAGTTCGAGGCCACCTTGAGATTACCTAATGAAAAATGGGGGGGGGGGACAGCTGGAGGACAGACAGAGAGCCGTGGGTGAGGAGGAACAGGAGTCCGGTGACTCAGCCAGCTGATCAGGGGATGGATTCTCATGCACACAGGCCTGCACGTGTCTGTGGAGGGAGCATGCAGAACGGGATTTAAGCAGGAGGGAAACTGACAGGCAATGCCTACCTTAATGGAGTGGAATCTGTCTCAGCACAGGCAACCAGACAGCTGTCAAACATGCTAACAGACGTATCATTAAATGCTTTGCAGGAGAAAATCACCTTTTCAGGTGGCCTAGTGATTAAGCGCGTAGGAACTGAAGTTAGTCACACCTGCACGCAAAACCCTGCCCTGCTGTTTCCCTTAGAATCACCTAGGATAAGTATCTTAACCTTGCTAAATCTCCATGTTTTTTTCACCTATAAAATGATGACAGTCATCCCTACCTCTTTAGGGTTGCTCCAGTGATTCAGTAATGTTTATAAAGCACTTGGGATGGAGCCTGGCATATGGTAAACACTGATAGGGTCCTTGGACTGTGTATCTAGTCCCTCAAGTGGTGACAATGTCAGCGTTCCCACGGGCAGCTACCTTCTCTGTGACATTCCATTTTTGTTAGAGTTGGGAGCCTGCATAGTAAAGCAAAAGTTACCGCCATGCTGCGCAAGCTGGGTGTGATGGCACATGCCTGTCATCCTCACAGGGCCTGGCCGGTGTGGGGAGATGGGAGAATTGCCTTGAATTCAAGTCCTGCCTTGGATACATAATGAAACCCTGTCTCAAAATTCAAAGGGGAGCCGGACGTGGTGGCGCACGCCTTTAATCCCAGCACTCGGGAGGCAGAGGTAGGAGGATCACCGTGAGTTCGAGGCCACCCTGAGACTACATAGTGAATTCCAGGTCAGCCTGAACTAAAGTGAGACCCTACCTCGTAAAACCAAAAAAAAAAAAAAAAAAATTCAAAGGGGGATGTGGCTGGGAGACAGCTCAATGGGTAAGAGCACTTGCTGTGGAAGCATGAGGACACGTGCTTGATGCCTTGTACCCATTTCAAAAACTAGAATGTGGGCTGGAGAGATGGCTTAGTGGTTAAGGCGCTTGCCTGCAAAGCCTAAGGACCCAGGTTTGATTCCCCAGTATCCACATAAGCCAGATACACAAAGTGGCACATGGATCTGGAGTTCATTTGCAGTGGCTGGAGGCCCTGTTGTGCCCATGTGTTCTCTCTCTCAAATAAATAAATTACTTAATTATTAAAAAGAAAAAAAAAAACAGAATGTGGCCACACATGCCTACAGTCCCAGCACTAAGAGGGGCAGAGACAGGAGAATTGCAGAGGCCTACTGGCTGGATTCTGTCTCAAGAAAATAAAGCAGATGAGTGATAGAGGACCCCCAATATTCTCCTCGGAACCCCAGAAACATGTGTACTTGCAACACACACACACACACACACACACACATAAAGCTGGAGATGTAGTCCAGTTGGCAGAGCGCTTGCCTGCCATGCACAAGACCTAACACTACATCAACCAGGCGAGGTGGTACACACGTGTAATCCCAGCACTCGGGAGGTAGAGACAAGAGGATCAGAAGTTTGGCTACGTAGTGAGTTTAAGCCAGTCTGGACTATGTAAGACTTGTTTTTTGTTTGTTTTTAATATTTTATTTATTCATTAGAGAGGGAGAAAGAGGAAAATAGAGAGAATGGGTGTTTCAAGGCCTGTAGCCACTGCAAACGAACTCCAGACGCATGAGCCATCTTGTGCATCTAACTCACGCGGGTTCTTGGGAATCAAACTTGGGTCCTTAGGCTTCACAGGCAAGTGCCTTCACTGCTAAGCCATCTCTCCAGCCCTCTCCTTTGTTTTGATCACCTTTCAATTCTTCACTATACTTGCATCGTTGTTGGACAACTCCTTTTTTTCTGATTAACCGTTTTCTCAAATTTTATTTATTTGTGTGTGTGTGTGTGTGTGTGTGTGTGTGTGTGTGTGTTTCTGTATGTATAGGCATGCCAGGGTCTCTTCTCACTGCAAACAGAATGCCAGATGCTTGCACCACCTTTTGCATATGGCTTTATGTGAGTGGCTGAGGAATTGAACTTGGGCCAGCTGGCTTTGTAAGCGAGTGCCTTTAACCACTGAACTATCTCCCAGCCCTCATGATTAACGATTTCTGTAAAATGTGAGATTTTTATCACTAGGGACAAGGAAAACTACACAACCAAATGCTTTCCTGTCTGTGCCTGAACTGAACATCAGAGTTTCAATAGCTAAGCAGACAGCCTCTCTCATTGTTTTGCTGGCCAGGAAGATCCCAGGGTTCCCCTGGACCTGGCTCCCATTAAGGTCTGTTCATTGGGATCCCTGATTCTTGTGCCACTTTGCATGTGGCTTTACATGGGTGCTGCAGAACTGAATTCAGGCTAGCAGACTTGTAAGCAGGCACCTTTAACCAGTGAGCAATCTTCCCAGCCACACTTCTTGTTTCTTTAAATATTTATTTTTATTATTTTTTTTTTTACATGAGAGAGAGAAAGAATGGACATGCCAGGGCCTCCAGCCGCTGCAGGCAAGCTCCAAATGGATGTACCACCTTGTACATCTGGCTTTATGTGGGTCCTGAGGAATCTAACATGGGTCCTTGGGCTTCACAGGCAAGTAGCTCAATTGCTAAGTCATGTCTCCAGGCCCACTCTTCTTGTCTGATTTATTTATTTCTTTTTTTCTTTTTGGTTTAGTGACCAATGTGTTGAGTAAGTGTTTTTTGAATGAGGATGAGGGAGGAGTGAATTCCCAGAGGATGGGCCATGGACAACATACCAGTAACTGTGCCCCTGAATAAAACATCTACCCCCAGGAACCATGAACTGCTACTAGCTTCTTAGGGAAAAGTGGGACCCCCCCCCCCGCCAGTGAAAATATGCCCACTTTTGTGCATGTTTTGTGGGGGTATCCACAGCTGCTCTGAGTGCATGAGTACAATGACCATGTCACGTCATAATGTCATAGGACAGTATTCCACATTCCTCTGGCTCTTACGTTCTTTCCACTTCCTGTCCCATCGTGTTCCCTGAGCCTAGGGGAGGACAGTGTAGACGCCCCCTTTAAAGGCTGAGCGCTCCCCGGGCTTATCTTCAAGCCCTTTGATCAATGTTGACTCGCTGCATTAGCAGCCACCCATGAGCATCAAAATTGTGGTTTAATGGGCACAACATGTCTACTTAGCAAAAACAGTGGTGGCTCCCCTCCTAAAACCTATTGCCTCCCCAGACTATTCCCCCCCCCCTTAGGTTTTTCGAGGTAGGGCCTCACTGTAGCTCAGGCTGACCTGGAATTCACTGGGTAGTCCCAGGGTGGCCTCGAACTCCACAGCGCTCCTCCTACCTCTGCCTCCCGAGTGCTGGGATGAAAGGCTGTGCGCCGCCATGCCCGGCTTCCCCAGACTTTTGAACTGACCGAGAGTCTCAAGCATGGATTTCCTCCTTGGAGTAGCCTCCAATCAAAAGCGCTTAGTTGCCGCTATCTCAGTCATGCCACTATTTCCCCACATGCCTCTGGGGTTCATTTATAGCAGCAAGA
The DNA here is from genome assembly GCA_036346955.1 of Dipus sagitta. NCBI lineage: Eukaryota > Metazoa > Chordata > Mammalia > Rodentia > Dipodidae > Dipus > Dipus sagitta. The sequence continues at coordinate 116,618,517 of CM070775.1, read as the reverse complement.
GGCCCTGAGGTGCCCATGTTCATGCTCTCACTTGCTGTCCCCCCCCCCTCCTTCCCTCTCTCCCTCCTTTTCTCCCTGCAGATAATAAAGACATTTTAAAAATAACAACAACAACAACAAAAAAAGGCGGGCATAGGTTGCCTGGCAGATCAGAACTGTAGCAGGCAGCATCCAGAGCTAAGACTGTTGATGACCTTTCTCCCCTCGGCAGCTTGCAAGGCACCTTCTGGTACTACAAAAGACTCCAGCTCAGTTCCAGCTTATTCGTCTATGTCCCGTAACCAAAGCACGTGGTGTCTTCAGCAATCAGGTCTTATCATCTAGTTCTGGTGGGGCAACCAAGAGCAGTGACAACAGCTTATATTGTTCTGGAAGCCTCGTCATGCTGTTGTTGTTGTTGTTGATTATTTTCGTTGAGACAGGGTATCGTTATGCAGCCCGCACTGGCCTCAAACTCAGGAATCCCCCTGCCTCAGCCTCCTGGACGCTGGGGTTATAGTTCTGTGCCTTCGCACGCGGCTGCCAACATATTTTAAAGTAAGGGACATAATTGGTCGCTGTCCACCATGCACACTGGCACATAGTGCTTTGTGGACTGAAGAGCTAGCCGTAAAGTTTGTGCTTCATGCATTCGCCCAGACATATGAACTCTGGTTACCATGGTCATGGGTGTCCTTTGCTGAACTGTGGTAATAAAGTTTGCATACACTAGAGCTGCGCAAAAGCAAGAACTGTCTGTAACAACCTTGATGTTCGGCTACTGGCTGTGTGATAGGCCTTGTTATCAGTGCTTTAAACCCTTTGATCCTGCCAGTTCCTTGAGGGAGGTAGAATGGTTATTCTCTGCTTTACAGATGAGGAAACCAAGTCATAAAGGAATATTGTGCCCAAGGTCACCCAGCTGGCAAGTAATGTGGTTGAGTCTGTGTTTTTAAATAACATAGCGGTGATGGGAATGAGGACACTGAGAAGTGATTTCTGTTTGGGGATTCTGTGGCTCATAAATGACAGGGTATGTGGCACTGTGTCACCGCTGCCTCTCTCCCAAACGACCTCAAAGACTATCATTTCGGCACAAGTGGCTAGCACCTCTTCCCCAGCTCACGTAAGGACAGTGATTCAGCCTCAAACATCACCTTTGTTCCTTAATTTTATCTGCTTGTGCGACCATAGGTAATATATTCACAAGAGCCAAACGTTCAAAAGCTTCAATGACTAGACCAGGATAAGGACGAGCGGAGGAGCAGGTGGCATCTGGAGCCGGCCCAACTCAGTCTTCCCCTAGACTGATTTGGAAAGGGACTTAAAGGGGAAAGCAAAGAAAATCTGCACGTATTATTCTAGCTTTTCCAGAACAATATGGTCATAAAGTAAATGACCAGAAAGAGCTGGTAGTTTAAAGGAAGAGGGAGGAGCAAGAAATATAAAAAGACACAAATAAATAATAATAATAGCCCATCTTTACTTGAGAGGCTGTGTCATGTGGAACTTATGGACATGGATATTATAGCCAGTCCATTTGGATTCAAATTCTACCTTTGTTACTTACTAGCAGGCTGGACGTGATGGCTCACACCTTCAGTCTCACCACTTGGAGGGAAGGCAAAGGATTCTGAGTTCAAAGCCAGCCTGGGCTACATAGTAAGGCCCTGCCTCAAAAATTAACAAAATAGCAGCAAAGAAATTACTACCTGTGGTGGTTTGATTCAGGTGTCCCCCCGTAAACAGGTGTTCTGAATGCTAGGATCCCAGCTGATGGAGATTTGGGAATTAACGCCACCTGGAGGCAGTGTATTGTTGGGGGTGGGCTTATGGGTGTTATAGCCAGTTTCCCCTTGCCGGTGTTTGGCACACTCTCCTGTTCCTGTTGTCCACCTGATGTTGGCCAGGAAGTGATATCCACCCTCTGCTCATGCCATCATTTTCCCTGCCATCATGGAGCTTCCCCTCAAGCCTGTAAGCCAAAATAAACCTCTTTCCTCCCCCCACCCCCCACAAGCTGCTCTTGGTCGGGTGATTTCTACCAGCAATGTGAACCTGACTACAACACTACCTGTGTGACCTGCAAATCCAGTTAACTTCTCTATGCCTCAGTTTTCTCATCTAGTAAGATTAAGAGAGCCCCTGGTTCCGAAGGGTTTGTGAAAACAAAGTAAGCGCAGTGCCTAGGGCAGAGGACACACTTGATACAGATTTTCTCTTTTCTCTGAGCCTAGACTGGGCACTGTTCCCACCAACGAGTTCACTCAAGCCTCATCACTGCCCTCACAGGCATGTCCCCCCAATATTCCCTCTGGGCATTGGAAGAAACGAGACCTCCATGCCAAGTGACTTAGCAAGGCCGTCCACCTTGGAAGCAGGGGAGCCAGGATCCAATGCCAGATTTTATAGCCCATTCACCACCACCAAGCGCACCACAGGGCATAAAGTGGATTCAGATGTTGGAGAATCTGCTTCTGTGTGCAAAGTCCCCACCCACTGCTCACCTGATAGTGTCCGCAACCACCTTTAGTTGTGCTGGTCCAGTCACTTCTCAGAACCCACTACTGACTAGTCCATCTCTACCAGGCACCACTTCAGTCCTGCGATCACCTGCCGAAGTCAGTCTCCTGCCTCCCAATGTGGGGGGGGGACCTCTGATGAACGGGCAGCATCTCCCAGCCACAGGGGGGCTGTGGCACAAGGACTGTTCTCTTCTCTTCTCTCCCTCCCCCATCTCTCTCTCTCTTTTTCTTTCTCTCTCTCTATCTGATCATTTTCAGAAAGAACCTCAGCAAAGTATGCCCCACATCAGCCACCACAAGGGTAAGGAGATGTGGATAAAAGAAAAGCCATTACCACCGGGCGTGGTGGCGCACTCCTTTAATCCCAACACTTAGGAGGCAGAGGTAGGAGGATCGCCGTGAGTCCGAGGCCACCTGAGACTGCAAAGTGAATTCCAGGTCAGCCTGAGCTAGTGTGAAACCCTACCTCAAAAAAAAAAAAAAAAAAAAAGAAAGAAAGAAAGAAAAAGAAAAAAGAAAGAAAAGCCATTACCAAAGCATTTGGCTACCCACCCCCTAGAACTAAATGGTAAGAGCCTATTGCAGAAGAACCACAGGCTGAGGCTGCTGGACATCTAGAGATCATGCTGGAACTAATATAGTAACTAGTTCCCTGCTGGTTAGCTCTCATAAGTGTGGAAAGTGCTATGGTGAGCTGCTGGGGGGATGAAGGTCGCCAACAGCCTGAACAAGCAGTAGATCCTACCAGCTACAAAATCAGCCATCCAGGAAAGAGCTACTCATCAGTGCGATAGCGACACATAGGTTATGAGAGTAATCAGCTGCTCTCTGATTGGATATAAGGCCCATGCAATGGGAGAGAATTCATATCTGGTACTCATCAAAGCAGAAAATCAGGGGCTGCTGAGAGCTCAACACTAAAATAAGCTTAAAACACACCCTCCAAGGCTCAAGGAACATTTTGGAAGGTGGGACAGAAAGAATGCAAGAGCCACAGGGTGGTAAGATGTACTCCGAGGCATTGTCATGCCCCCCCCCCCGGGCCACACACACACACACACACACACACAGACTGACTGGTGTATTCATGATCCCACATGAATTAGCAAGAACCCCACTGAGGAGGACCCTCAGTGGAATGGGGCGGCGGAGAGGGGACATAAGAGTATAATCCGATTGGAATATGACCAATTTGCAGTATGTTCATATAATAAATTTCTCAATAAAAAGAAAAGCCTGTAGGAGTACATAATTTTTTCTTAGGAAAGCACTTGAAGCCCTTGGAAGCCACTATTGTCACTATACTTCGGGCCACCTTTCCACTATTTAATATGCTTAACTCATTGGTATCAAATTTAGGTAAATGAATTATTAAAACGTGCATACATAGTTCTCAAACAAGCACTGGATGACTGTTGATGAGAGCATTTATTGGCAAATAAGGTGTATTCCTGTATGGTGTAACATGAAGACAGTCAGACTTGGAGTCACTCAACTGAATTTGATTCATTAAATTCAATTGGATTCCACCATTACTCACTGCTAGCATCTGGGACCTGAGGTGAGTCGTGTAAGAACTCTCAGCTTCAATCCCTCATTTGAACGTGGGAGGAGGGTGGATGGAATAGTGGGATAGAGATTAGAAACTTGGAGTGGGGGAAAGGAGTCATATTATTGGGAACATGAAGAAAAAACAGAAAATACATGATTTGGGAGTCGCCTCAAGTCACCTGATAATTCTGGCATGCTGTAAGAATTAACTTAGAGCAACAATTGATAGGCCAGGGAACAAGTGGAGGTCAGCGAGTAGATCTATCATGGGGTGCCTGGCAAGCACCCTTGTCATTCCTCCTCTGAAGTAATAATTAGGAAAGATTGGGGGATGGGGACCAAGGCCTAAGGGAGTGAGAGTCTGTTCCCATATTCCTTCATTATAGGAATTAGCAAACATTTTTGTTGTCATTGTTTTTTTTTTTTTTAATTTTTTGAGGTAGGGTCTCACTCTAGCTCAGGCAGACCTAGAATTCACTATGTAATCTCAGGGTGGCCTTGAACTCATAGCAATCCACCTATCTCTGCTTCCCGAGTGCTGGGATTAAAGGCGTGCGCCACCACGCCCGTCTGTTGTTGGTTTTTTGAAGTAGGGTCTCCCTCTAGCCCAGGCTGACCTGGAATTCACTATGTAGTCTCAGGCTGGCCTCGAACTCACAGCAACTCTCCTACCTCTGCCTCCTGAGCGCTGGCATTAAAAGTGTGCACCACCACGCCCAGCTCCAAACTTTTCTTTAAAGGGCCAGAGAATAAATATTTGCTCAGCAAACCCCACTGTCTATTACAAGTCCTTAACTCTGAACACACTATGGCTACAGGCAATGCATAAGTGAATGGCGTATCTATGTCATACAGAGAATGCGTAAGTGAATGGTGTATCTGAGCCCTAAAGAAACTTTAGATATAAATACTTAGTATCACAAAATAGATTTTTTCTCTAATCTTCTAAAAAATGTAAAAAAAATAATCTTAGCTCACAACCCACACCAAAGCAAGCAGTGGGCTATAGTTCACCAACGATTAAGTAGTTGGTGAATTTCTACTATGTGGCCTGGCCAGGTTTTAGGAATATGAAGGTACTTCCTGACAGGACTCATGGACAAAATATATATATATATTTATACATATATATATGTAACTGGGCTATAGAGATGGCTTAGTGGTTAAGTTGTTTGCCTGGGAAGCCAAAGGACCCAGGTTTGATTCCCCAGGACCCAAACAAGCCAGCTGTACAAGGTAGCACATACATCTGGAGTTCATTTACAGTGGCTGGAAGCCCTGGCACACTCATTCTATCTGCCCCCCCACCTCAAATAAATAAATTTAATTTAATTTAATTTAATTTAATTTAATTATTTAATTTAAAAAACATGTAACTGCTTAAGAGTAAGACATAAAAACATGTAACTGTTGAGGATGTAACTAGGCAATTGAGCGCCAGCCTAACATGTAAGGAGGCTCTGGACTCAATACCCAGTACTAAAAACACATTTATATGTGACGAGATCAATATGTGAGCCAAGTCCAGTGCTTCATGAATAAATCAATGAATGAATGAACAGAACAAAACCAATACATCAAAACAGCAAATATGCACGAAACAAGCTTGGATCTTGGCTACCATGAGGGCTGCATATTCTGGAAGGTGCTATGCACGTGGACTCCAGTGTAAATGGTGGCCCCTGAAGATGTGAGAGTGACCCTAGCAGGAGCCCGGAGAAGGGTTCTGAACTCATCCTGAGGTTTGGTAGGAAGATCTCGCGAAGGAAAAGAAAGAACTGAGTCTTGAAAGCTAAGAACTCTGTCCTCAAACAAGACATGACATGGCATTCTAGGAGGAGCAACAATATGAAAAAATGGTGTGTGTGTGGGTGTGCTGGGGGAAAAAAAGCAACAATATCAGAGCTCTGAGGTAAGCTGTAGGAAATGAGTATGGGGGTTGGCAATGTAGCTCAATGGTAGAGCACTTGCCTAGCATGTGCAAGGCCCTAGGTTCAATCTTCAGTACTTCGAAGAGGAAGTGGCAGAGGTGGGGAAGAAACCAGGAAGGAGAAAGAAAATGAGGATGCGAAAGGGAAATAGGAACCAAGTAATGAAGGGACTTATGGGCTATGTCGAGTGATTTGCATGCTATAGAAGCCATTAGAAGCACATGTTGGTATTTAAATTTAGTGAAATTAAAACTGAGTTCCAGGCTGGGCATGATGGCGCATGCCTTTAATCCCAGCACTCGGGGAGGCAGAGGTAGGAGGATCGCCGAGAGTTCGAGGCCACCCTGAGACTACATAGTTAATTCCAGGTCAGCCTGGACCAAAGTGAGACCCTATCTCAAAAACAAATTTTTTTAAAAAACTGAGTTCCATAATCACAAGAACATGGCCACAATCCAAATGTCTAGTGGCCATGCATCCAGAAGCTACTATATTAAAATATCTTAGATTTTTAATTTTTATTTATTTATGACAGAAAAAGAGAGAATGGGTGTACCAGGGCCTCTTGCCACTGAAAACAAATTCCAGACGCACGCACTGCCTTGTGCATCTGCTTATATGGGTCCCGGGGAATCGAACTTGGGTCCTTAGGCTTCCCAGGCAAGCACTTTAACCACTAAACCATCTCTCCAGCCCTAAAAAAATTTTTATCACCACAGAAAAATTATATTGGGAAGGCTGTTTTTGACTTTCAGAAGTCCCCTGAGTGACTTTTAAGCAGAGGGGGGACAGTACTACATTTTCATGCTAGAAATACCCCCAAGAGTGAGTAGAGGATGGATGGGAACATAGCAGGCTACTGCAAACAGTCTAAATGGAAAATGTGACACCCAACCATGGGCCATGTCAGTGGGATGGAAATAAGAGATGGATGCAAGGTTACTGAAATGATAGAACCTGGTGGCAGGTATACATGGAGTTTGAAGGAAAAGACAAGTCCAAGTTTGTAGACTGAGCCAAAAATCGTTTCTGGAACCTTTGTGAAGGATAAGGCAAGGTCAGCTCTGAGACAGGTAGGAGTCCTGGACAGGTTATTTGTCCTCTTTTGAGCTGTGAACATTCTCATTCTGTGTGTGTGTGTGTGTGCATGGTACAGGGCCTCACACATGCCAGGTTAAACACTCTACCAGTGAGCTACAGTCCCAAACTCTGGAGTTGCTACCTTTCTATGTATAATGAATAGGGTGAACTTGATAATGTTAAAAAAAAAATGTTTATTCTTTTTCTTTCTTTCCTATGCTCAGGATCAAACCCAGGGCCTTGTGCATGCTAGGCAAGTGCTTGGTCACTGAGCCACAGACATCATCCCATAATATATTTAACAAATCACTTTTATTTAAAGTACCGCTTTATCTTAAAGCACACATCAACTCTTAACAACAAAGTATAGCCAAGTCGTTCCTTAGAAGTTATCATGTTCTTAACCAGCTCTTTATAGTGGAGCCATCACGTTTCAGGACGAGCAATCTGAGCATTTCTTCCTCAGCATTTACAGAGTGACTGCTATTTGAAGACACTGATGACTAAATGAGGCAAGAGAAACATGATCTTGGTCCTCAGTCTTCTATGTAAGACAGCTCAAATCAAGGGAACAATATTTACCAGTGCCCCTCCATTGACTCTGTCTTATGCCTAGTGTTTGGAAATGTGATTTATCTGATGTTACAACTGTCCGCTTCGGGACCTTCTAGATTTGGGCACTCGAGGGTACAGAGAGTTTTGTTTCTTAGCAAAAGCCAGCATGAGCTCGCGTATATGTGACTGGAAAAGTTGGGCTTTGCCATCAGACAAACCAGGGTTTGAATCCTGCCTCTGACACGTAACTGGCCATATGACCAGGTACAAGTGCGACATCTGCGAATTTCAGTCTTATCTATAAAATTAACTGATGATTCACCTCATAGGATCGATGTGGAAATTACATGAGATTAATTGAAGATAACATGGAAAATGCCTGATACTTGGAAAGTGTTTAGTAATAGTTGCTTATGTAATTTGTTTATTCTCTATTTATTCAACACCTTCAACCTGGACAGGTAAGTGCAGCATATCCAGTACCTCTCTTCCTCCATGTCCTCCAGCATTCTTTTCTGATCAAAGCCATGTTGGTTGGATAGATGAGGTTCTCCTCAACAACCCCCCCAGTCTTTTTTTTTCTGTAAAAGGTGCATTATAGCTGGGTGTGGTGGCACATGCCTTTAATCCCAGCACATGGGAGGCTGAGGTAGGATTGCTGTGAGTTCAAGGTCAGCCTGAGACTACATGATGAATTCCAGGTCAGCCTGGGCTAGAACAAGACTCTACCTCAAAAAAAAAATTTTTTTTAAGGTACATTGTATGTTCTTTCCTATTTAATGGGAATACCTTTTTGGTATATGGCCAGCTTCTCTACCAGTCAGAGGGGGACAGGGAACAAGGTACCCACGACAGCCCTCTCGGATTCTGACTCCCAGCTAACCATGACAAATGAAAGAAGCACAAGACCATGGTTAGATTTGCTTGTAGCGTAGAGAAGTGTGCAGTGTAAAAATAGATGACTAAATATGCTCAGATTATTTTCACATATTTTAACATATTCCTCATATAGCACACATCATACTATGGGAAACCCAAGTGTTGGCCATCTGGCTGTCTCCAAGTCGTCAGGTGGCACTGGTTCTTTGCGTGGTTGGAAACCCAAAATGTCCACATGCCTCCAGTAGAATTGTCTTCGATGACTAGCTCTCATCCGATTTCCTGTTGGTGATGAACTCTGAAGTTCCTTCTAGCTTTCCCTTTTGATAACTGCTTGGTTCCTTCGGCTGCCTTCACTCAAAGAAGGAAATCAGTCTGGTTCGTCTTGAATTTTCCCAGACAGCTTGGCACAACACCAGCTGTTCAAGCAGTAGCTTTTTGTTATAGTGCAGGAACACAGGTATGGGAATAATTTCTCCTCTAAAAACTTAATAGACGTCATTAGACATCATCAGGGTTCGATTCAGAATGCAGTCCATGGGGCCCTGTATTAGTCAGCTTTTCTTCGCTATAATAAAACACCCAAGGCAAGCTCTCCTAGTTACTTTCACATCACTGGACAGAAATGAGTTAAGGGAGGAAAGGTTTATTTTGGCTTATGGCTTCGGAGGACCTCAGTTCATAATGGCAAGAGAGGCATGACAGAGCACATGGCAACCGGAGCATGTGGAGGTGGCTGTGCACATTGTGTCACAGTGGGAAATAGAGAAGGGCTGGAACTAGGGGCACCTAAAAACTTCAGAGGCCTGTCTCCAGTGACCTACTTCCATAACATTCTGCCCTAACCCCCTAAGACTCATGGGCATCTCGTTATGCAAAAATGTATTGAGTCTAACCTTAAGAAATTCACACTGTTCAAAAGTCTAAAGTAACCTCCGAGATTCAAGGCAATCTCTTAGCTGTAAGCCCCCAGAAAAATCAAAACAAAAAATTATACTTTTGGGTTGGAGAGATGGCTTAGCAGTTAAGGTGCTTGCCTATGAAGCCTAAGGACCCAGGTTCAACTCCACAGATCCCATGTAAGCTAAACTTAGCAAGACAAATAACAAAACCTACAGTTCCATGTGTGATATGTAGGGAACATGTGGTCATGACACAATTCAACAGGTTTGGTGAACCCTGCCCCTACAGCCTTGTAACCTGTAGCACACAGGGTCTCTCTCTTGAGCTAGCTCTGCTCATTACCCGCAGGGTTCCTCAGCAGACACCGGTGTTCCTGTCATCTCCAACATTTGGAGGTCTCATTGAAACTCGGGCTTTACCCTCAAAGGTTTATACAAAGCCCACCCCGGCGCTCCCTGGAGAGAAGCTGACCCTGTTATACATTGCTTGGCCTCAGAGGCTTTGCTCTGGAACCTTGGTACAAGTTTCTGTGATTCCCTACCTCTTGCATTCTGTGGGTGTACAAGACAAGCACCACATGGATGAAGTCAAGTTCTGCTTCAAGCTTGTGAGTTCTGCTGCCTGACCCCCTTAGATGACTTGAGGCGACTAAGCGTCTGCTGGAAGAACCTAGGAATAGGTCTCCCTGGGCAGCTGTTTCCTATAAGGCACCCTACCTGCGCTCTCTTTTTCCAAAGAAAAGTCTTTCAAATCACTTCTCATTTTTATACCCCGAAGCCTTCTATGGAATGCTCCTCACCTCAGTCACCTTCCTGTTAATCACGATGACTTATGCCTGTACTCCCAACACTCAGGAGGCTGAGAATTGTCGCATTCAAGGCCAGCCTGAATTACATAGTGACTTCAAGGCCAGCCTGGGCTACAGAGTAATACCACATCAAGAAAGAAAGAAAAGGGCTGGAGAGATGGCTTAATGGTTAAGGCACTTGCCTGAAAAGCCTAAGGACCCAGATTCAATTCCCCAGTACCCACGTAAAGCCAGATGCCCATGGTGGCACATGCATCTGCAGTTCCTTTTCTAGTGGCTTAGAGGCTGCAGCATGCCCATTCTCATTCATTCATTCATTCTCTCTCTCTGTAAAAAAATAAATAAAAATATAATACTTTTTTTTAAAAAAGAAAGAAAAGAAAAATATTTTTTAAAAAATTTTAAAAAAACATAAAGGCACCTTTCTTATTATACTGCAAAATGCAGGGTTTCTCTTTCATGGCAGTAATCTTAATCTTTTTTTTCTAATTATAGCAATTCTGTCTGTACTTGCTTTGTATACAACTTTAACTGTACTTACATTCTTCTCTTCACCAAACTACGTGTTTTTCAGATCTTCCTGCTCCTCTTTCAGCTCCTGATTCTCACTGTAAAGCAGTAAAAGCGGTCAACAATAACATCCTACAGCCTGAACACTGTGCCATCATAAAATCCACTCCACCAAATAAGCTAGTGCATTATTTGTCAGCTCAGCTTCACTCAAATTTTCAGGATGTAGGCAGAGTGTAGCTGGATCTTCTTTGCCAGCATTTAATCTGAATGGCTTCTTGTCAGTTCCTGATAGAGTCCTTGTTCCCACCTGAAACCTCACGGGCAGACTTTCATCCGCATTTCTTTCAGTTATTTATTTTTAAGACAATTTTATACAAGCATATAATGTACTTTGATCAAATTCGTCCCCATTACCTCATTTGCTTGTCTTGTCCGCCTCCCACTCCTGCTGAACCCCTTCTTCTTATGAATTAGTCCCCCATCTACTCTGATGTCTTCGTGTACGCATGTGTGGGGGGGGAGAGAGGGAGAGGGAGCTGGATTAGGGCTGATTTCGGGAGTATGGGTGACGGGGTGATTCTCTGGAGCATTGGCAACTCAGTGACTGGACCACTGAATAAAATGTCTCCCCCTCCCCTAGCAACCGTTAACTGCCAGTAGCTCCTCCGAGGAGATTAGCGCCTCATGAGCCCATCTACCATTCATGGTGGAATGTGCTGACAGGCCCAGTCGCCTGCAGGTAACCATAGCTGCTGTGAGTTCACAAGCGCAACAGTCATGTCACATGGAAGACAGCATTCTACAGGAGAGTGGAGGAGGAGAGGAGGAAGATGAGGAGGATGAAAGACAGCCCAAATCCCCTTCTAGTCTCACGTCAAGGGATAAGGAAAGAAGGTACATCCCAGGTAGGAGTGAGGTTGCAAGGATTTGGGGATCATAGCAGAAAGCCCATCTGAGCCCTGATGACAAGAAGACTGAGCCAGGCGTGGTGGCGCACGCCTTTAATCCCAACACTCGGGAGGCAGAGGTAGGAGGATTGCCATGAGTTCGAGGCCACCCTGAGACTACATAGTGAATTCCAGGTCAGCCTGGGCTAGAGTGAAACCCTACCTCAAAAAAACAAAAAACAATAGAAAAAAGAAGACGATGACAATGATGATGACCACCACCAAGCAAAGCAGGCGGTAACAGAAACCAATGCTTGTTTGAAGTTGGTGGTGTTCTAGGCCCTGCCCTTGGCAGGTGGTGTAATGTGCACAAAACAACCTATGAGCTTATTCTTAGCAGCTCTGTCCTACCGACGATTAAACTAAGACTTCAAGAGTGCAGGTAAATTGTTCAAGGGCCCAAAGCCGGTGTTTCAGCTTAGGTTCCTCGGTACTCAAGTCCGTCCCCCCGCCCCCCACAATGGGACTGGAGATATAGTTGGTAGAGTGTTTACCTAGCATGCATGAAGTCCCGGGTTCGATTCCCAGCACCACTTAAATTGGGCCTGTATCACACACCTGGAATCCCAGGGCACAGGAGATGGAGGCAGGATTATAAATTCAAGGTCAGCCTGGGCTACATGAGACTGTCTCAAACACGTACTCTGTTAGGGTTCTGCTAGGGATGATGGAAACTTCTGGAAATAGTAGTGATAGTTACACAATATTGTGAATATACTCCATGCCACTAAATTGTACTCTTAAAATGTACACTTAAATTGTACATTTAAAATAATTAAAATTACATATATATGTGTATATATCTATATAGCTCACATATCCAAGGGAGGTTGATAGGCCCCGCCCCTTAACTTCATGAGATTAAAGATATAAAGGAAAATCAGGGACCAAAGTAGGTGTTAGTGATTGAAAAAAAAAAGCTAGAATGTACTTTTGTCCCTGCTTTGCAAAGACAGCAGTTTGTAAGGCAGAGCAATAATAAAATCAGGTTTATTCCTTAAAGAAAGCATTTTGCACCCTTGGATGCCCACAGACTCAGACATGCCAGTCTCACAAGCAATTCCCAACGCTTTATAGAGGAAAATGTGCTTTAAAAGCCGAGAGCTACCAAAGGGGATCTACATTCTAAATTAAGAAAACCTTAATCAATACAAGAAGGGCTGTGTTTGTTGGACAATATTTCCTTCTTGTGTAATTAAGACTTAGAATACAAAATGTTCTCCCCCAAATAATGGATGAGCTTAAATAAATGTGTGGAAAATGCTGTGTAAATAGAATAGGCAACACCTCTGTAAATCCCACAGGAGAGATTTATGATAAGCAAGTTATTTCTAGTCATAAAACAGTCCATAAAACAAAGGGGCAGGATGAATGCTGGGCTGCTTTGTTGAGGAGGCTGTGGAGAATCGAGGGAAGTGGGGGCTCTCCTGCAGGGTGCCTGCGGGCCCTCTCCGTTTCTTTACACAATATCAGCAGTTCCCTAAACAAGTATGGGAGAGGGTGGGGAATGGGGGTGCAGGTTATCTGGTTATCTGATCCATGTGTGCTCCTTTACCTAGAGAGCAAAGCCATCAGAAGGTAAACAATTAGCCTGGCAAGCCCAGGCACGATGAGCAGTGCTCCCCTGTCTCCATTCTGTGCAAGGTGTTTGGCTGGATTCCCAAGGAAGCTGGAAATGGCCGTGTTCTACTGGACAGCGCTCCAGGTCAATGCACTGGTCACTCACAGTTGTTAGAAGCCAGGGAGCTGATAAGAAAGCTGACCAGCTCATAAGAGCATGACTTTCTTGTAGACGTGTCCGTGTGGTACTGACCTCTGGCCCACTGTCTCCCTACTGGCCTCCTCCCTGTTTCCATAAATGGACCTCATGGGAGGGAAGGGAAGACGTGGAGAAAGCTGTCTCCATACAGAATTGCTATGGAAGGAGAACGGTTTATTCTCACACTGCCCTCACAGACAGGCAGGAAGTACCCTTGACCTAGGCCTATGCCTGTAATCCTTTACTTATGAGGCAAAGGCAAGAGAACTGGAAGAAATTCAAGGCCAGACTGGTCTACATAAAGCTGCGTAGCGAGACTCTGTCAAAAAAAGGGGTTGGGGGATATCTCTCTAGGTTTCCACTAGTAGCCATTTCCCTCAGGTCAAAAGTAATGTGTCCACTTCATGCCCAAGCCCCCAAGATCCACATAACACACCCCGAATTACCTGCCTAACAGTCCTAATCCCACTCCCTGTGCTATCCCATCCTCTGGGTCTGTCGCCTCCTAAGGACAAACCTCTGTCACATGTATGTGCACCCTGAACCAGAGGATTGGCCAAGGGCTGATTTCAGGGAAGGGGCACAGCAGATGGACAGGTGGGCTTGTTTCTAGGTTGCATCCCTCTGCTCCCAATGCCACTTTTGGGGAGCAGTGTTCAGTTCATCCTCCTCCCATGTATATTTAGGAAGCTAAACCCAGGGGCTAGAGATAATAGCTCAGTGGTAGAGGACTTGGTTAGCCCAAGGCCCCTGGTCAATAACCAGCATCATATAAATAAACCCACCCATCACTGATTTGTAAAACTCTAGGGATGAAAACGCAAAGCTAAAACAGTTCTTCCCAAGTTAACCAATCTGAGCAAGTCCAACACTTCCTTTAAAGAGTGAACAGCTGGGCTGGAGAGATGGCTTAGCGGTTAAGCACTTGCCTGTGAAGCCTAAGGACCCTGGTTCGAGGCTCAATTCCCCAGGACCCACGTTAGCCAGATGCACAAGGGGGCGCATGCGTCTGGAGTTCATTTGCAGTGGCTGGAGGCCCTGGCATGCCCATTCTCTCTCTATCCGCCTCTTTCTCTCTCTGTCTGTCGCTCTCAAATAAATAAATAAAAATAAAAACAACAAAAAAAGATCATTTAAAGAGTGAACAGCTCAGGTACAGCCCACAGGAGTTCAAGGGTAATGAAAATGTCAGCTCTCCCTTGGGGTGGGGCACTGTGGATTCAGGAATGGGGAAAGAGGCTCAGCTTCCACCTGCAACTGGGAAGCAGGCAGCACTGGCTTTTGTTTTCAACTGTCTGAAAGATGTGCAAAGCACATGGAGGCCCATGGAGCTCAAAGCATTTTCCTTTTTTCTCTCCCCAGGGGAATCTGTCTTCTGCCCTGGAGGAAACAGGAGATGAACTGCTCAGAATAACAAGCTCCGTGAGGCTGTCTCAACGGGCACTAGCTGTCTTACCTGTGGAAGGACAAGGGGACAAAAGGTCAAGCAAACCCGGGAAGGAGACAGACTTGGCGGCAATCTGTCGCCTGAATGGGCTGGATGGGCTCCAGGAAGGGTGCTTTCTCACGTCTGACACGTCTCAGAACACTTAAAGACAGTACCTAGGTCAGGTTGTTGACATTTATGGTGGAGAGGGAGGAAGAAGAAGAGGGCAGTGAGTCAGGGCCAGCTGTCAGGCCTGGTTGGCCTATGACCTCAGGGTGCAGGAAAGCTGTCTCCTGACCACTCCCCATGCAGGGCTGAGAAAGAGAGCCGTGAAGTAGAGCATCCGGAAGTCTGGGGAAGGAGCTCAGCAGAAGACTTGCAAGTAGGGCTACTGTAACAAGAAAGGTTCATTTCCTTCACTGTGCTGTCATCGTGTTTTCTGGGAAGGACATTTGGATCCTGGAGTTCCCTACTCACTCACAATAGATAAGCACCACACCTTGATGTTTAGAGAACACAGTCTGAAGTTCAACTGTCCGGGTTCAAATCTTGACTCTGCCACTCATTAGCTAGAGACTTCAGGTATGTCACTTGTCCTCTCTGTACACGGGACACCCACATCACATGGCCATACAAGAAACATGAGTGGCTACTTGTACATTACCAAGCACGCAGTAAGCACAATTTAAAAAAAAAACAGTGGGTAAAACATGCCCCGCAAGATGCACCCACTGGTGCAATAGTGGCATGACTGTTATGGACATCACCAATCACTTTTTTTGTTAGATTTGAGGCTCACTCCATAAGAAAGGATTCATGTCCGGTACTGCTAACTTGGTCAAAGGCCTATGGCTGGGGACTTCACAGGACCCAATGGGGAAGCTGCTGTGGTTGTTTTTCTAAATGGACATCCTGTGCCTATGAAACTGCTTTCTAAGTGATTTACATTTACACCCATAGATAAATGCTGCTGTCAGCGTTGATCAGAGATATTTCTTTTTTTTCAGAAGGTAGAGGTTACTCCACAGACTCATAACTAATCCGAGTGCCGAAAACAAGTGACAGTTGAATGCTCAGCCCTAAATGGAGTATCTATAACCCCCTCAAATGCTCAGGGAACATCTAGGAAGAAGGGCAAAGAGAATGTAAGAACCAGAGGAAAGGGAGACTTTTTGTGAAACTCCTGTCTTCCAGAAAGAACATGGCCACTGCACTCATAAACTCACAGCAGCTGTGGTTACCACACGAGACCTGCGCAAGATTTGGCACATCAATATTCCACCACGGATGGGGGAGGAGCTGGTGAGGCCCCACTCCTCCCTGAGGATTTGTAAATAGCTAATGGTTGCTGGGGAGAGGGATGCATGAGGCTCCACCCCTTCCTGAGGAAGTCATGGCAGTTAATGGCTGCTGGGGGAGGTGGACACAGGTTTCCTCAGTGGTGTACCCACTGGTAAGTTGTCTATGCTCCAGAAAATAGCTCCTCGTTCGTGTGCATGTAAGCAACCCTGGATAAATTCATTAGGTCACAAAAAAGGGGGGAGGGAGGGAAGGGAGGGAAGGGAGGGAAGGGAGGGAAGGAGAGAGGGAGGGAAGGAGGAAGTAAGGAGAGACATGAAAACGGAAAGGGGACTAGTTGGGAAAAGGAAATTCAGGAAGAGTACGAAGAAGATCAAAAGAGGGTAGTGGGGGTGAATATGATCAAAATACATTATAAAGTTGTCAAGTAAAATGAAAACATAAAGAATCTGTGAAATACAGGGCTGGAGAGATGGCTTAGCAGTTAAGGCGCTTGCCTGCAAGGCTTAAGGACCCATGTTCAATCTCTCTCCAGATCCCACATAAGCCAGACATACAAAGGTGAGGCAAGCGCAAGGTTGCACATGCCCACTAGGTGGCACAAGTGTCTGGAGTTCAATTGCAATGACTGAGGCCCTGGCGCCCTCCCTCTCTCTCTAGAAAAAAAAAAGAATCTGTGAAATAATCAATAAATATAAATCTAGGCTGGAGTATATACCTCAGTGGTAAAATATGTTTAGCATGCCCAAGGCCCTGGGTTCAATCCCCTGCACACACACACACACACACATACACTCAGACCTATAATCTCAACTACTTGGGATACTAAGTCAGGAGGATTGCCTGAGTTCAAGGCCTTGGCCAAAGAATCAATTCAATGTCAGCCTAAGCAAGTAAGTGAGACTCTGGCTCAAAATAAAAAGTAAAAAGAGGGCTGGAGATGAAGCTCAGTGGTAAAGCATTTGCCTAGTGTGCACAAGGCCCAACGGTCAATACCTATTACCACAAAATAAAAACAAAACAAGTCTATTCATCTTCTATGCCTTCCACCAGAAGGCAAAGTCATTACTTGGTAGTGTTAGGCTGTGTCAGTCCCCGTGGAGGACTTTCTGAGGATCTGCATGTCAGAGAACAAAATTAGATAATGTTGACCATGGAGAGCAACATAGAACAGAGACCACATTTGATCCCTTACCTTAAAAAAGTCTACACTGCGCTAGAGAGATGGCTTAGTGGTTAAGGCGCTTGCCTGTGAAGCCTAAGGACCCATGTTTGACTGTCCAGATCCCAAGTTAGCCAGACACACAAAGGTGAGCACAAGGGCGCACATGCCCACTAGGTGGCGCAAGCATCTAGAGTTTGATTACAGTGGCAGAGGCCCTGGCGTGCCAATTCTGTATCTTTCCTCTCTCTCTTGCTTTCTCTAAAAAAAACTAAAAATAAAAAATAAAAATAAAAAAAAGAAAGAAAGAAAACTATACACAAAAATCACCTTCATATAAGCCTGGTCCAACTTGAATTACCCCCTAGAACTGTTAAAAGCAGTAATTATTTCATCCAAAGGAGCTTACTATTCTTAGACTTTGAAGTGGGTTTTGCAGATACTCCTGTACTGAGTTGGTGCTAAATGCAGTTTAAAAAAGAAAGTGAAGCCGTGATGTTCCCTACCTGAGCTTCACATTACCCATAAAGGACAAAGCCAGTTCCTAAGTTAACCAAAATGGCCATTTTAAAGAAGGAAACTGAAGCAGGAAAGTCTTTATTTGAATGGCATATTCAGGCAGTACATTCTGCCTCAGAGGTGCTAATATTGAGATTAGGAGAGGAAAAACAAAACAAAACAAACAAACAAACAAAAAAAGCTTTCTTTTCCATCATGAAGTGATAAATACCAGTTTGTCCATCCAAGCCACTGGCTGAAGCATTGTGGGAAGGGCGGAGGGTGGCATGGGAGAGCCTGTTCTTAAGGTGGAAAACTCTTGGCGCCTGTTTTTTCAACTTTGAACTCTGAACCTGAGTGGCAGGGTCCAGTCACTAATGGCACAATCTCACTGAGTCAATTCAAGGTTGAATGCTCTGTCTTGATTCATGAGGCCCATCAGTTCTCGGTACTGTCTAGACCTGCATCAAGAGCTACAGTGTGAAATGAAAGTGCAGGGGCTGTGGAGATGGCTCAGCAGTTAAAGACACTTGCTTGCAAAGCCTGCTGGCCTGATGCAAAAAAAAAAAATGGCATAAGCATTTGGTGTTCTGCTTGCATTGCCAAGAGACTCTGGCATGTGTGCACGCGCACACACACACACACACACACACACTTGCAAATGAAGAAAAAATTTAAAACATGTATTAAGACAGACATGGTGGTACACACTTGCGAGCTCAGTACTTGGGAGGCTGAGGCAGGAGAATCTCCACAATTTTGAGGCCAGCTTGAATTACACAGTGAGTTATCTAGGACAGCCCAGACTACAAAGTGAGTGAGACCCTGTCTCAAAACAAATAAATACAGCTGGAGAAATGGCTTAGCAGTTAAGGCACTTGCCTATGAAGCCTAAGGACCCAGGTTCAATTCTCCCAGTCCCATGTAAGCCAGGTGCACAAAAAAAATCTGGAGTTCATTTGCAGTGGCTAGAGGCCCTGGCATGCCCATTCTCTCTCTTTCCCTCTTTGTCTCCCTCTCTCTGTCTCTAATAAAATTTTTTAATTAAAAAATGCAAACAAATAAATAAATGTTTAGATAGCTGGCCTATAATCCCAGCAACTGGGAGGTAGAGGCAAGAGGATCAGGAGTTCAAGGCCATATTCGGTTCCATAGCAAGTCTGAAGCCAGCCTAGACTACATGAAACCCTATCTTAAAAAATATTTTTAAATGAATAAAAAAATGTAATGAGGTCTTTAAACAATCTTGCTGAAAGAATAGCATGAAAGAGTATCTCAAGCTAATCCTGAGTCTACCCAACATGTGCCCTCCAGGCAAGTTTTTACTACCGAACTTGGGTAAATAATTGTGACCTTCCTCATGCCACAAATGCACAACTCATACTACATATGAATGGTATGTTTATTGTGTGGCAATTATGCTGTGAAATGGCAGTAGGCAGATTTTTACAAGACCCTTGTATGAAGGGATCTCATCTGAGTGAATCATCACAGAATGTTTCCAAATTGGGTGGAGCCAAACCCCTGAATGGGAAATATGTCTTGCTCATCTGTGTTGTCCAACAGCTCGGCTGTGGACTGGGTGTGCCCTTTATACTCACTGCACTAGGAGAGAACAAGAGGCTTCTAGAAGTTCCATAGGTTGACTCAAATGGAGCTGGAGTTTTTTCCTTACAGCTTCCTATAAGATACACTTCTGAGACCACAGCTCAGAGCCCACACGGCTACGAGGTATGCGCTAGAAGTGGGAGAATAAGAAGCCAGACCAAGAGCAGAGAGACTGAGGGCTATGTACAGATCTCGGCTCTCTTCATAAAACACAGAATTAATTAAAATGCTTTGGATATATTATGCCTACCAAACTGCCCTCTAAATACTTTTGTTTAGAGAAGCTTCTCTTCTCAGATGGCAGTGACCACTGGAGTGACACAAAACTCATCAAAGCGCTGAGAAGAAGTGACAGTGGAGGGTTCAACACCAAGTGAGACATCTCTATCACACCTTCCAAGGCTCAGGGACCATTGTGAAAGGGATGGTGAAAGAGGTGGAAGAAAGAGCCAAAGGAAGGAGAAGAGTGCTTACAAAACTGTCTTCCAGATACAAAGTGGCCTTGATATTCACGACCTCACAGTGGCTGACACCACCTACATAAGACCTACATAATAGGAAGGAGGAAAAATGACATCAAGCTGGGTGTGGTGGCGTATGCCTTTAATCCCAGCACTAGGGAGGCAGAGATAGAAGGATTGCTGTGAGTTTGTTTCCAGTCTGGGACTAAAGAGTGAGTTCCAAGTCAGCCTGAGCTAGAGTGAGACCCTACCTCTAAAAAACTAACAACAACAGCCAGGCGTGGTGGTGCATGCCTTTTATCCTAGCACTCAGGAGGTAAAGGTAGAAGGATGGCCATGAGTTCAAGACCACCCTGAGACTACACAGTGAATTCCAGGTCAGCTTTGGCTAGAGCAAGACTCTATCTCAAAAGAAAGAAAAAAAAAAAAAAAAAAAGGTTCAGCCCATGCTTTCCTTAGAGAGAATGGGAGTGTATTTTGCCTAAATGGCAAAGAAAGAAAGAAACAAAAGTTGAACAAGCCAGGCGTGGTGGCGCACGCCTTTAATCCCAGCACTCGGAGGCACAGGTAAGAGGATCGCCATGAATTCGAGGCCACCCTGAGACTACATAGTGAATTCCTGGTCAGCCTGAGCTAGAGTGAAACCCTACCTCGAAAAACCAAGAAAAAAAAAAAAAGTTGAGCTGACAGAAAGCTGGAAGAAGCCATTCTGCATGCAGTTCAATGGGAGAAAGAGAAATCACCAGTGAAGATACTCATCAGTGGACACTGCAGGCCTTATAATTGGCCAACCAGGCCAAATGAGCCAACGGGTGCAATAGTGACATGTCTCTTATAGGGGAAACCAACTGCCCTCTAATTGGACTGGAGGCCTGCTCCATGGGAGGGAATACAACCCTGATACTGAAAACTTAAAACAGGGGTAGTCATGAGCCCTAGGGGTATAACGTCTGCTATTGTCTGGCCAAATGTATATACTATGTTTATCAAACTGCCCAGTAAGCACTTCTGTTAATGTTCACACCCTTATATTAATGCTACTCTCACTTTTGGTAGAGAATCTTCTCTTTTCAGATGGCAGTGACCGTGGGACGACTCAGAAGGTATCATGGTGAGGGAAAGAAATGACCACAGTGCTCAGCACTGCAATATCTGTATCACACCTTCCAAGGCTCAGGGTCTAATGCGGAAGAGGTGGCGGAAAGAATGTAAGAGCCAAAGGAAGGGTAGGACTCCATACAACGTGCTCCCTCCAGACACAAAATGGCCTGGATACCCATGGCCTCACAGTGCCTGACACTACCTGCATAAGAGCATCATAAGAGGAGGAAAAGATCAAGACATCAAAAGTAAAAGAGAGACTGATTGAGATGGGGAGGGGTTATGATGGGGAGTGGAGTTTCAAAGGGGTAAGTGGGGGGAGGGAGGGTATTACCATGGGGCATTTTTTATAATCATGGAAGTTGTTAATAAAATTAATTAATTAATTAATTAAAAAGTTGAACAAGGGCTGGAGAGATGGCTTAGCGGTTAAGTGCTTGCCTGTGAAGCCTAAGGACCCCGGTTCGAGGCTCAACTCCCCAGGACCCACGTTAGCCAGATGCACAAGGGGGCGCACGCGTCTGGAGTTCGTTTGCAGTGGCTGGAGGCCCTGGCGCGCCCATTCTCTCTCCCTCTCTCTATCTGCCTCTTTCTCTGTCTGTCGCTCTCAAATAAATTAATAAAATTTAAAAAAAAATTAAAAAAAAAAAAAAAAGTTGAACAAGTTCAGCTGGTGGCATGGCTCAGTAACAGTGTGCTTAGCACGTATGACGCCCTCGGTTCAATCCCCAGCACCAAGAGAAAAGTAACAGGGTCAGAGTCAAAGGAAAGACAAAACCCTCAGGGGGCAAAACTGCCCATCCTACTAACCTCCCATTTGGCTCAAATCTCTGGGCCAACAGCCCACTCTTCCATTCTCAGAAAATGGTCTTCTCCCACCCTTGGCTGCATAGCAAGTTTGAGGCCTCTCTGGGTTTCCTAACACCCTACCTCAAAAAAAAGAAAGAGGGCTGGAGAGATGGCTTAGCGGTTAAGGCGCTTGCGTGCAAAACCTATGGACCCATGTTCAACTCTCCAGGTCCCACATAAGCCAGACATACAAAGTGACACAAATGTGCAAGGTTGCACATGCACACAAGGGGCACACATGTCTGGAGTTCAACTACAGTGGCTGGAGGCCCTGGTGCACCAATTCTTTCTCTCTCACACATTAAAAAAATGGCAAAAGAAAGAAGGAAAGAAGGAAGGGAGGAAGGAAACACCTTCTTCCTGCCTCTCATGACCCCCCCCCTTTGCCAAAATCCATCTCAACCAAGGCCTCTTCAATTGTGCCCCATTCTCAATCTCCAAGTCCTCCAGTATCAGGCTTCCTTCCTGTTTCCTCAATTCTCTTGTTTTTGGCAGTAGCTTGCCTCTTTATTTGTGTGTATTTCCTCTGTGTTACCACATATTACTTTCACATCACCTTGGTATTCATTTGAGTATCTCCTGTAAAACTCATGTCAGACAATTCTCACCAACCCTCACTGCTAAGCCTGCCCACTTGTCCGAGTTCAAACTTTAAAAAAAAATGTAACTTTTTCTTGTTCTCCTTTGTTTTCCCTCATTGGATGACAGCCAGAATCCTAAGCATGACCGTCTAGGGCGTCTTCACCTTTTTCTCAAATCTCCCTTGCTCTACAGCCCCCCACACACACCACCACCACAACTCCTGTTGAACGTCAGTTGTCCCTGAAGGTACAGAAAGGTGGTGACGTGATGAGGGCCCATTCTTGTCTTCGTTCATTTCCTGTGGCTATAACAGAATAACAGACTGGCTGGAGACACAGCTTAGAGATTAAGGAAATCCTAAGGACCCACGTTGGACTCTTCAGATCTCCCATAGGCTAGACGCACAAGGTGACGCAAGTGCACGAGGTGGAGCACCCGTCTGGAGTTTGTTTGCAGTGGCTGAAGGTCCTGGCATGGCAATTCTCTCTCTCTCTCACTCTCTCTCTCACTCGCTCTTGCTCTCGCTCTTGCTCTCACTCTCACTCTTTTGCATAAAAAGAGAAGAAGGGGGCTGGAGGGATGGCTTAGTGGTTAAGGCATTTGCCTGCAAAGCCAAAGGACTCAGGTTCGATTGCCCAGGACCCACGTTAGTCAGATGCACAAGGTGGCGCATGTGTCTGGAGTTTGTTTACAGTGGCTCGAGGCCCTGGTGCACCCATTCTCTCTCTCTTCTCTCTCTCTCTCTCTCTCCCTCCCTCTTTCTCTGTCAAATAAATAAATAAATAAAAATAAAATATTTAAATAAATAAATAAATAATGGAAGAAGGGAGCCAGGCATGGTGGCACATGCCTTTAATCCCAGCACTCTGGAGGCAGAGGTAGGAGGATCACTGTGAGTTCAAGGCCAGCCTGAGACTACATAGTGAATTCCAGGTCAGCCTAGGCTAGAGGGAGACCCTACCTTGAAAAACCAAAAACCAAAAACCAAAAAAAAAAAAAAAAAACGAGAAAGGGGAATGTATTTCTCAAGGCTGGGAAGCTCAAGAGCATGGCACTGGCACCCGCTCAGCATCTGGTGAGGCCTTCTTGCCCGGTAATTACAATGCAGAGGGCATCACATGATGAGACTGAGCAAGGGGCCCAGGACGGCTCACTCTTCTCACAAGGTCACTCCCCCCGTAACCCACGAACACATAGCCCAGTCATCTTCCAAAGGTCCCTCCTCCAATACATGCACATGTGGCTTTGGGCCTGTCTTCACTCGTTAGTGGGGCCCTTGCTCGTTTAGGAAGTCCCTTCACCCCAGAGTCACCTCTTTCTAAGAATGACTTAAGCTTGGGCTTCACGTCTTGATTGTGCACCGTGTCTTTGGGAGCTGGGAAAGCCGGCAGAGGACAGGAAGTCGAAACACACAGCCCCACTTCCAGGAGGGGAGCAAGGCCTGCCTTCCCTGGCGGGCTACAAAAATCAGTTATTTCGGGCTGGAGAGATGGCTTAGCGGTTAAGCGCTTGCCTGTGAAGCCCAAGGACCCCGGTTCGAGGCTCGATTTCCCCAGGACCCACATTAGCCAGATGCACAAGGGGGCGCACGCATCTGGAGTTCGTTTGCAGTGGCTGGAAGCCCTGGCGCGCCCGTTTTCTCTCTCTCTCTCTCTATCTGCCTCTTTCTCTCTCAGTATGTCACTCTCAAATAAATAAAAATAACAAAAATTTTTTTTAAAAATCAGTTATTTCGGGCTGGAGAGATGGCTTAGCAGTTAAGCGCTTGCCTGTAAAGACTAAGGACCCCGGTTCGAGGCTCGATTCCCCAGGACCCACGTTAGCCAGATGCACAAGAAGGGAACGCACGCATCTGGAGTTCGTTTGCAGTGACTAGAGGCCCTGGCCCACCCATTCTCTCTCTCTCTCTCTCTCTCTCTCTCTCTCTCTCTGTGTGTGTGTCTCTTTCTCTCTCTGTCTGTCGCTCTCAAATAAATAAAAATGAACAAAAAAAAAAGTTTTTTTAATCAGTTATTTCACTCTCTACCCCAGAGCTTCTTTTGGCCTTTCACAGCCATGAGAGCTGAGGAGAATCACCGTGGGAGACTGGTCTGGCTAGGGCGGCAGGGAAGCGGCACTTCTGGAAGGAAAGGCAGATGCTGTGAGTGCCGTCAAGCTCTGCTCCAGGAGCAGGTCCAGAGCCTCGGAGCGTGGCTTTCACACCTAAGCAAGAAAACACACTGTGCTTTTCCCAGACGGAGTGCTACAAGTCCTGTCCCCTTCGGGAGAGGCCGGTCAACTGTGAACAAGCGAGATGAGAAGTCAGAGGAAGCGCTGGAACAGTAGCCTGATGATGCCAAGGCCTTACGTCCAGCCAGAGTAAACCTTTGTCCATCGGTGGGACCATGAAGAGCTCCGGCCCTGCCTCTCAGCTGGAAGGCTCCGGTGGGGTCCGGGTGGGGAAGATCCAGCTGACAAGCCTGAGCTCATCAGCTCCACCTCAGCGTGTTTAGTCAACCGAGAGGAAAGATTCGCCTCCACTTGAACTTGGGCAGACCATTAGAGACCAGAGCCTCGGCAAGAGAAAATAACACTGTGCCTCCAAGCCAGGTGGAGTTCTCACAGCCATGAGAGCTGGGGAGCATCACCCCCGGGAGACTCACCTGGTAGGGAGGAAGGGAGCCCGCACTTCTGGAAGTTCTGCACAAACTCCTTAACCACTTACGCAGTCTCGTTCTCTCCTTATCCCTCTGGGTATTTGGGTAACTTTCAATACACGTTAGTCTCAGACATATTTGCCTTGAGAGACAGAGAAAGCATTCATCCTCTCTGGATAGAATTAATCATATCCAGGCTTAGACGTCACTGATAGATCTTGTTGGATGTGCAGGAGAAAAGCTAGCAAAAGAGCATAGGCAGAAAAGTTTTTTTTTTTTTTTCCGCTGTTTTCTCAGACGCCCAATGTCAAATTGGGAAAAGCAATTTTTCGTGAAGCTGACAATTATGAATTGGACGCAAGTGTGCTAAAATAAGATTTTAATTAGCATACATATATATGACTTTGCAAAGTATGTTTCCAACACTATTCTGGAGACAAACATTCAAGTCACAGCAACTCTCATGGATGAATTAACATTATTATTGTGGGGAGTGGTTTTGTTATCAGACCAGCTGTCTCTCTATGTGTTTCTTACTCCCAATCTCTACACACACACACACACACACACACACACACACACACAGGGTTAGGGTTAAGGTAGGAGAATTGCTGGGAGTTTGAGGTCAGTTTAGGCTACAAAGTGATTTCTAGGCTAGGTAAGGACATAACTGTTTCAAAAAACAAAACAACAAACAAAAACACCCATAAATTGTCCTAGAAGAGCCAGACTTGGTGGCACATGCCTGTAACCCCAGCACTTGGGAGAAGGAGGAAGCAAGAGGATCCAGAGTTCAAGACTAGCCTCTCCTACATAAGGAGTTCTAAGCCAGTTGGGACTACAAGAGACCCTATTTTACCCATACCCCACAAAAAGAAATTGTTCTAGACAGGATAAAAGAGGCAAACTTCTCCCTATTTTTCCTTCTGTTTCCTTCTCAGTGCTGGGAGGCAAAGCACGTGCACCTTCACCAAACTATATTTCTGGCTCTTCCCTTGATACCAGATAAAAGCCATTAGGAGAAAAAAAATATATGGTCTAATGATTCTTATAAACCTAAGTCAATGTTACAATTGCCCAGCGTGGTGGCGCACGCCTGTAATCCCAGCATACACGAGGCAGAGGCAGGAGGATCACCATGAATTCAAGGTCATCCTGAGGCCACATAGTGAACTCCAGGTCAGCCTGGGCTAACCTAAAAAAAAAAAAAAAAAAGTTGTAGGTTTTTGAAATGCTGTGCTGGGTCAAATCCAGGCCTTGTGCATACCAGGCAAGCACTCTACTAGGCTACACCCCTAGCCCAACACAACAATTCATGACCAGATGTCAGCAAACCCAATTCAACCATATAGAAACAGGGAATAATGACCAAGTTTATCCCAGAAATACAAACTTGATTCAGCATTTAAAACAAAAACTCTGACTGACTGAAACCTTCATGATGATCTTACAATGAGTACCAACAACCCCACTGACAAGGATGCCTAAGAGTATAACCTTTCAATATTTTATTTATTTATTTATTTACTTACCTATTTATTTGAGAGAGAGAGAGAGAGGCAGAGAGAGAACAAGAGAGAGAATGGGTACATCAGGGCCTCTAGCCACTACAAACGAACTCCAGACATATGTGCCACCATGTGTCTCTGGCTTATGTGGGTACTGGGGAATTGAATCCAGCACACCCATTCTCTCTCACTCTCAAATAAATAAATAAAAATATTTTTAGTCAGGCATGGTGGCACATGTCTTTAATATCAGCACTTGGAAGGCAGAGGTAGGAGGATTTCCATGAGCTCGAGTCCATCCTGAGACTACATAGTAAATTCCTGATCAGCCTGGAGTAGAACAAGATCCTATCTCAAAAAAAAAAAAAAAAAAAAAACTACACTGTTCAGAAAATTAAGGCAAGTCACAAACTGGGAGAAAATATTTGCAAGAACACATCTGTAAGAAATGGTTTCTATCAAAATATATTTTTTAAATCTTGTGTGGGGCTGGGGAGATGGTTTAGCAGTTAAGGCGCTTGTCTGTAAAGCCAAAGGACCCAGGTTCAACTCCCTAGGACCCAGATGCACAGGATGGCATATATGTTCCGAGTTCATTTACATTGGCTGAAGGCCCTGGCATGCCCGTCTCCCCCTCCCCCCCACCCCCCGGTCTCTCTCTCTCTCTCTCTCTCTCTGAAATAAATAAAATAAAATAAAAATCTTGTATGGAGGACTCATTAGACACCCCTCCCTGAGGAATTATAGATAGTTAAGGATAGCCAAGGGCCAGGGCCACACAAGCCTCCGTCCCTCCCTGAGGATCTATAGGAAGTTAATAGATTCTAGGAGGAGAGACCGGTGAGTTGTCCATGCTTCTATAAACAACCCTCACTACACTCCTCTCCTGTAAGCACCCCAAAAACTCCCTGGGTCAGAAACAAGGAAGGAAGGAAGGAAGAAAGGAAGAGAGAGAGAGAGAAAGAAGAAAGAGGGTGAAGGGAAGGAAGGAGGGAAAGAGTAGAGACAGGGAAAAGACAGGAAAGAGGAAGAGTAGAAAGAAAGAAAAGACAGCGATATAGGAGGACTGATTAGGAAGAGTAAGGACATCAGCAGAAGTGGGCACGGACAAGAAACAGTTACGGGGGATGACTGTGATCAAAATACATTATATACTTGTAAGAATAAGTTATAATGAAACTCATTATTATGTACAACTAACATATGCTTAACAAACATTTTTTTTTTAAAAAAAGACTTTTGCCAGCACTTGGGAGGTGAAGGCAGGATGATCAGGAGTTCAAGGTCATCCTCAGCTACATAGTGAGTTTAAGATCAGCCTTCGTTTTGGAGACTCTGTCTCAAAAAAAAAAAAAAAAAAAAAAAATTAAAAGGAAGAACCTGCCAAACTTCCAAAGTGGCTACATCATTCTATACTCTCATCATGACCTTTCCACTTCTAGATTTTCCCTAGCTTTAGGGATCAGCAGTTTTTCTGAACATGAATCATCCTAGTAGGTGTGCGGTATTGTCTCTTTACTGTCTTGATTTGCATTCATCTAAAAGCCAGTGGCATTGACATCTTTTCACGAGCTGATGGACCAGCTGTATACCATTTATGTGAAATATATTCAACTATTTTATCCATTAAAAGATTAAGGTCATGTTTCTACTGTTAAACTTTGAGAGCTTCCCCCCCACACCCCACTTTAGTTTTTTGAGGTGGGGCCTAAAACTGTCCTTGAACTCACTATATAGCTGAGGATGACCTTAAACTCCTGCTCCACCTCACAAGTGCTGTTGGAATTACATGCCTGGTTATACGCACTGCCGGGGATCAATCCCTAGCCTCCTCCCTTTTCTTAATTGACAAAGCAGAAAACACATAGCACTGGTGAGTGGAAAAACCACGATACGTTGAAATACCATCTTACAATAAAAGGAAAAATCTAGCACAAGCAACAAGAAGGAGGGAGTCTACATAGCATTTTGCTAAGTGAAGAATTCAGATACAAAACACTACATGATGGGCTCAGAGACGGCTCAGTGGTTAAAGGCGCTTATCTAGGTTTAATTTTCAACAGTACAAAAGAAAAGAAAGAGACGTAGACACAATAGGAAATGAAAAACCAGCTGAGCGTGGTAGCATACACCTTTAATCTCAGCACTCAGTAGACAGAGGCGGGAGGATCCCCAAAGAGTTTGAGGCTAGCCTGGGACTACAGAGTGAGTTCCAGGTCAGCCTGGGCTAGAGTGAGACACTACCTAAAAATAAAGAAAAAGAAAGAGAGAAAGAGATGAAAAAGGAAAAGTGAGCCAGGCATTCTGGCTCATGCTTTTAATCCCAGCACTTGAGAGGCTGAGGTGGGAGGATCACCATGAGTTTGAGGCCAGCCTAGACTACAGAGTGAGTTCCACATGAGCCTAGGCTAGAGCAAGAATCTGCTTCAAAAAAGCCTGCCCCCCCCTCAAAAAAAAGCCCTCTGCCTTCTCAAATCCCATTCTAGTAACACTTTGTGAGTTGGACCAGAGTCCCAGGACTGTAATCCCAGCACTTGGGAGGTGGGAGGCAGCAGGATCAGGAATTCAAGGTCATCCTTGACTACATATTGAGTTTGAGGCCCTACCTCAAAAAAAAAAAAAAAAAAAAAAACAGCTTGAAAATATTCTTTCAGTTTTTTCAAAATTTATTTGCAGCTGTGTGTGGTGGCTCATACCTTTAATCCCAGCACTTGGGAGGCAGAAGTAGGAGGATCACCATGAGTTCAAAGCCACCCTGAGACTACATAGTGAATTCCAGGTCAGCCTGGACTAAAGTGAGACCCTACCTCGAAAAACCAAAAAAAAAAAAAAATTGTTTGCAAGTGGTGGGGAGAGAATGAGTGTGCCAGGGCCTCTTGCCACTGAAAACAAACTCCAGATGCATAAGCCACTTTGTTCATCTGGCTTCACATGGGTTCTGGAGAGTAGAACCCAGGCCATCAGATTTTGTAAGCAAGCACCTTTAACTGGTAAACTATTTCTCCAACCCATTTAAGCTGTTTTTTCTTTTTTTCTTTTTTTTTTTTTTTTTTTGGTTTGGTTTTTCAAGGTAGGGTCTTGGTGTAGCCCAGACTGACCTGGAATTTACTACATAGTCTCAGGGTGGCCTCAAACTCACAGTGTTCCTCCTGTCTCTGCCTCCCGAGTTCAAGGATTAAAGACATGCGCCACCACACCCAGCTCCCTTTAAGATTCTTGTTTTGTTTTTTGAAGTAGGGTGTCACTGTAACCAGGCTGACCTGGAATTCACTATGCAGTCTCAGGGTGGCTTTGAACTCACAGCAATCCCCCTACTTCTGCCTCCTATGTGCTGGGATTAAAGGCGTGCGCCACCATGCCCAGCTCTTTAAGATTTTTTATGTTTGTTGTTTGTTCTGAGAGATGGTCTCACTCTGTAGCCCAGGCTGGCCTGGAACTCTAGGATCCTCCAATTTCAGCTTCCTGGGAGCTGTGACGGAAGGGGCACACTGACTATCACTTTCATTATGAGCATCAATCCCTCTTTCATCAGTGATAAAAATCTCTCTCACTCCCACCTCAGCACATCTACTGCCAAGGACGGAGTGGACTTTCCATAAATGTTGTGACGGTCCCTGCTTACCATGCGTCCACTGGCCAGAGGGTCAGACTGACCTAAGGGAAGAGACATTCCAGCAGCTATCTTTGTCCAAGAACATGGTGTTCTTTAGACTTGTTACCAAACCAACCAGGTGAGTTTCTCCTCCTATGTCAAAGCCAGTTTCTTTCGTTTTCTTGAATTACCACAGCATTTGGGTGGTAATCTTGCCAGAGAAGTTGAGGGATCATGGGGTAGACTACAACTTTTGTTGTGGTAACTAATGTGTTCAAAGCTTAAACAGTTCCCATCACTGAGAGGCTAGTTACAAGTCACAGGACTACTGGCAGTGATGGGAGGAAGGGGAAATGGTTGTTATCTTCAGTCAGCAGACAGGCTGGCCTAGGCTCCGCCATCCCTACCAAGCCTAGACTTGGAATGCCACAGCGTTCAACACTAGCCGTTAGAAGTGACAGCCGGAGTTTGGAAAGTCTGGACAGCTCCAGTGGCATTCGCCCAACTCACCCCTAGAAAGAGTGCCACTGGAGTGCTCTAAACACCCAAGAGTCTCCTTCATAGTTGCTACCCTTCATTCCTCCAACGGCCCTTGAACTTCCATCATGGTCAAGTGCGTTGGCCACTTCAGACTATACCGACCACTTAAGGACCTCAGTCCACAGAAGGAATTCACAAGGTGTGTCCTTCTATCTGGCCTACAAACTGGGGTGGACATAGAGCTTATGCAGCTTAACAGAGCTCATAGTAGCCTGGCTAGGGCTGATCAAAAGGAATGGTTTGAGGTCATGTGACTAGGACATTTCTAAGAGCCCTTCACATTCTAAAGTCCTATATTATGTTTCTAATCCAAGGCAGCAGGGCTATGTTAAAAAAACACTAATTTCAACATAAAAGAAACTTGGGGTTAGGCCCTGGATCTGCCGCTTAGTAGCAAATGAACTCCAGATGCATGTACCATTTTGCAACTCGAACCCAGGCCTGAAGTCTTTATGAGCAAGGCCTTTAACTGCTGAGTTATCTCTCCAGCTCCCAAGGATGTCCTTCAAGTCCTTATACTGTATTTCTACCTCTGTGGTAGTTTGAATGTACGTCCCCCATAGACTCAGATTTTTAAATTTTTTTTAAATATTTTATTTTTATTGATTTGACAGAGGGAGAGAGAGAATGGGTGTGCCAGGGCCTCCAGCTACTACAAATGAACTCCAGATACATGCTCCACCTTGTGCATCTGGCTAACGCTGGTCCTGGGGAATCGAATCTTGGTCCTTTTGTTTTGCAGGCAAATGCCTTAACCGCTAAGCCACCCTTTATTTTTTTTTTAAACTAAGAAAGAGGCAGACAAATTGAGAGAGAGAGAGAGAGAGAGAGAGAGAGAGAGAATGGGCACACTAGGGCCTCCAGTCACTGCAAATAAACTCCAGATGTATGTGTCACCTTGTGCATCTGGCTTACATGGATCCTGCAGAATCAAACCTGGGTCCTTTGGCTTTGCAGGCAAGCACGTTAACTGCTAAGCCATCTCTCCAGCCCCCGGTTGTTTTTTTATTATTATTTTTATTTTAGATTAAGAGAGAGAACTGATGCACTAGGGCCTCAGCCATTACAATCAAGCTCCATGTGCTTTCGCCACCTACTGGGCATGTGCAACCTTGCACTCGCATCACCTTTGTGCATCTGGCTTACAAGGGCTCTGGAGACTTTCAAGGGCTGGAGGTGGCAGGAGGAACTGACTAGAAACGGGGATAGGAGAGTTTGAGGACGTGACGTAAATGTTCTCTATCTCCATTGTGGTACTAGGTTGCATAACTATGTATTTTCCAAAACTGGCAGAAATATAACCCAAATTTTATTTGATGTAAATTGTACCTCCATTAACAGCCAATACAAAACACTGCTGCACACCTGACTGTTTTTATCCCCTTATCTCCAGTATCTAGGGCAAGTGCTCTCCTTTGTGCTGTGGTAGAGTAAGGCTTATAGAGAAAAGTGGAGCTCCAGCAGAATAGCGTCTTACCTCTGGCCCCTCACCTGGAACTATAGTCACCTGTCACATAAGGACAAAGACACACCATGAGAAACGCACTCGTGGTCAATGTTCTCATTGTGTGAACACCATGGAGTGCACTTACACAAACTTGGGTATAGAGGTCAGTCACTTGATGTGGCCTTGTGATGCAATCAAGAGACACAGCAAGGGCCGGGGATGCCACTCCACTGGTAGTGTGCTTGCCTAGCATGCACAAAGCCCTGGGTTTTCCCCCAGCACTGCATAAGCCTGGCATAGGAGGGGATACCTGTAATCCCAGTACTCTGCAGGTAGAAGCAGGAGGATCAAAATATCACCCTTGTCTAAATATCGTGTTTGAGGCCTGCCTAGGATACATGAGAGTCTGTCTCAGAGAAAAAAAAACAAAACAAAACAAAACAATAAACAACAGATGTTGAGGCTGCTGTTGGCATATCAGGGTATACTGTTCACTATGAAATATATATATATATATATATATATATATATATATATACATATATATATATATATATATATATATATATATATATATACTTTAATCTGATATTTAAAAATATAGAGAGCTGGGCATGGTGATGCACACCTTTAATTTCAGCACTTGGGAGGTTGAAGTAGGATTGTCAAGAGTTCCAGGCCAAGCCGGGCGTGGTGGCGCACGCCTTTAATCCCAGCACCCGGGAGGCAGAGGTAGGAGGATCCCGGTGAGT
This sequence comes from Dipus sagitta, assembly GCA_036346955.1. Taxonomy (NCBI): domain Eukaryota; kingdom Metazoa; phylum Chordata; class Mammalia; order Rodentia; family Dipodidae; genus Dipus; species Dipus sagitta. The sequence goes on along the minus strand of CM070775.1, from coordinate 116,585,626 downwards.
TCGAGGCCACCCTGAGACTCCATAGTGAATTCCAGGTCAGCCTGGGCTAGAGTGAAACCCTACCTCGAAAAACCAAAAAAAAAAAAAAAAAAAGAGTTCCAGGCCAGCCTGGGGCTACAGAGTGAGTTCCAGGTTGGCCTAGAGTGAGAACTTACCTGGAAAAAGCAAAAAAATAAAAATAAAAAAAAAAAGGCCAGACATGGTGGCATATGCCTTTAATTACACACACACACACACTACATAAACCATAATACAGTTGCTATATATTACCATTGTTAAGTCTCATGGACTGTACATAATTATACGTGCCATACATTTTACCACAGGCAGAAGAGTAGGGTTTTTTTGGGGGGGGGGGATTTTTTGCTTGTTTGTTTTTGTTGTGTTGCGGTAGGGTTTCTCTCTAGCCCAGGCTGACCTGGAATCAGAATAGTTTGTTTTCATGCCAGCATCACCACAAACAGGCGGAAGCATTGCAACAGCCATGATGTGATCAGGCGATATGAATGGGACCATGACCACATGGGCAGTTCACTGCTGAATTGTCATTCGTGTTGCCACGCAGTGCAAGACTGCTTCCATTTTCAGTAGGTTGGCTCTACAAGATATTAGCCCTTGCTATCACTGTCTTCCTTCCTTTTTTTTTTTTTTTTTTTTTTTTTTTGGTTTTTTGAGGTAGGGTTTCACCAGCCCAGGCAATCCTCCTACCTCTGCCTCCCGAGTGCTGGGATTAAAGGCATCTTTTCTACCCCATGGATAGCTAGTGTTTCAAGTCTTCAGTTCAAATAACATCAAGAAATCGAAAGCCCAGAACTGGTGGCGCAGGCCTATAATTTCAGCCTGTAACCCTAGTCCCGCAGGAGTACAGAGACCCGAGAATGGATGGAGCCCCGCATGCTCCTGAATCAGCAGAGGCTCAAAACAAAGACCAGGGGAAAAGAGCAGTGCAGCAGGACACCTGATGTTCCACTCTGAGCCCCGTAGGTGAGGGACCCCACTGCAGGTGAACATACACACACACACACACACACACACACACACACACACAAATAATAATAATAAAGGAATTTGGGTTTGTAGGCAAGTATTCTTGCTATGGTAAGCAAGAGTCAGGGCAATCTGTCACAATTATCAGTGGTGATGCTTAGAGAATTATCTCTTGGAAAATAATTTGCTCTTTTGGAGAATGTCAGAATAGAGACCATGATTGTCTTTTTTTTTTTTTTAATTTTAAAGAAAAGTTACTATCAGCTGAGTGTGGTGGCTTGTGCATTCAGGAGGCTGAGGCAAGAAGACTGGCATGAACTTGAGGCCATTCTAAAGAGTGAGACCCTCAGGGATAAAGTGATGGCTTAGCAGTTGAGGTGCTTACCTGGCAAGCCTAAGGACCCAGGTTCGATTCCCCAGTACCTACATAAGCCAGATGCACAAGGTGGTGTATGTGTCTGGATTTCATTTGCAGTGGCTAGAGACCCTGGTATGCTGATTCTCTCTCTACCTGCCTTTCTGTCTCTCTAATAAATAAATAAATGAAGCTTAAAAAAAAAAAAGAGTGAGCCTTTGTCTCAAAAAAATGGTATTGTGCCAGGCGTGGTGGCACAAGCCTTTAATCCAGCACTCGGGAGGAAGCAGTAGGAGGATTGCCATGAGTTCAAGGCCACCCTGAGACTCCATAGTGAATTCCAGGCCTGGACCAGAGTGAGACCCTACCTTGAAAAAAAAAATGGTATTGTGGGGCCAGGGTTGTAGCTCAGTTGGTAATGTGCTTCCCTGATATATACAAAACCCTAAGTTTGATCTCTAGCATGGCATAAAATCTCACATAAAACTTGTAATTCAAGGGCTCAGGAGGTACAGGCAGGAGAATCAGAAGTTCAAGGTCATCCTTTGCTACATAGTAAATTTGACACCATGACTACATGAGTGTCTGCTTTTTATTTATTTGTTTGTTTGTTTTGTTTTGTTTTTGTTTTCAAGGTAGGGTCTCACTCTGGCCCAGGCTGACCTGGAATTCACTATGTAGTCTCAGGGTGGCTTCGAACTCACAGTGATCCTCCTACCTATGCCTCCTGAGTGCTGGGATTAAAGGTGTGCACCGCCACGCCCGGCTTGAGTGTCTGCTTAAAAAAAAAAAGAAAACGAAAATGTTATTGCTCATTCAATTTTAAATGTCTCTGTTAAAGGTCTGTGATTTTTGTATGTTTGCTGGTTCTTTATAAGTTGTGCTTTGACCAGATGACGGAAGCTGTCATCTGTGTGCAGTATTATTCCATGAAATTAAAATGTCTTCTATATCACATAAAACCCATTGTTCTCACTCACAGCCACCAGAGTACTCAGTGGAATGACTTCCATCAACAGACTTCCAATGCGCATTTGAAAACTAACCCTGGTGTTAACCAACAAAACATCTTCAGATGGCTCTTGCTGACAAAAGCTATGAACAAAATGCCTTTGGTTTTTCTAGACAAAGGAGTCAAATTAATTCAAGGACTTCAAGTAATGTATAGGCTAAATACAGCAATCTTGACATTGATCTCCTCTTCACCATGATCCTTAAGTCCTCAGGATTGTCGAAACACACTTTGAGAATAACTCAGAGCCAGGCATGACTATCAGGCACTGCCCTGCCAAGCACACTGTGGGAGTGGGACCTAATCAAATAGCTTGTTCACTGCCTTCCAGTCCCTGGATGTTTAAGTCAAGTAGGGACTCAGGACCTCTCGGGACCACCCCCAGCAAAGATGGAATAAACTTCATGGTTTGTTTCCTAGTACTTCAAGGAGTGAATTATAGTCTATAAAGTATAATGGGATTGAAATAAACAGTTCCATAGTATTTATTGTGTCGTAGTCCATTCAGGCTATACCATTAACTGGGTGGCTTATAGCAATAAACATTTATTGCTCACAGCTCTGGAGACTGGGAAGTCCAAGATCAAGGCACTTGTTGTCTGGTGAGGGGCCACTCCTCACATATGGCGCCTTCTCACTGCTTCCTCCCATGATGGAAAGGGCAGATGAGCTTCTCTGGACCTACTTTCTAGGGGCTTGAATCCCACCTGTGCTGGCGGACCTTAACCACCTCCCAAAAGACCCCACTTCTAATATGGGCAGTTGGGGTTAGGATTTCTTTTCTCTGTTTCTCTCTCTCTCTCTCTCTCTCTCTCTTCTCTCTCTCTCTCTCTCTCTCCCCCACCCTATAGCCCTGGCTGGGCCTGCTACTCACTATTTAGACTCTCAATCCTTGTGTCTCAGCCTTCCAAATGTTGGACACGAACCTCACCCAACTAAGGATTAAGATTTTGTTTTGTTTTGTTTTGTTGTGGGGCCAGGGTCTTATTCTAGCCCAAGCTGACTTGGAACTCACTCTGAATTCCAGCCTTGCCTTGAACTCACAGTGATCCTCCTACCCCAGCCTCCCCAATGCTGGGATTGCAGGCATGAGCTGCTGCTGCGGTCAGTTCCACAATGCTGGGATGAACTTCCAAACAGACACAGTTTATGGGAGGAATGGGATTTACTTCAGCTTATAGCTTCAAGAGGAAGTTCCATCAATGGTGAAAGAAGCCAGCTCCTGTTTATAATTTCACGCAGACACAGAAAAACCACCAGCAGCCAGCAAACGCCAAATAAAACCAGCAAGCACGAAAATCGGGCAGCAAGAGGACCCCCAGAGCTCAAACTGTTCTCTTACACCTTTATTTAGGCTGGAATTCAGACCCGCCCCCAGTGACACCTTAGGGCTGGACTCCAGGATCCACCCGCAGTGACACCTCCTCCCGCCAGGCAGCTGGAGATCCACGTTACAAGTTTAATTTTAACACCTGAGTCAATGGGGGACGCACGTTCAAACTACCGCAGCCACCATGCCCTACTTGGGAGTTAAAGATTTTGACACATGAATTCGAAGAGAACACAAACGTTCAAACGATAGCATATCGTGTTTCTACCTTGTACCAGCTACCATGATAAGTGCCCGGGATGTCACCGGGATCAAAACTCTGGCCTTATAAAGCTTAAAATATAGTTGGACAGTAATGAAAAAAGATAATAATAATAACTAAACACGGTTGGGGAAATGGCTCAGTGATTAAAGGTGTTTGCTTGCAAAGCCTGAGGGCCTGGGTTTGATTCTCCAGTGCCCACATAAAGCCAGATGCTGCACAAAGTGGGGCATGCATGTGCAGTTTGTCTGCAGTAGCAGGAGGAGGCCGCGGCATGCCCATTCTCTCTCTCTCTCTCTCTCTCAAACAAATAAATATTTTTTTAAAATAAGCAAAAATTAAAAATTCAATGGTGAAAGCCACATATGGTGGTTTGGATTTGTGACCCCAGGACTGGGGAGGTGAGAACAAGAGGATACCTAGTTTGAGGCCAGCCTGAGACACCTGGTGACACACTGAAAAGAGCACAATAAAACAAAACGTAATGCAACTACAAGTGAGCTGCTCCCATCCAAAGCCAGGGGAACTCTTATTTAGACAGGGGAATTTATAAACAGAAAAGGTGCTCATGGAGGACCCGAGGCTGGATCACACAGGGGTTCACAGACTTGACTAGGAGGTGGGAGTTGAGGTCACTGAAGGGAAAGAGAAATGATATGATTTACCTTACAAGAAATTACTCTAGGGCTAGAGAGATGGCTTAGCAGTTAAGCGCTTGCCTATGAAGCCTAAGGACCTCAGTTCGAGGCTCGATTCCCCAGGACCCACGTTAGCCAGATGCACAAGGGGGCGCATGCTTCTGGAGTTCATTTGCAGTGGCTGGAAGCCCTGGCGCACCCATTCTCTCTTTCTCTCTGCCTCTTTCTCTCTCTAATAAATAAATAAATAATAAAAATTAAAAAATATAAAACAAGAAATCACTCTAGTGGTTTGAGAGGAGAACCGATTAGAATGCGGGCAATCCTGCAACTGGAAATCTAACTTTTCATCAGTTCATATACTTTTTCTTATTGCCAGGTGTGGTGGCACAGGCCTGTAATCCTAGAAATTGGGAGGTGGAAGCAAGAGGGTCAGAAGTTCAAGGCCAGCCTCAGATACACAGGGAACTGAAAGCCAGCCAGCCTAAGGAGATGGTTCAGTGCATGAGGCACTTGCCATGCAAACGTGGGGACCGTAATTGGAACCCCAATACCCACAAACGCCAGGTGGACACGGTGGTCTGCCTGTAATCCCAGCGCTGGGGAGGCACACGCGGGGAGTCCCCCAGGGCTACCTGACAAACTCGACTAGCCCAGTCGGCAAGATCTGCATTCAAGTGCGAAATCCTGTCCTGGTAAAATAAAGTGAGGTGTGATCAAGGAAGGTAGCCACAGTCAACCTCTAGCCTCTCTCCATGCATGACAATATGCACCCACACACATGAAAATACATACACACATATACACACCACCCACACACATGCAAATACACACACACACACACCTTTTTCTTAAGTGCCTACTATTTGCCATGTCTTTGGCTAAGGCAAAATGGGAGAGAGGGGAGAGACTAAATAAGCAGAGGGGACTCTGTTTTGCAAGAAGAGCCAAGAGCACTTGCTGGTGGTGAGAAGGATTTAACTCCCAGGGGGTCTGGCTTTGGTAATCGGATGGATGGTAGCGCCACCTGGGGGGAAGAGGGAAGATGAGGAAGACCAGGTTGGAGAAGAGTGGGAGGACTCAGTTTTTTTTTTTTTTGGTGGGGGGGAGGGCATCTCATATGGTCGAGGCTAGCCTTGAACTCACTATGTAGCTGAGATGACCTTGACCTCCTTCTGCTCCCACGTCCTAGGTGCTTGGGGATTACAACTGAATGTCACCACGTGCAGATCCTCAAGTCGTTTTGAAGAGAGAAATCTGAGATGTTAAGCGATGCCTACCAGGAGATATCGAGTGTGATGGATGAGTGAAGGGGTTCAGGGAGATCTACAAGGGTGCTGACCTTCAGGTGACAATGGGTGCGAGCACCTAGGGGGAGGAAGCAGCTGGCAGAACCCCCACCAAGCGTTGCTGGGGGAGCAGGACTTAGCAAACTGGACGGTGAGATGGGAGCAAAGCCACTTAGTGCGCGGCCTGTGTGTCTGAGTAAAGTCACTACAGGACACAGAGGGAGCTCTGTTCTTGGACAGCGAATAGTCAATCCAGCGAGGGAAGGGACGTGAGAACAGGACTCCGGAGGAGAGAACAGCCAGTGCTCAGACAAGGAGAGTATCAAATGCTGGGGAAACAGGTGATGGGCACCTAAGCCAGCTTTGGAGAGTCCAGGAGGACTTCCTGGAGGAGGTGTTAAGAGCACTTTCAAAGCCTGAGCAGAAACTGGAGGTGAGTGGGAGTAATTTGAAGGAGAATAGCACTCAGGGCTGACGGAGTAATGTGTGGAAAGCCCTGGTGGCAAAAGGCAAGGATGCTGCTCTGCTGGAGTGTTGGAGTATGAGAGACTGGAAGCCAAAGGATGAGTCTGGCAGAGACCTTCAGTGTCAAACTGTGAAGGGCAGGTCTATCTATCTTGAGGTCATAGGGAGGGAACTGGAGTGTTTGATTGTGAGCATGATGAGATTTCATTCCAGAAAAGCATCTGGCTGCAGGGCGGAGAATGGCAAGAGAGGGTGAGCTTGAGGCAGGGAGACGCAGGGCTGACTCAGGACCTGCATTAAAGGCCCGGAATGTTCCAGACTTGCTGATGGCCTAGATGAGAAGGACTGATGGGTGAAGGAGACATTCACATTCAGGTCTCCTACCCTGAGTCTGAAATGAATTAATAGATCCACAAAGTCAGACAAATGGAGTCAAAAGAGAGTACCTTAGGGTTAGGGGAGATGGCTTAGTGGTTAAAAAGCACGTGCTGCGCAAGCCTGAAGACTGGAGTTCAGCTCTCCAGAAGCCGTGTAAAGGCTGGACGCAGAGGTGCACACATCTGTAATCCCAACACGCTTACGATAACGGGAGGCAGAGACAGGAGAATCTTGAAGTTCACGGGACAGCTAGTCTGGCATTTGCAGCAGCAAATGACAGGGGACACCGGCTCAAATAAAATAGAAGGCAAGGACTAATACCCTGAGGTTATCATCTGACATCCACACTAGCACCATGGCATGTCCTCTCTCTCTCTCTCTCTCTCTCTCTCTCACACACACACACACACACACACACACACGCACACACACAGAAGTTTTTTGTGGGCTTGTAGTTTTGGGTTTTCTTTAAAATATTTTTAAACATTTTATTATTTATTTATTTAAGAGCGAGAGAGAAAGAATGGGTGCGCCAAGACCTCCAGCCACTGCAAACAAACTCCAGATGCATGAGCATCTGGCTTACGTGGGTCCTTGGGAATGAAACCTGGATCATTTAGCTTTGCAGGCAAGTGCCTTAATCGCTAAGCCATCTCTCCAACCCAGCTTTGGGGGTTTTGTTTGTTTATTTTTTTTCTTTTTAAGACATGGTCTAATGTAACCCAGGCTGTCTCAGAATCGCTCTGTAGCCAAGGATAACCTTGATCCTCCTGCTTCTGCCTCCCAAGCACTGACATTCCATGCACGCCGCCACCACACCTTGCTCTAGCTTTATTACTGAGACCAAATGGGAGGATGCGGCGTGACCTGTGAGGGCTCCTGATACCCCTGAGAGGACCCTTTCCACTGCCGCCAGTACCAGCCTCCAGCCATAGCACAGCTGGGTGACCACAGGGTCTCCCCTGGGACAGACCCATGAAGACCAGTGTTTGCGAGGGGGGCGGGGAGAATCCCACCTTTCAGCTCAGAGAGAAGGGACTAGGCCACAGTTGACCAGTTTCTCCTTCAAACTCATCAAGTTTACAAAGATGTTCAGGACATATCACCCTATAATATGCCACTTCGGTTGCTAGTGCTGTCAAGCAGGGCTCTTGGGGAGCGGCTAATGCGTGGAGGTGTTTCTATGAGTTCCGTTATCTTCCCAGACACAGGCCCTCCAAATGGAGCTCAGCTGTCATTGATGTCCTTCCCTGAAGCTCCCCAAGCAATGAGGCTTAATGAGCGCCCAGGAGCCTGGGGGTTGACACCACCACAGAGACACTTTGTCACACAGTCTTCCCAGGGCCCATTGATCTTTCCCAGGGTTCCTTCAGGTGGCTGAAGTCCCCCCTCCCCTCCCCCCTCCCCCCTCCCACCTATTCGGGTACTTTCTATTCTCTGCTGGGAGGTTCCGCACACATAATAAACTCATATACTCTTTCTCCTGTCTCTCAGTCACTCTGTAGTCTCAGCTGTCTAACCCTCAGAGGACAGAGGGAAAGTTTTCCATGCCTACAGTGATGAGTTAGTCTGCTGTCCTCCCCAGAGGAGCTAACAGAGGGAACAAAGGTGCCAAAAATCTCCCCCCCCACACACACACGATTTTCAGTCTCTGCACAGTGGAGCAGACGTTCCCTACCTGCTGTGGAAATGCGAGAAGAGGAACAGGGCTTCTCCCTGTGCTTAGAGAACATCGCTTTAAGGGCTCTGGGCTCTGGCCTAGGCTCCACTCCCAAGGCCCTCTCCCTCCTACCTTTCGCTCCCAATTATAGTCCTCTTCTGTCCCCTCTCCTCTACGGGCACAGGTATAGTGACAGAGTCCTAAAGAAACTGCACAATTCCTTGTAGTTTTTTTTTGTTTGTTTGTTTGTTTTCTATGTAGGGTCTCACTCTAGCTCAGGCTGACCTGGAATTTACTATGTAATCTCAGGGTGGCCTTGAACTCACGGAGATCCTCCTATCTCTGCCCCCCAAGTGCTGGGATTAAAGGCGTGTGCCACCACGCCTGGCTCTGTAGTTTTTTTTTGTTTTGTTTTGTTTTTAACTGGGTCTCATGTAGCCTAAGCTGAAACCTTGGCACTGTAGTTAAGGATGACCTTGACTTTCTGTTCATCTATCCTCCTGACTCCACTCCTGACAGCTAGAATTATGGATGCTGGCCATTATACCCAGTTTATGTGTTGCTGGGAATAGAACCAGGGCTTTGTGCATGCTAGGTGAGTGCCAGACTACATTCCCAGCCCCCTTTGTAGTCTCTTTATCTCTGCCCATATGCTGGTAAATGGTTTTTTGGTTTTTTTTTTTTTTTTTTTGATGTTCAAATTTGTTTTGTTTTGTATTTTTATTTTTGCAGTGCTGAGGATTGGAACCTGGACTTCACGCGTGCCAGGCAAGGGCTCTACCACTTATCTACGCCTCAGTTTTCCTTCTGGAAACCTCTGCAAGCGGTCTGCGTTTGAATGTGTCAGCGGGTTCCTGTGGGAACCTGGTGGTTTTATTCCCTCCCCCCCCCCCCAAGTAAGGAGAAAGCAAGCACATCTAACATGGGGAAAGACGGGACCGGCTCCCTAAGGGTCATGGCTTGAGAAATGTGCTGCTTCGGAGAGATAGTCCATTTGTTGAGATAGTGGCTGTCTTTTAATAGCGCTGCTGTCCCGGCAAGAATGATATGCACACTTAAGGACAGTGAAAAGCCACTGGAAATCCGCCCCCCACAGGCACACTCCCAACGTTTTCACCGAATGGCATGCTACATAGTTCTCCATGCAGAGATACTCAATTTTATTATTGTTGTTGGATTTATTTTTGTTTTGGGGTCTTTTTTGAGTTGATATTTTCACTATATGGCCCAAGCTGGCCTGGAACTCCCTATATAGTCCAAGGGAGCCTTGAGTTTGCAGGGTTTATTTTTTTTTCCCACAGTTTTAGCCTCCCAAGTGTTGGGGTTATAGGTACGCAACACTATGCTCAGTATTTTGGGGGGGGGGGATTTTTTTTTGAGACAAAGTCTCAAACCATAGTCCAGACTGGCCCTTGAGCTTGCAGCAATCCTCTTGCTTCTGCCTCATAAATGTTGGGATATCATGTGGAAGCACTACCCCAGCTTCAGATGTATACAAATGGCTCATATTCCAATTACTATGTCAAAACTTGCCTTTCCTCATTCTTCCTGAAGTTTTGAAGTTCTGTGTGTGTTTGTCTATTTTTTGTTTTTTTTTTTTTTTTTTTTTCTTCGAGGTAAGGTCTCACTCTAGCTCAGTCTGACCTGGAATTAAGTCTCAGGGCGGCACGGAACTCACGGCGATCCTCCTACCTCTGCCTCCCAAGTGCTGGGACCGCCACCATGCCCCGGCTTGTCTGTTTTTGGTGGAATGGGTAATTGAATCCTGGGCCTTGTGCATGCTAGGAAAGTACTTTCCCACTGAGCTACATCCCCAGCCAAGCCCTGAGTTTTGAGCTGCCAGTTTCAAGTAGATGTGTCCACATATAGGTTGAATATAGCAATGTGGAATTAAAGAGAAAGCTTTTCATAAGGTCAAAGCCCATCGGGGCAACACAGTGGGCTCCAAGTCAGCCTGGGCAACACATGGAGACAGAGAGAAAGAGAGAGAGGCAGGGGAGAGGTTTTTAATCTTTTTTGTTTGTTTGTTTTGAGACAGAGTCTCATGGAGCTCAGGTTGGTCTGGAACTTGCTATATAGACAAGGACAGCCTTGAACTACTGATCTGTGCACCTGACAGGCATGTGCCACCGTGCCTGTCTGAGATTCAGTCTTGGCTCAGCATCACAGAGATGGCCAGCAAAGCCTCAGGAGGCAAAAACCATCAGGCCAAGGGTTAGAAGAAATTTAAGGGTCAACAACAACCCTTGAAACTCTGCATTTAAAGATGAGGCAACATGAGGAGGCACAGAAGAGGGGCAACCAAGGAGGAAGGAAGAAAAGCACAAGAATTCTTGGCCTTCAAGAAGTAGGGGTCAGGGCTGGAGAGATGGCTTAGCTGTTAAGGCGCTTGCCTGCAAAGCCTAAGGACCCATGTTCAACTCTCCAGATCCCACATAAGCCACACACACAAAGGTGAGTCAAGCACAAGGTCACACATGCCCACTAGGTGGTGCAAGCATCTGGAGTTTGATTGTAGTGGCTGAGACCCTGGCTTGCCAATTCTCTCTCTCTCTCTCTCTCTCTCTCTAAAAAACAAAAGAAAGGAAGGATCATAGACACACATGATGACTGACACCTGTGTTCCCAGCACTTGGGAGACTCAGGCTGAAGGATCACAAGTTCAAGGACAGCCTAGACAGTGAGACCCCATCTCACTGGTTATCAAGCATAACGTGTAAGAAGCTCTGAGTTCAATTGCCAAGCACCACAAAGGAAAACACAGTTAAACACTGTAAAAGGCTGCAGACATTTTAACTAAGATAAAGGCTTGGGATTTAGCAATACAAAGGTAGTAAATACCTCGAGAAGAGTAAGTTTAGTCAAATGCTAAGGTGGAAGCTGAATTACAGAAGTGCTAAAGAGAAGAGGGGCTTGTCCACCCCACTGCCTGCTTCCTCCTTCTCCATCAGAGTGTCTCAACCTCTAATGGACACACGAATTAATTGCTCAATCTTATTTGTGAGCAGAGACAGACATAAGAGAGAGTGTGGGCCCATCAGGGCCTCTAGCCACTGCAAACAAACTCCAGATGCATGAGCCACTTTGTGCATCTGGCTCTACATGGGTACTGGGGAATTGAACCCACGCTGACAGGCTTTGCAAGCAAGTGCCTTTAACCAGTGAGCCATCTCCCCAGCCCACATGAATCAATTTTTTAAAAGATTTATTTATTTTTTTATTAGAGACAGAGATTGAGGGAGAGAGAGAATGAGAATGGGCGTGCTAGGGTTCTAGCCACTGCAAACAAACTCCAGATGCAGGCACCACCACATGCATCTGGCTTACGTGGGACCTGGAGAATCAAACCAGGATCCTTAAGGCTTCGCAGGCATATGCATTAATGGCTAGGCCATTTTTCCAGCCTCCATGAATCAACTTTAATGAGTTAGTATGTCTGGACGGAGCCCCAAGGCACTGCATTTCTAACAAGCTTCTTGGTGATGTATTTACCACTGCATCAGCTTAGAGTAGCAAGGGGCTGATGAGGTCTTGAAATGCTCACAAACTTGAACAGCTTTTTCAAGTTTCATCAAAGACACTCAGGTGTGAAGAGACTAAAACTCATTTCTTAGATTGTTATTCATATCAGAAAAGCACTGACAAGGACAATTAAAGGAAACTTCTGTCTGTGTGCCTGGTTCTTCCCTGAGCACATGTCTTATTCCTGGGAATCTCCCTTTGGGTAACTTAAAACTATTTCTTAGCTGGGTGTGCTAGTGCACTCAGGAGGCTGAAATAGGTGGATTGCTCTGAGTTCGAGGCCAGCCTGAGTACATAGTGAATTCCAGGTCAGCCTGGGCTAGAGCAAGACCCTACCTCAAAAAAATAAAATAAAATAAAAATATTTCTTAAACTCCAAACTTCTAAATTCTAGTTAGTTTTCTGTTTTCTTTTTCCTTTTCCCCTCCTTCCCTTCCTTCCCTTCTTCTCTTCTTTCCTTCCCTCCTTTCCTTCTTTCTGTCCCCCCTTTTTTTTTTCTGGGATCTTATGTAGCCCAGAATACCTTTAACCTTGCTCTGTTACCAAGGCTGACCTTGAACTGCTGATTTTCCTGCCTTCACCTCTGAGGTGCTGGGATCACAGATGGGTGGCACTATACACAGTGATTGTTTGATGCTTGTTTACAGTGCTAGAGACAGGTCCCAGGGCCCCCAGCTTTAACATTAATAATATTATTATTTCTACTTTAACTGCATCAGGTCTAAGACCATGTTCTCTAAGACCAGTCCTTTGAAACCTGCTGAGATTTGCTTTATGAATCAGAACACAGTCCTTTCTTATGAATGTTCCATGTGGGTTTGAACATACCATCCTGCAACTGTTGTGTTGCAGGTACAGTGGTTTGTCTGTTAGGTCGGACAGATTAACCAGGCTGACAAGTCTTCATAGGGCATGGTGGCACACATCCGTAATCTCAGCCCTTGGGGAGGCTGAGCCAAAAGGATTATTGCAAGTTCAAGGCCAGTCTGGGCTGCCTGGTGAGACTCTTTCTGAACACATTTCCCTGCATTAAGAAGAAATGTGTCAACGGAGTCCCTCCGCCTGGAACTCCTCTCCTCACTTCAGTCTACCTGCCCAGACCTCCTCCAGACATGTGGCAATTCATGATGAGCAAAATCTAGCCTGGTCTCTGTGGAGCCAGGCCCTGCCTTGTGGAGCCAACAGCTGGGATATCCCTGATCTCTCCCTCCAGCCCTAGCTGGGACCTGGCAAACTCTTCTGAGCTCTTCCTGTTCACCGCTACACAACTTACTTGACACTTCCTGTCTGTCTTCAGGGCACCGTTTCTATAATTTACTCTCCCATCAAGTTGTAAGTTGTGTGTAAGCAGAGATTATTTTTATAACAGCTTGACTGAAATATAATCATTGACGTATTATAAAACCCACTCTTTCAAAGTATACAACTCAGTGAGGACTATCTTATTTATCTTGGCATCCTTGGTAGCGGTTCCGCATTGTAATCATCTACCTGAAAACCTCTAAAACTGCAGTTCTTGGTCCTTACTCCCAGAGGTATTGACTTAATTGATTTGGGTTGTGACCCAGACATGGGAATTTTTAAATTTGTTTTTATTTATGTGGGGGGAGTGTGTGTATGGGTGTGCCAGGGCCTCCTGCCACTGCAAAGAACTCCAGACACAATGCACCACTTTATGCATCTGGCTTTACATGGGCATTGGGGAATCGAACCCAGGCATTCAGGCTTTGTAAGCAAGCACCTTTAACTGCTGAGCCATCTCTCCAGCCTGGGAACTGTTTTTTGAAAGCCCACAGGTAAATTGAACTTGTAGCTGGGGTTGTCCTATAGTGTTGTGCACAGAGAAGGTGCCAAAGGATTATTTGTTGTAATCATCAACTAGCCCAAACTTTGGGCATCCATTTAGCTAGCCAAAGAACTGCCTTCCTTGTCTCCCTTTAGCCCATTACCGCTTATCACATAATTGCTTATGATCATCTCCCCAAAACTAGCAGATAAAGGCATTTAGAAAAGATAAACTCAGTCAGATATTATGGCTCATACCTATAATACCAGCACTCGGGAGGCTCAGACAGTAGACCCCATGTGTTCAAGGCCAGCCTGGTCTACACAGTGCATTCAGGATAGCCTGGGCTACAGAGTGAGACCTTGTCTTGGAAAAAAAAAGGGAAGAGAAGGGAAGGAAAGGGAAAAGATAAATTCAGGGAGAACATGGTGTCCCACACTTGCAAGCCTGTGCTAGGGAGGTGGGGGCAGAAGGATCAGGAGTTCAAGTTAAGGTCAGGCTTGGTTATAAAGTCAGTTTGAAGCCAGTCTGGACTATATGAAACCCTCTTTAAAAAAGAAATGAAGAGGGAACTGGAGAGATGGCTTAGAGGTTAACATGCTTGCCTGTGAAGCCTAAGAACCCAGGTTCAATTTCCCAGTATCCAAGTAAGCCAGATGCACAAGGTGGTACCTGCATCTGGAGTTAGTATGCAGTGGCTAGAGGCCCTGGCATGAGCCCATTCTCTATCTGCCTCTCTCTCTCCAATAAATAAATAAAATATTTTTTAAAAAAAACTAAAGAGAGGACTGGAGAGATGGCTTAGCTGTTAAGGCGCTTGCCAGCAAAGCCAAAGGTCCCAGGTTCAATTCAGCCAAATGCACAAGATGGCACATGTATCTGGAGTTCCTTTGTAGTGGCTAGAGGCCCTGGCACACCCATTCTCCCTCTCTCTCTCTCTATCTGCCTCTTTCTCCCTCTTAAATAAATAAATAAAATAAAATAAAGATATAAAGAAATGAAGGGAAGAAAAAGAAAGGAAGGAAGGTGTTGCAGTTAGGTTTGCATTGCTGGCGGAAATCACCCAACAAAGAGCAGGGAAGAAAGGTTTATTTTGGCTTATAGACTTGAGGGGAAGCTCCATGATGGCAGGGGAAAATGATGGCATGAGCAGAGGGTAAACATCACCCCCGGCCAACATCAGATGGACAACAGGAGAGTATACCAAACACTGGCAAGGGGAAACTGGCTACAATATCCATAAGCTCATCCCCAACAATACACCGCCTCCAGGAGGCATGAATTCCCAAATCTCCATCAGCTGGGAACCTAGCATTCAGAACACCTAAGTTTATGGGGGACAACTGAATCAAACCACCACATTCCACCCCTGGTCCCCATAAACTGATAACCATACATGATGTAAAATGCAATGCATTCATCCAACTTTAAAAGTCACCATAGTTTTTATCAATCCCAATGATGTTCAAATATTCCTCATAGTCCAAGATCTTTTAACTGAGCCATAATACCAAAAATAAACCCAAAATCCCATAATGGCACACAATAAACACTCATACTGCAAAAGATGGCATTGGACATAGCAAAGAAATATTCAACCAATATAGGGCAAACATCAAACTCTGTAGCTCCAAGTCCAACAACTCTAGTCAGTGACAAATCTCCAAGTCCAATAATTAAAACCAGCAACAAGTCTCTGGAGTTCCAATTCCACCCCTCCAGCTAGGCTACTCACAGTCCTGGGAAACTTCATCTGGGGCCAGCAGCTCTCCGTGGCAGCCATCTTGTGGTCCTGGCATCTCCACTGGGTCTCCACTGCAACCCACAGTTCATCCTTATGGCCCCATGGGTCTCCATGCAGACATCCAGCAAACCTGCTTCACATTGCCCAGGGCTATTTCCAAAACACAAGACCATGTTGCAAATTCAATGACCCTCTCTTTCCTGCATTTCTTATATACCATAATACCACATAGGGTACCAATTTGTTAATCCAGTGGGGAATAAAGCAGACTTGGAAGAACAGGACACTCCTTCAGCATTCAGTCTTTAAAAGACTCCATTGTCCCAATCCAGGTCAGATGGCCCAATCTCAATGATGGTAATCTCTCATACAATTGTAACTGAATAGGCAGCTGTTTAAGCCTAAGGATTTCTTTCTGTGCCATATCCCTCTGCACACACCAGTCTGTTTCTATGCACTGCAACCCTGTACAAGTTCTCAGGACAGGGGCATAACAGCAAGCCTCACACAAACTGCTTCTAGCCCAGTCCAAGCAAAGTTCTTTCTTACCCTCATGAGCCAAACCTCACAGTCCATAGTTCTTATTGTATTTAGGTCTTTCAACTCTGACCAGAATAGTCCATCAAGCTGTACTTACAGCATTGCAAGGCATCTCTTAGGCCAAAATTTCAAACCCTTCCACATTCCTCTTGAAAATCAGCTCCAAAAAGCTAAAGCCACATAGTCAGGTATCTAGCAGCAACCCCACTCCTCTGGTACCAACTTTATTTTTGCAGTCAGGTTCACATTGCTGGCAGAAATCACCCAACCAAGAGTAGCTTGTAGGAAAACAAGAGGTTTATTTTGTCTTACAGACTTGAGGGGAAGCTCCATGATGGCAGGGGAAAACGATGGCATGAGCAGAGGATAAACATCACCCCCTGGCCAACATCAGATGGACAACAAGAACAGGAGAGTATACTAAACACTGGCAAGGGGACACTGGCTATAATATCCATAAGCCCACCCCCAACAATACACTGCCTCCAGGAGGCATGAATTCCCAAATCTCCATCAGCTGGGGAGACTAGCATTCAGAACACCTAAGTTTATGGGGGAACACGTGAATCAAACCACGATAGAAGGAAATAAAGGGGGGGAAGGAGAAAGAGGGAGGGACGGGGGATGAAACTAATTCATCTGCAAAGACTGCAGATTTCAGTAGAACTGATCACTGACAATATTGTCATTATTACTGTACTTGGTATTGAACCCAAGACCTTACACATGCTAGGCAAGCTTTTACCAGTGAGTTACAAACACAGTCCTTTTTTGAAGATGATTGAGACAAGGTCTTACTTTAGAACGCAAGCTGTCCTTAAACTTGTGGTGATTCTCCTGACTCAGCATCCTGAGTGCTAGGATTACAATTATGCCCCACCATGCCTGGCTTACATTCATCTCCTCAGTAAACTATACAAGGATATGGTACAAAGATTGCACGTGTTATTGCACCTACTTTCTGTATTCAGAAGTTAAGGATAAAATGGTTTTTACCCAGGAATCAGTAACTTGGGATTTTGATCATTTTGGAGACGTTAATGAGTTGTAAAACAGCAGTTTGGCTAACTTATCTGAGTGGAGACTCCTTATTTTTGTTTTTCTTCCCTGTATGACCTGATACACATTTAACAATGACGACAAAGAATCACTCCCCCCCCCCTCTTTTTTGTTTGTTTGTTTCCACAGCTGTGAGCTCCGCTAAGGCAGGGATAAGACCAGTCTTACACATGATGGATCCCTGTGCTGCCACATGTTAGATGCTCAATAAATACTGGTGGGATGGATGTAATTACACACCATGGCTCAGGATATAAATATGATTTTAACTGGATAGGGAGCGACACAAGTTTCCCGTTTTGATCCTTTTTATTTTTGCAGTTCTTAATTGTGGTCCTGAGCTGGGTCACGCCCTAAACTGCAGGGACTGCAACCAACGCAGAAGGTGCTTTTACTTCCACGTACACGAGGTTCAGCAAAGGAACGTAACACAAGCCTCACGTGAGAGAGCCAGCAGGGTGGAAGGTCCTCCGGAACAAATGAATGCAAAATTCTGGAGGGTAGGGGGTGGTCCTATGGCGAGGTCGGTCCCCTAGCCTGTCGGGTAGACACCGAAGAACCCCCACAACCAGATCCCCAGGTTCCGCGTGGGAATCCCGACCGCGCCCCTCTAGTCCCCCAGCAGGACGGTTCCTTCCTGGGAGGGTTACGCCCCGGGGTGCAATTGAAGCAACCATTAAGGAAGACAATGTAAAACCAGTCTCGCCAAGGAGAAGCCGCGTTATTCTGGCAGCCAGCCTCTGCCCGGCCCCCGACTCCCCAGAGCCTCCACCCAGTCCCCTGGGCCCGGCGCCCAGACTTCAGACAGTGGCCGGCTCCGGGAGCCTTAGCTCCCTCCACGTGTCCTATCTTCCCAGCAGCCTCTCGGCCGCCTCTGGAGGAAAACCTCCTGACAACTCGCGGTCTGTGGACTACATCTCCCGGTAGGCACCGCGCCGCTTCTCTCCGCTCCCCCCCTCCCACCCTACGCGCAAGCGCCCTGTCCTCCGTCAACAAGCAGGGCTGATGAAGACTGGGCGCGATGCCTTATGGGATTTGTAGTTTATCCGGTGCCTGCCTGGGTCGCTCATAAGAAGCTGGAGGACTACAAGTCTCGGCTGCCCAGGCGCTGTGAGCCCGGTCACGTGGCAGGGGGCCGACCTGGCGTGCGTGCCGCCGTTGATCCGGTGCTGCAGTGAAGGAGGTGGTTCTCGCCCGTGTTGTGTGTGTGTGTGTGTGTGTGTGTGTGAGTGTGTGCGTGTGTGAGTGAGTGAGTGAGTGTGTGCGTGCGTGCGTGGGGGCACTCGGCTTGTTGTTGTCGGTGACTTCCCCCTCCCCTCCACCCCTCCCCTTCCCCGCCGCCGCCGCCGCCGCTGCAGTGGCCGCTCCCTGGGCCGTAGGAAATGAGCGATAACGATGACATCGAGGTGGAGAGCGACGTGAGTCCCGGGGCTTCTTCCATGCCGTTCGGGTTGTCAGGCGGGGACAGCGGCCAGGGGCGCTCGGCGGGGCGACGGCAGGAGGGGGGGCTCCAGGCCGCCGCCGCCTCCTCCTCCCCGCCCTTCCCCGGGGCTCGGGACCTCCGGCGGCGTCGCACTCCCGGCTCGCTCCCCTCCAGTCTCCCGGCCCGAGCGGCCTCCCGGGACTGGAGGTGGGAGCGGACGAGCGGCCTCGGGGACCCCCCTCCCCTCCTCCTCCTGCTGTGAAAGAAGGTGCTGAGGCCTCCCGCTCCACCCACCCCGATCAGGATCCGGGCATGGGCATGGGCATGGGGGCGCGCCCGGGATCCCATTTTTCCGGATCCCAGGCAAGCGGGGACAGTGCTCCCCTCCTCCTCGACCCCGCGCATCGTGAGGGTGAGCGAGGACGGTGAGGGGCTCCGGAAGCGTCCAGGTGCCCAAGAGGTGTCCGAGGGGAGGAGACAGTGCTCCGGATCCCCTCTGGTCGGAGTCGGATCCCCGAAGGAGGGGTGGCTCCCGGGACCCCTACCAGGCTACCGGATCCCGCTGGGGAGAGTTGGGAGGGGGAGGACAATGAGGGAGAGGGGTATCGGGCTGACTCCCCCACCCGCCGCTTCTTCGCCGCCGGCATTTTCTTTCTTATTATTGAATGTGAAGTGTAAAAATAACTTCTATATTTTCTATTTTTTTTTCTCTCTTATTCCAGGAAGAGCAACCGAGGTTTCAATCTGCGGTACGTCTCCTACTCTCCATTTCATTTTCATTTCCGTTCAGTTTTTAGTCCTTTTTGGGGGTCAGAGAAAAAGGAATCGTTCTAGTTACTTTTAATATTGTAGTAAACTCTCTTTTCTTGACCGCTAAGGTTGAGGTGGGGGTCTTCTGGGGTTGGAGGGGATTTGCAAATCCCATGATTCTATGTTCTCAAGTGGTGAGTTCTAGTGAGTAGGTGAGAGGTGCAGTGTGCATAGAGATGAATTGTTTGTCACTTTTCAGATGAGGGATCCAGCTACCACTATTTGAGAAATGAAAAAGTATTTTGAAGTGAAAGGTAGTGTTTCAGAGCAGAGTGGTTAGTAGACTTATTTAGGAACAAATAGATTCTAAACCCTATCTGCATACTGTATGAAGTGGAAGTTGACTGTAATAATCCCTTTTAACCAAAAGTCATGTGACTGAAGGCCCATAGAATCTGACTAGAGAACGGTATTCTAGCGCACAAATTAGAAATAGGAGCCAAAAGTTAAATCCTGGAAGTGTCTCTGCTTCTTGTGTCTGACTTTCCATTTGAGATGGAGAAATTAAAAACAAAAAAAATACTAATAATAAAGTAGAAAACTTGTTCAAGAGAAGTAGCATGGTAAGGAACAACCTTGCTGAAAGGTGATAGGTGAAGCCATATAGTGTTATCAATAATTTCTTAGGGTTTTGATATTAATGTTCTCTGTTGATGGTTCTATGGATTTAGATACATGATACTCTAATGTCTGAGACAGGTGGGAATAGTTAGGGGGAGGGGAGGAGGAATAGACTCAGAGTAAACCTAAATCAGAAGAAAGAGTATACTATTTGATAGTTGGGAACAGTGAGAAGTGTGTAGAATGGGAACCAGGCAGTGAGATAGTCCAGTCGCGGGAAGATTTGTAAGGACTGGGGTACTGAAAACATGTGCCACTTCTAAAAAGGCATCCACTATGGAACTCCAGTAGTTACGTGGGAAAGCTCAGCATTGTCAGTTTAAAAATTTTTTTCTTAGACATTTTTTTTTTCTCCCAGTGCTGGAGGTCAAACCCAAGGCAGGCTTCCTTACCACTGAGCCATAACCCCTTAATCCCCCTGCTTTTAAAGAAAGGTTAGAAACTCAGATTGTCAGGTATTTTTCTAAATATTTATTTAGTTTTTTGGCTGGGCTGGGGGGTTGAACCCAGGGTCCTGGGCATGCTAGACTATCACTGAACTATACCCCCAGCTTGGTTTATGTGATTTTGTTTGTTTGTTTGTTTGTTTTTGGTTTTCGAAGTAGGGTCTCACTCTAGCCCAGGCTGACCTGGAATTCACTATGGAGTCTCAGGGTGGCCTCGAGCTCTTGGTGATCCTTCTACCTCTGCCTCCTGAGTGCTGGGATTAAAGGTGTGTGCCACCACGCCCTGCGATTTTTTTTTTTTTTTTTTTTTAAGGCCAAGTCTTACTCTAAACCCAGGCTGACCTGGAACGCACTCTGTCGGAGGCTGTCCTCCAATTCATGGATCTCCTACCTCAGCCTCCCAAGAGGCAGGCACTACTATACCCGGCCTCATTATCTGATTTTTAAAGTGGTGTGAGGAACAGCTGTTTAGTAGCTTAAGAATTAGTTGGATACACATGGGTCTGGTGGCTCAGGACTGTAAACCCAGTTACAGGAAGGCAGGAAGATTACAAGTTCAAGGCCTGCCTGGGCAATTTAGTGAATCCCTCCCTGCCTCAAGAAATACAGAAGAGCTAAATGTAGTGGCCCACTCCTATAAGCCCAGCACTTGATTGCCCCAAGTTCAAGACCTGCCTGGACTATAGAGTGATGCCCTGTTTCAAAATAAACTGTCTGGCTCAGTGGCAGGGTGCTCACCTAGCTTGCATGAAGTCCTGGGTTCAGTCTCCAGTACTGAAGAAAAGTTCACAGGATGTCACTTCCATACTTCTGGTGTAAGAATTTAACAATCCTGGGGCAAAAGTGAACGCTTTAGTTGTCCCTGCTCTTCAAAGCATCAAGGACTGTGCAAGTTGGGCTTGGGAAGGTGGCTCAGTGGTTAAGGGCACTTACTTGCAACACCTGTCAGCCTGGGTTCAATACCCCAACCATCCATAAACCTGAACAGGATTCAGTTATAGCAACTAGAGATCCTGGCACATCCATACATGTGTGCACGTGCTTTTTGCAAAAATAATAATAATGATAAAGTTTTGGAAAAGATTATACAAGTTGTTTAAACTGTAGGCATTAAAATTTTGGGTTTTTTTCTTATTTATGGAAATATTATGAATATTTCCATGAAATACAGTTGTCCTAGAGATTTTAAGGATTATTCCTGAGTAAGGTAACTTGCTTTAGTTCTTTTTGAAGGGTTGTCACAATCTTTTGTTGTTGTTTTTGTTTTTGATTGAGGGTGGCCTTGAACTCACAGTGATCCTCCTACCTCTGCCTCCTGAGTGCTGGTATTACAATCTTCTTACATTTTAAAATTGAATTCCTTTTTTGTTTTCTCAGTCACTGTTATTCTTAATATTATGTATGGTCTAGGAGTTTTGTGATTGGGCTTACTCTGTGTGAAAAAAGAATTTTCTTCAATTTATTTTTTTAAATTATTTGAAAGAGAGAAAGAGGCAGATAAGAGAGAGAGAATAGGTGCGTCATAGCCTCTAGCCACTGCAAACCAACTCCAGATGCATGCACCATGTTGTGCATCTGGCTGATGAGGGTCCTGGGAATTGAACCTGGGTCTTTGTCTTTGTAGGCAAGTACCTTAACCACTGAGCCAGTCCAATTTTCTTCAATTTGATCAAGGTTAGAGGGCAAGGGTTTATAAAGCCTCCTTTGCAGAATCATCTTTGAATTAAAATTATATTGACTTTCAGTGAGAGAGCATTTTTCTTCTGCATGAAATTTTGGCTCACAGTTCTTGAAAGCTTTCTGCTTTCACAATGGATATTGGCATAAATTGGTTTATGGAATTATTAAAAATGTTTCTACTCTCCTATAATGCTGATCTCTTTGTGATGTTTTTAGTTTGCTGTTATGGTGCCTAGGATTTTTTCCCCTTTGGTTTTGGGACATAAGCAATGCAAGTAGAGTTGACACTTTTGTTTCATTTTTTTGGTGCTAGGGATTGAACCTGTAACCTTGAGACCCTTTATTTTAACTCGATACATCTGTTTGTTGAGATTGAAATATTA
Organism: Dipus sagitta; assembly: GCA_036346955.1. Taxonomy (NCBI): domain Eukaryota; kingdom Metazoa; phylum Chordata; class Mammalia; order Rodentia; family Dipodidae; genus Dipus; species Dipus sagitta. The sequence continues at coordinate 116,563,236 of CM070775.1, read as the reverse complement.
TCTATTACAAGTTATTCACGCTGGCATATAGAGAAAAGGTGGATGTTATATAGGTATATTTTACAGTATATTGACAACTGTAAGAATGGGTAGGGTAAAAAGGATTCCTAGCCGGGCATGGTGGCACATGCCTTTAATCCCAGCTCTCTGAAGGCAGAGGTAGGAGCATCACTGTGAGTTCCAGGTCAGCCTGGGCTAGAATGAGACCCTACCTTGAAAAACCAATCCCTTCCCCCCAAAAAAGGATTCCTGTATTTCCCACTCTATAAATACATTGGTTTACTTACTAAAATTTAGTATAAATAGTAAATATATGTGTTTTAAAATATGAGGGGAAACTATTCTTAAGTTTTATTTTGGAGAAAAACATTCAAGTAAAAATAGCCACTCTGATCAAGTATTTAGGACTGCAGAATTTTTTGAAAAACTTACTTGGAGCCAGGCGTGGTGGCACACACCTTTAGGAGGATCGCTATGAGTTTGAGACCACCCTGAGACTACATAGTGCCTGGGCTAGAGCAAGACCCTACTTCAAAAAAACAAACAAAAAGAATTATTTAGAAACCTGGTATGGTGGTTCATGCCTGTAATCCCAGCAGTCTGGATACTGAAACAGGAGGATTGCCATTATTTTGAGGTCAACCAGAACTACAGAACTAGTCTCTGATTCAACAAACAAATTATATGGAAAATGTCCTGAGTCCTGAAGTGAAAAGGCGCTCATTTTATATAATGTCACTACAAAATCTCAATATCTAAGCTTCACTACATGAAAAATGCAGGGCGCCAGAACAGAATTAGGAAGTGAGGCCAAACTGTAACAGAAAGTGAAACTGATTTGACGAATGTTGTACTGTTTTCTCAAGACAAATGAAAAACAGCTTCTCCAGGGACCAGTAAGCTTTTATTAAAGGAAGTAATCCCAAACACTAAGTGTAAGACAATGTGGAATCCTATTGACATTATTTTATTTTTATTATTTTTTAGGGGAAAACTTGCATGGTAAGGATAAATTTCTGGGACAGATATTTTATGCCAGGAGTTCCTTTTATTTATTTGGGAAATTTCTTTGGGAAGGAATGAAAGTTTACGTAAAATGTGGAATTAATGTGTTGGGCAGGAAACATGAGGCCTTTTTCCTCTCTGTATTGTCTGTGTGAGCTGAATATGATAAAGTTACAATACCTATTGGGGGGGTTAAAATAGGTTTATGCAATTCCGTTTCTGGACCTTTCTAGCATAAAGTATTTTTAGCTTCTCAGAGCTCTTTTCTGCTTTTGGAGTCACAGTGTATTGGATAGGAATGAGTGTGGCCACCTTTGAGGTTGGAATTCCCTCAGGAGACTTGTCAGTTGTACCTGGGGTCGATCGCCAGGCAGAAGTGCTGCGGGATGTGGTATTTTGTCTCTATATAGAGTGTTGGCAGCTTTTGTTCCTCACTATGCCAGTACAGGTAGAAGGTGGTGTTTTTAGGTATAAAAAAAGGACTTTATGTATGAGGCTGGTAAGGGTGAAAGAGCTGGTGGACAAATCCAGTTTTTCTTTCCCACCTCTTTTTTTGGAGGGTGGAGCCAGGGTCTTACAGCCTGGCCTTGAACTTACAGTGATTCTCCTGTCTTTGATTCTCAAGGGCTGGAATTACAGGCATGCTGTATCACACCTGGATTCTAATTTGATTTTCAATTAAAATGTCCTAGCCAAGTAATCCTCTTAAATGATGTCATGTGTGGATGGTAGTGTTCCCAGGTTCTTTGAGGCACCAAAAACTGAGAAGTCTCACAAACCAGTGTGTTCATTAGCTCACTGAAGTGTATACCAGGCGGTGGGCTTTAAGCAGAAGCATTGGGCAGTTGAAATTATATCTTCCTGCTAGGGACCTTTGTGAGTATCTCATCTCAACTGACCATTATTTCATTTTGCAAATTTCATGTTGATTAAATGAAAATTTTAAGTTGCTTAGAAGTTACTTTGTTTATTTTATCTGGTTCTCATCAAGTAATAAATAGATTTGGGGGGGGGTGAGAATTTGGAGCCTTTGTATTTTCAGTGCTCTAAATGGAATAGCTTGATAATTATAAACAGCATGATTTCGCTTCTAAAATGCAACATTTGAATTTCTTAAAGGCAGTAGATACTTATCAGGCAACATAAATTCCTTATACATTGAGGATTTTCTGTGATGGCCGTGACAATATTCCCCTTATAAGAGGGTTAGGTGTCAGGTAGCCTGCAAGATATGACATGGTTCTGAAGAAACTTGTATATTATTGAATAATAAAGCATTTATTTCCCCACTATTGTTTGCCAAGAACTTGCAGGAAATGTTGCCGCCTAGTGTAATGCCTTGAATGAAGATCTTTTCTCTGGGCAATACATTGAAAAGAAATAATTTTAAAGAAATTTCCCTCAATTGTGAACATACCTCCTAACCTTATTGATCTCTTGCCAGTTTAACAACTTATTGGCCAAAAAATGATGGTTGCCTTCAACATTTAACAACACTTAAGGTATACATGCTTGTTATAGTGTCAAGAAATGGACAAATCATAAGTGAAGATTTTTTTCTGGCCCCCAATACGGAAAGCTTGATGGAAATAAAATGGGAGCTGACTAAAAACCTTGGCAGAGATGTCAAAGCTGGAAGCGATTTGGTGCCATAGTTCCTGTCGAGCATCTGTGGGCCACTCCGGTATCATGTAGCCCTTAGTGTTTCTGTTAGTCTGGGACATGCTGAAGGGCTTGCTGGCAGAAAGTACACGTCCTGTGTTGAAGAATTTGCAGTGTCCAGCCACCACTTCTAGGGGTTGCATAGTGGGGGTTATTTGGGGACCTGTTGCACAACCCAAGAAGACCTCTTTTATCTTTAAGAACTGTGCCTGATAAATTCCACAAGGGTACTGCCAGTACCAGCCTTATCATGACCAGGCATCCTCAGTACAGGCGAGAGAAAGCTTGCTAATTTTAAGTTGAGTTGTATTTGTTCCTTAAAATTGTTCACTGCTTTAAAAAAAAAAAAAAAAAGGTAAAAAGAAAAGTTTTGTGTTAATGAGATTCTCAGGTCCTTACCCTCAGAGTCTTCACCCAGTTTTTCCTTTAACTCTGAAATGTTGGCTTTTTGGGAAAGAGCTGCCACCAAGTGAAGATGGCTCACAAGGTAGTGGTTAGCCTGCCAACTGGCCCTCTATGGGAGGCCAGGAATATCAGGCCGAGCGGATCTGTGGTTATAAATATTTTCCAAAGAGAATTCTCAGCGTGGTGTGAAGGTGCTTCCATTTCTCATGCGCTCTTTTAAGCCACTAGTAATTCATTTAATTCAGAGATGCCCAGAGTAAATTTTTTTTAACAAATCAGGCCTTGATCATAACTTCTTTTTTTGTTTTATTTTTAATTTACTTATTTGAGAGTGATAGACACACAGAGAGAGAATGGGCATGCCAGGGCCTCCAGCCACTGCAAACAAACTCCTGACGCATGCACCCCCTTGTGCATCTGGCTTATGTAGGTCCTGGGGAATCGAGCCTCGAGCCGGGGTCCTTAGGCTTCACAGGCAAGCACTTAACCGCTAAGCCATCTCTCCAGCCCATTTTAAAAAATTAATTTATTTATTTGCAAGCAGAGAGAAATAGAAGAGAGGCAGAGAAGGGCATGCCAGGGCCTGCAGTTGCTGCAAACAGACTCAGATGCATGTGCTACTTTGTGCATCTGGCTTTATGTGGGCACTGGGGAATCAAACTCTGGTCATTAGACTCTGCAGGCAAGTGCCTTAACTGCTGAGCCATCTCTCCAGCCCAGAATTAGTGTTTTTAACTTATACTTGCAAGTAAGATGTGGGGAAGAGTTAAAAAATGTATCCTTACCATTGTCTCAAGAGCTTTACCATTGACTGTGGCTGGGCAGAATAGCTGAAGGATGGACATAGCAGGAGGGATTGGCCTAAGATTCCACTCTTCTGCTAGTTCCGTTGGATCTGGACTCGCACAGAAATTCCATCCACTGCTTTGAGAACAACAGTCCCAGCCCAGGCTTTCTACCAGGCAGTGGACTGCTGCCTATCCTTGTGGAGCCAACTTCTAACTTGGCTGGCTCCCCAGATGGGAAGCCAGCAGTTCTGCTCATGGTCCACAGCCAAGTTCACTTACAATCCTCTAACCAAAAGACTTGTTGTCCATTTGAGTTCTTTCAGTGCTCACTGAAATGGGAGGAGGTAGTGCATATCGGGGCTGATTTTGGTGTTCAGTTCTGGTTAGCTGCACATCTCCAGTGAGGGACCACATGAAACCGAGTCCAACTTGGTTTTAGCTGTTTGAGATTTCCAGGGCTCTCCCCCAAAAGAAAACAATTAGGATTTTATTGGTATCAACGGGAGGGATTGTGGGTAACTGGTGTCACAGCTACTGTGCATAGCTCCTAAGCTGGGAGTGGGTCCCACAAATCAGGGTGATTTAGTAGACAGGAGTATCTCACTACTGCTGGAGACCAAAGCTGGGTGATTAATTTGCATGTAAATAGACCATCTTGGGGAGTATAGTGCCAACGTTGGAGGGGCAATGCCTGCCAAATGCTAGCCCTCAGTCTTTTAAGCTCAGGTATAGTGTAGTTCCAACCCAGAGTACTTTTGTCCTACTTGACTAGAACAGTAAGCTAGAAAAGGGCCAGGTAAATATGTTTAGTTCTTTCAAGCTGTTTTAGACTGCTGTGAGAGCGTCTGCAGTTTTCGTGCTCCAGTGTTGTGTGATAGTTTCTACCTCCTGGTGCTCCAAGCTTGATTATTGTCCTTTTTTTTTATTTTTATTTATTTATTTGACAGAGAGAAAGGGAGAGAATGGGCGCGCCAGGACCTCCAGCCACTGAAAACGAACTCCAGATGTGTGTGCCCCCTTGTGTATTTAGCTAATGTGGGCCCTAGGGAATCGAACCTGGGTCCTTTAGCCTTGCAGGCAAACGCCTTAACTGCTAAGCCATCCCTCCAGCCCGATTATTGTCCTTTTAGTGTTCCCATTCTATTCTAATGTCATTGAAGTTCAGAAAATACAATGAACACAAACTTAAGATGAGAGAGCTTTAGAGGTGCACCTACAGTGTAACGTGCTCTGGAGGGTCATGGCTGTGACGGGAACCATATGTCTATTGAACAGAACTGTAGGTGAGGTGCTTGAGAGACCTGGAAGTAACCAAAATGACCACAGCTGTTCCAGGCTCCTCTTCCTCCAGAGTGCTCAGACTTTTAGGATTTGATAATAGAAGAATTTCAAATGTTTTATTCTCACAACTCTTATCTTTATAGGTTTTTGTCTGTGTATCTTTTCTAGTACAGGATTTATTGGAAGTGGCATTATTAAGCCAAGTTTACTCTTATTGCTGCATTTTTTAAATTCCTGGCACTCTGGGCAGATTAATGCCAGATCACTTTCCCATATACAGATATGTGCTTTAGGCTAGCTCTGTGCAGCCTTTTCTAGTCAAGGTAAATTCTCAGAGAATATCTTCTCTAATTCCTGGAGTGTAGGTGTAGCAGAGTTCTTGCTTCAGGTAAAGGAAGAGCCCTCTTAATGGGGACCTGATGAAGCTCCTGGTAGTCTTGCTCTCCAGCACTATCTGCTGCTGCTTTAAAGTCATGACTTGTGGGTAGCTTTCACCCTCTCCAGGGATTCTTTTGTTTATTTGTTTGGTTTGAGATAGGAGTCTATAACCCAGGCTGGCCTGGAATTCACTATGTAGTCTCTGGCCTGGAACTCACAGCTCTCCTCCTACCTCTGCCTCCCAGTGCTAGGATTAAAGGCGTGCCTTGCCAAAGTAGCCTAACTGCTGCAGGTGCCTGAGGGAATTTACTGAGAGCATCCAGGTGTCAGAAGGCCTATCCTGTAAGAACTACCTTTCTGGTTCAGCCTGTGTGAGAGGAAGCCTTTTGTAGCAGAATAGTACCTTGGGTCTGCACTTACAAGTAGGAGCTCCAGGGGCTGAGGAGATAGCTCACTTGGGCCCTGAGTTTGATCCCCAAATGCAGATGTGGCACACACCTGTTTTTGCAGTGCTGGGGAGATGGAGATAGGAGTATCCCTGGGGCTTGCTGGCCAGCCAGTCTAGCCTAATTGTTGATCACCAGGCCTGAGGATGACACCTGAGGTTGTCCTCTGTCTACTGTGTCCACACACACAAACCTGCATATACATTTAAAAAAAAGAAAGCCCCAGCAACTTCAAATGCAATTGGCATCTGTCATAATGACTTCAGATCCGTACAACTGGGCTTTCTAGAGGGTTTGGTTCTCTTGTGTGATTTAATGATATGCATATGATAGGGCCCTTTAGTAGGTAGGAGACCCGAGCAGAGCCTCGGTGGTGGGTTTGATGTTGAGAGAAGCACTGTGCCAGCGTCTCTGTTTCTCTCCCCGGTCTCCTGCTGTAGCGGTGATCAGATCTCATGAAAGGGCCCACTCAAGATTGTCCTAGTTAAGTCCCAGTCCTGGGCTGGTGACTGTTAGTCCCATAAATAAGTTGGGGACACTACTGCAGGAGCTTCACCCTTTGTCCCCATGAATAACTTTGATTTTACTTGTGCACGAGCTGGATTCGTCGAGCTACTTTGGATGTTCCTGTCAGAAGCCTTGCTCACCCCTTTCTACCCCTTTAGCAGAGCCTAATTCTGGAGACTCCTTACTGCCCACTTCACTCAACAAATCTTCCCAGTTCACTTGCCAGGGACAACAACGCTGACAGCACGCACTTCCTGGCTGTACCCCACCCACAGCACCAGATAAAGGAGTGTCATTCGTAATGTGCTCTTTTTCCATTCTCCTAGGCTGACAAACGGGCTCATCATAATGCACTGGAACGAAAACGTAGGGACCACATCAAAGACAGCTTTCACAGTTTGCGGGACTCGGTCCCATCACTCCAAGGAGAAAAGGTAAGTTTACTGAGAAAGCTGTTTGGCCAGTAGCTCGGAATTTAGTGGCACCTTCCTTTACAAAGATCGAGTCAGGGATCTTCTGTTGGCATGATTCCCTTATTGCTTGAATGTTTGGAAGACCACCACACATCAGTCTTGTTCTTGATTATCCTCAGGAGAATAATGTCAGCTGTAATGGAGATGTTTTTGAGGTATCCCTAGGAGTGGTCTTTCAAAATTGAGTTGTATGCTTTATATACACACACACACACACACACCCACACCCACACACACACCCACACACATACACACGCAGTGCTGGGAACTGGACCCAGGGCCTTGCAAGTACTGTGAAAATAAATTGCTCCTTGAAGAAACTATTGTAACTATACACTGTAGAGCTTGGTCCATAATTAGTTTGTGATCACTAAAGATTCCTCTAGGCCAGTGACTCCCTAAACCTCCATGGGAATTTCTTTCATACCGCTCAACATTAATACTTACTGTAAATGAACACTTCCACGTAGATCTATGAACCTGCATGTGCACCAGTGGTTTCTGGCCCAGACAGCTACTCTTACCAAGATATGTAAAGAACATTTCATGCTTTACAATGAAAGACAAGTAAAGAGACAATTTCATATGAAAAGAAGGAAAAAATAAATCATTCCATTCCCTTCTGCTGGTGACCTTCAGAAACTAGTGTCTTCCCTGGAGGGGTAGGCACCAGCTGTTTCTACATTTGAAAAACAAGCTCTGAGCAAAAGCCTATGGGTAAGGGTCACTCTTTGGAATTTGAGAAAAATCTGTTTGCATAGACAGTCAGTTCCATCCTTAACATAGTATAGCAAATTGTTCTCTGCAGCCCTTCAGTTGAAGTGTCAAAGTTGGGAGGAAAGTTTTGTGGGCTAATATTAAAAAAAAAAAAAAAAAACACTTTTTTTTGAGACAGGTTCTCATGTACAGGCTGTCCTCAAACTGGCTGTGTACTCAAAGCTACCCTTGAACTCCTGATCCTCCTGCCTTCACTTCCCAAGTACTGGGCTTGGGTGTGTCACCACCATGCCTAGCTTTCTGGTTTTTTGAGAGAGTCTTGCTATATATAACTCAGGCTGTCCTGAACTCAGGATTCTTCAATCTCAGCCTGCTGCACACTGTGATGGGTGTGTGCCACCATGCTTGACTCAAGAAACGACTTATTTGGTTAAAAACAGTGTTGGGTCTTAGGTATACTTTGTAAATGGCTTTTCTCATCCAGCTCTGCGCTGGGGGTCCTGACCAGAATTGGTTATTCAAGATCAAATTTGGAACCATTGTGATTTATTTTGTTTGTATTATGTAAGTCATGCTTTATAGTTTATCTAAGGTGTGACTTTCCATGTGGTTAAAGTATAATGTAGATCTGCCTTTTATGAAAAACACTAAACACACCATGTGAGTACCTAGAGTTACAAAACCAGATGTAGCCATGGCTTAAGCCCACTTAGTATGCCCTTAAACTAGGGTACTTACCCAGAATAACAACATTCCTGGGCACAATACTGAGCACCACAGAAAAATTTATGACTGGGTAGACACACCCTTTGTCAATGTACACACGTGCACAAGATTATCTCTTGTACATGTCTGAACTGTTGACAGTCAGTGCTTATTCCTCATACCATGGTGTCAATTAACATCACTTGGGTGAGCTACGTGGGCAAGAACTGCCTTTTATCTTTTTCTACGTCTTATGTCTAATGAGGGGTGTAAGGTTGTGCTTCTTAAGTGGTGGGCTGAGAACCACCCACATCAGAAGCATGTCAAATCAGCTTCCTAGAGTTAGGTCTGAACTTATAGCCAGCAGTCAGGTGGTTCTCAGGCATTCTTGAGTTTGAGAGAACACTGAAAGAAGATCACAGTCAACTATACCTCTTCCTTATCCAGCCTACTTTATATTGCCATTACAGCCTTTCCTTAAGTCCCTACAGTCTCATTATCCTAAATCTGCTGCCCCTCTTAAGGAAGTAGAAGGCTTGAATTTGGTAGCCTTGCGAATGGAGTAGTTTGTCATTTATTTTGGTCCTTTCACATATTTACTCACTCCACTCAACAAATATTTATTGGGGATCTACACATGTCAAGCACTGTCTTAGTAGAAATATAGCAGGGAACAAAAGAGAAAATAAGCATTTCTTTTTTTTTTTTTTTTTCGAGGTAGGGTCTCACTCTAGCCCAGGCTGACCTGGAATTCACTATGGAGTCTCAGGGTGGCCTCGAACTCACGGTGATCCTCCTACCTCTGCCTCCTGAGTGCTGGGATTAAAGGCGTGCGCCACCACGCCCGGCTCGAAAATAAGCATTTCTTCTGACAAGGAAATGATAGGAATGAAGTAATATTAAAAATATATTATGTCAGATAAGTGCTATGCAGGAAAATTAAGCTGGGAAGGAAGGGCTGTAATTATAATGAGAGCAGACAATATCTCCAGCACAGTGGAGGAAATGCAGGAAAAAGACCACGCATGTGTCTGATTATGTGTCTGATAAGAGGTCTAGGCAGAGGACGCCCAGTGGAGCAGCAGCTCTGAGAGGATCTGGGGAGTATTCATGGGTCAGCAAACTTGAAGAGGCCAGAATGGTGAAGGGCTGAGTGAGAGGTTGGTAGCAAGTCTCTTTTTTCTTTTCTTTCCTTTTATTTGGAGGTGGGTTGGGGGAGAGACTGGGTCTTATGCAGCCCAAGCTAGCCTTAAACTCCTGATATTCTAGTGTCTACCTCCTGAGGGCTGGGATTACAGGAATGGACCACCATGCCTAGGTTAGTCCCATTCTTCAAATGGAAAAGATCAGTCAAGGGGAATCAAAGTTGGTAAGTCAAATTTGGGAATTTACTCGATGCCATTCTTATTTCAGAGGTCTCGAGGTCTCCTATCCTGTGTGTATTAGCTTTGGCTGAATCCAGCTCCTTCCAATGTCAAGAGCATGACTGACTTCTGTCTGCCAGCAGTTTCACAGATGCAGGGAGTCTAACTTCCCTTTGTCTCTCAAACATGACTTCTCGCTAAATGTTGCAATTTTTTTAATGTGGTATTTGAACCAAAGGAAATTGACTCATTGTTGTTTCGGATTGCAATAATTAAGGTTGTGACATGTAAATAGTCAGAAATGATTATTCTACTGTGTGAATTTTGGAGAGCTTATCTCAAAGTGTTGAAGGGAAAGTCTTTGATCTGCATCTTTTCATGTCCTAGTCACCTTTGATTTGGTCATCGTTATGTTTGAGGTGACTTTTCACCTAGTATTTGGGTTATGTCATACATATGCAAGTCCTTTCAACAATTTTTGCTTGCTTGTATTTTTTTTTTTTTTTTTTTTTTTTTGGTTTTTGACATAGGGGCTCACTGTAGCCCAAGCTGGCCTCTAGCTCACAGCAATCCTCCTACCTTAGCCTCCTAAGTGCTAGAATTTCAGGTGAAACCATTTGTTTTGTTTCATATATATGTATATGTATACATTAAAATTATATATATACACACACATACACACAGTCTTTAAGTTGGTTTATGAAGTAACATTTTTCATTATGGCATTTTAATACTAATATGTCTTTTTACTTTATTTTTTTAGTTCTTTTTTCTTTACATATATATTTTTTTTATTTATTTGAGAGAGAGCAAAAGAGGCAGGCAGAGAGTATGAGCATGCCAGGGCCTCCTGCCACTGCAAATGAATTCCAGACATGTGCCACTTTGTGCATCTGGCTTTATGTGAATACTGGGGAATCTAACCCAGGCTGTCACTTGGCACTGCTGAGCCATCTCTCCAGCCCTCTTAGGTTTTTAAAGAGAAATTGATATTAAATTGGATCCTAACCAAGATGGGATACTTACACAAAAACAGAAAAACTTCCTTTCTTTTTGGTAACTCAGGATAGTTTTAAAATCTTGATCCTCCTACCTCAGACTCCTAAATGGACTGTACCTGGCAAGGAAAAAAAAAAATCTTTTGAGATGGTCTCTATATCCAACGCTGGCCTGGAAGAACCTATAAAGCCCAGGCTGACTCAAGAATTACATGTGTGCACTACCGTGCTTGCCAAAAAAAGTTTAATTTGAGACACAAAACCTATTTACCCCTTGCTTCCTGTGTTTCTGATATAAAATAGACATTATAAAGAATGCTTACCTACTTAGCTTTTCTCATTCTGTAAACCCAGCACTTGGTAGGCTGAGGTAAGAGGAGACCGCCACCTGTTCCAGGCCAACTTAGGCTAAGAATGAAACCTTGTCTCACCTTTTCCCTACTCCCTTCTTGCTTAAGAAAAACAATCAGTAAGATTGGCTTATTGGAGCCAGGCATGTTGGTACACACCTTTAATACTAGCACTCAGGAGGCAGAGGTAGGAGGATCCGTGAGTTCGAGGACACCTTGAGACTCCATAGTGAATTCCAGGTCAGCCTGGGCTAAAGTGAAACCCTACCTCAAGAAAAACAAACAAACAAAAAAGATTAGCTTATTGGTGCACTTCTGTAATCCCAGCATTTAGGAGGTAGGGACAGGAGGATCAAGAGTTCAAGGTTGGGCTGGAGAGATGGCTTAGGGGTTAAAGCACTTGTCTGCAAAGCCAAATGCACAAGGTGGCGCATGCATCTGGAGTTCATTTGCAGTGGCTGGAAGCCCTGGCACGCCCATTCTCTCTCTCTCTTTCTCTCAAATAAATAAATTTTAAAAGTAAAAATAGGGCTGGAGCTGGAGAGATGGCTTAGTGGTTAAGGCGCTTGCCGGCAAAGCCTAAGGATCCAGACTTGATTCTCCAGGTCCCACGTAAGCCAGATGCACATGGTAGTGCATGCATCTGGAAATTGTTTACAGTGGCTGGAGGCCCTGGCACACCCAGTCTCTCTTTCTGTCTCTAATAAATAAATAAAAATAACTATATTTTTATAAAAAGCAAAAAAAAAAAGTTCAAGGTCATCCCTAGCTACATAGTGAGAGTAGCCTGGTATATATTACATGAGACTCATCTCAAACAAAAAACCAAAAATAACATCTGTATTGCAGTGAAAATTAAATCCGTATAGCATATCTGTGAAATGTTGAACAATTACTATTACTGCTCCTGCTAATGGTATTATAGATGAGGGAAACGTTTAAGATCATGAGTAGCAGACAGAACAGAGACTACAACCCCAGGACTACCAAGTTCCGTCTTGCTATGGTAATCTAGGGTAAGCAATTTGAAGACATTTTTCAAAAATCATGCCAGGTGTGGTGGTTCATGCCTTCAATCTCCTCCCTTAAATTTGAGGCAGAAGGATTGCTGTGAGTGTGAGGCCTGCTTGGACTAAGTAGCAAGACTCTGTCTCAAAAAATGCAGCAAAAAGAAATCTTGTATAAATACTTAAATCTTGTCATTTCTTGGGAGCTTCCCACAGCTGGAGCCACTCATCTTGGCAGTATGTCACAGAGGGGTTACTATGAAGATTCTCCTCTGAAGTGGTATAATCAGGCTACGCTGAAGTACACAGTCCGTAGACTTATTTTGAGTTTACATAGCTGTACTCAGCCCAAGAAAATGGTGCATTCCAGTTAAGTCAGTTTGGATTTTGCTATCGACCCTAGGGTTGGCTAGTGGATCCTTGATTGAGCTTTGTTGTTTTAAGTTATTTTTGTCTCTTACACTTTTACAACTGCACATGGAACTTACTGGGAAAGATGAGGCAAAATTAGAGCCTGCTAACCAAAATAATAGAGTGAGAGATCAGTTGTCATGCCATCTTTTTTCTTCTTTGTAGAAGCTATTTGTTTTAGTGCTCCTTGGCTGGGTACTAGGGAATGTGACTTGGTGGTTTATTGGCCTTGAGCTTACTGTGTTCATGTGGAGGTCAAGGCCTAGTGGCCAGCCCAGTATACCCTGTCCTGTACCCCATATGTGGGCCAGAGTGTGAATATATACAGAATATGAATATATCTTATCATGCTTAACATTAGCAGTAGTTATTTTCACTGCTGCCATTTGAGCTATTCATTAGTTTATAGTAACTTCTTTAAGTCTGTTCCTAAATGCCTGTTTATCACATGTATTGTTCTTACGGGCTAGATTTCTTCCTTTAGATAAGCTGTGTGGAAAAGAGACTATAACCTCAAATGCAGCATTTAAAGACACAGGATTTTGAGCTGGAGAGATGGCTTAGTGGTTAAGGCACGTGCCTGCAAAGCCTAAGGACCCAGGTTCTATTCCCCAGTACCTATGTAAGCCAGAGGCACAAGGTGGCGCATGCATCTGGAATTTGTTTGCAGTGGGTGAAGGCCCTGGTGCGCCCCATTCTATCTGCCTCTTTCTCTCTATAATAAATAAATTTTAAAAATTAAAAAAAAAATGGGATTTTCCTGGACATGGTGGTACATGCCTATAATCCCAGTATTTGGGAGGCAGAAGCAGGAGGATACGGCTAGCCTCAGCTACATAGTGAGTTTGAGGGTAGCCAAATACATAAGACCCTGTCTCAAAAACAAACAAACAAAAAAAATGACGTGATTTTCCTAGTGAGCATTCAGTTCAGAGTTTTGTTGCTCTGGTGAGAGACGGGGAAGGACTATCACAGACCCCGGCATGTGGCAGGATCTCCCTCCATGATTGTGGTGCCCATCGAGGAAACCATGGCTTCCTCAGCCAACTCCTGTGTGTTTACTTGTGTGACAGAGACCTTTGTGAGTGCTTCTAGAAGGTTAAAGGCCAAATAATTGGTGTCTACCCTTGAGGGGCTTGCTCTTTTGCAAGGAAAGAGGATTATATCGAACAATAACTAAGAAATTCAAAACACTGAGCTAATCTCAGTTTCACGGCCATTAAAGTCTGGTTTTCTTAACAGGCCAGGTAGCTATGAAAACCATATAGCTCCCTTGTGGCAGGGATTCTGAGGGCCAGATACTCAGAGTGCTTAATCCCGCATAGTTTTACCTGTATTTGCATGATTATTTGATGACTGCCTGCACTGCACTGTAGGAACCATGAAGCAAGAAACCTGTCTCTTTGGGGTCATTTTCTTGCCTCGGTGCACAATGAAATTGTGTTGAACTAAGGGGAGGAAGCCTCATGTTTACCTGGGTCATGTTATGGGAGATGGCTCTTTCCTGTGGATGCTTTTAAGTTAGGCAGTTCATTCAGTAATAATATGATGTCTATATCATGTTTAGGCTGCTAGAGGGATTGTCTGTATTTATTTATTTATTTGAGAGAGAGAAAGAGAATAGGCATGCCAGGGCCTCTAGCTACTGCAACCTGAACTCCAGACACATGTGCCACCTAGTGCATCTGACTTACTTGGATACTGGAGAATTGAACCTGGGTCCTTAGGCGTTGCAGGCAAGGACCTTAACCACTAAGCCATCTCTCCAGCTCAGGATTGTCTTTTAAATGGAATATAAACCACAGTCCCATCTATTTTATCTCATTACTCATAAAGATTATTACCTGGCCAAACTCTGATTTGGGCAATTATCATCTTAAATTTTCTGTATCTTCAATTGTTTGCTCATAGTTACCAACTCTTCCTTAAGCTTCAGGCTGAGCAAGTGTATATTTAACTCCTTATAAACTGTGTCTGCATCTCGCCTCCAAGGATTACGTACTGACCTTCACACCACATTCTAGATGCCCAGCTGGCTTCGTACTGATCTTCACAGCACACTCTAGGTGCCCCGCTGGCTTTGTGCTGACCTTCACACCACATTCTAGGTGCCCTGCTGGCTTTGTACTGACCTTCACACCACATTCTAGGTGCCCTGCTGGCTTCGTAATGACCTCCACACCACACTCTAGGTGCCCTGCTGGCTTCGTACTGACCTCCACATCACACTCTAGGTACCAGCGGGCCCTTGCTGACCTGCTGTGTCTCTTCGTATTAAGCTTCCTGTTTAAATGGAAGCACATCCACTGCCTCTTGACCAGAAGTGTCATTGTCAGTTTCTCTGAGTGCTTTCCTCAAAATCCAACTCTATCCTCATGGCCCAGATGATGTCTTGACTCAAGGGCTCCCTGGCCAGCACCATCTCCTGCCTGTGTGTCTCCCCTACCAGTTTCTACCTTCAACCCTCCCCCTCAAATACTTTTCCTGCCTGCACTGCAGGGGGAGTGGGGGATTGAGGTAGTATCTTCCTCTAGCCCAGACTGACGTGGAATTCACTATGTAATCTCAAACTCATGATGATCCTCCTACCTTTGCAAAATTGCAAAAACTGTAGAAAGATGGGAAGAAAATCATAACCCCCTCTTCTGGTATAACTACAACTTCTCTTTATCTCAAGAGCCTGTGACAAATACTACACAGTAGTTTAATGTGAACCTTAAATACAGTTTAGTGTAAATTCAATTAAACTTAGTAGAAGATACTATTAAAAAGTAAAAGGTGGAGCCGGGTGTGGTGGCACACGCCTTTAATCCCAGCACTCGGAGACAGGTGGTAGGATCACTGTGTGTGAGTTCGAGGCTACCCTGAGACTACATAGTGAATTCCAGGTCCGAAACTCCTTAAGTCTTAAAACCCTGATGTGTATTTTAACTTGTGTGCCATGCTCCCCCCCCCCACATTCTGACTAGTTACTTTTTTTTTTTTTTTTTTTTTTTTTTGGTTTTTCAAGGTAGGGTCTCACTCTAGCCCAGGGCTGACCTGGAATTCAGTGCTGGGATTAAAGGCGTGTGCCACCACTCCCAGAAGACTAGTTACCTTTTAAGTGAGCCATCTAGCTACTAATATATCACGTTGGATATTGCAGTTATAAACTATAAATCCTTCCTTACTTTTCACTGTATTTAACATGACTGAAATTGGGCACCACCTTAAAGTACATGTCAAAAGAAACTTGCTTCCCTTTTTTTTCCTCCCACAAATACTACTGTTAATATTTAATCTAGTGGCTGGGAATGTGCCAGCCATTTGGTAGAATACTTGCATGTGCCTGTGTGGTGATGAGCACCTGTAATCCAAGCTCTTAGGGGGTAGAAAGAATCAAGAGTTCAAGGTTATTCTCAAATTCAAGGCCAGCCTGAACTATACAAGACCCTGCTTCAAAAACAACAAAGCAGAGCCAGGCATGATTGCATGCCTTTAATCCTAGCACTTAGGAGGCTGAGGTAGGAGGATCACCATGAATTTGAGGACAGCCTAAGCTACAAAGTGAGTTCCATGTCAGCCTGGGCTAAAGTGACACCCTGATTCAAACCCCCCAAAAACCCATGGAATTATTGGTGGAGTCTTAGAAATGAGGAAATAGGTATGATGTTACCAATTCATGTCTCTTCACATACATGCTTTCTGTGGTAGGAAGTTATTTTGCTTGTTAGATTTACATAATTTGATTTTTTTGCAGATGATGCGGCATTCCTATTTAGTTGTGTATCTGTCGGTCAGTTTGGATTTTGACCAGTTTTTAAATTTTGGAAACGAGGGACTGGAGAGATGGCTTAGCAGTTAAGGCCCTTAGTTGGCCTGCAAGTTTCATGACCTGGGTTTGACTATCCAGTACCCACGTAAAACCAAGTGCAAAAGTGGTGCATGCATCTGGAGTTTGTTTGCATGGCTGAAGGCCCTGGGTCTGTCTCTCTTCCCTCTCTCTGTCCGCTTGCAAGTAAATTAAACATTTTTTCATAGTGATGAACATTTTGGTACATGTGGCCATGCCAACCATGAAAGTCTCTGTTCAAGGGCTGGATCTCTAAGCTTGGCCCGTGACCAGCTGCTTCTGTGTGCTACTGTGGAGGTGCTCCTCGGCATTGTGTCCACTTCTCTCTCACTCATTGCACATTCGGAAGACAGGTTTTGGTAGTGTTTCACAGTCCCAATGTCACTGTTAACTTCAGGTTGTTTTTTTTTGTTGTTGTTGTTATTTTTTTGTTTTTTAAGAGAGTGACTAATTTAGTAGGCAAAAGATGCAATTGCTTTCTTATTTTATTACCTGTGAAAATAAATGCTTTTTCCACGTGTTTATTTACTAGCTCTGTTTCTACTTTCTAGACCTATGCTCTTGTCCTTCCTGGGCAAAGTTTAATGGGCAAGTGCCACACCTTCATGTCAGGCTTCCAACACCACCATTAGAAAAACAACGATTGAAAAATGATTCTTGACCCTTAACCAAGTATCTGGCTTTCTTCTTGTTTTTCCTTTTTGTTTTTGACAATTTCATGCATGTACTTAATATATTTTGATCATATTTACCCCCATTACACTCTCTTGTTCCCACTCTTACACAGTCCTACATGTGTGCGCGTGCATGCACGTGCATGTGGCCATTGAGTGCTTATGGGAACATGGGATGAGGAGTTATTTACTGGAACTTGGCTAACTTACCTACCACTAAAAACATGACTCCCTTTTTATCCCAGCCACCATCAGCTGTTAGCCCCTCTGCTGTCCATGATGGGATGTTGTCTTGTTTCGGAAACCACAGCTGTTGAGTTTATGAGTGAAACTGTAGTCCTGTCCAGAAGACAGCGTTATACCACAGCACTCTTCCCCATCCTCCGGCTCTTATATTCTTCTACTCCCTCGTCCGTGGTGTTCCCTGAGTCTTGGAAGGGATGACATAGATGTCTTGTTTAGAGCTAAACACACAGTAGTCTCATTCTCAGCACTTTTCTCTCTCTTTTCTCTGCATTAACCTCTGCCCACTGCATAAAGAAACTTCTCTGATCAAGGCTGAGAGCAGCCACTAATCTGTGGATATAAACATAAATATTGAAAAGGCGGCTTTCTTTTTAATTAAGTCTTTTGCAGGGCCCAGTAGCTCTGCCCCTCTCTCACAATCAGCAAGTTGGCTTAGAGCCTGGAAGCAGGAAGCCTTTAAGGGACTTCACAACCTCCAGCACTGATGGAGTCCATTTTTTAATGAACCAGTTTAATGGATACTCAAAATTTTTGTGCAAATGATAGGTTTTGTTTCTAGAAGCTAGCTTATTCAAATGGAAATGTATAGCAGCTTTACCAAGTCTTTCTTCATCTTAATATGTGTAAAGACTTCTACAGGTTTCAGAAAATAAATACTATGAAATAAAACAGTGGGAGGTAGAATTTAGAAGACCAGGAGTTCAAGATTGTTCTCAAGTTCAAGGCCAGCCTGAACTACTAGAGACCCTGCCTCAAAAAACAAAGCCTATTGTGGTGGCTCATGCCTTTAATTTTAGCACTTAGGAGTCTGAGATAGGAAATCCCTGTGAATTTGAGGACAGCCTAGGCCAGAGTGAGTTTTCTAGGTCAGCCTGGGCTAGAGTGAGTTCTCAGAAAACACCAAAAAATCCATGAACATATTGATGAAGTCTAAGAAGTGAGGAAATAAGGATTTGTCAATTTGTGTACTCTTCACATATATGCTTTCCATGGGTAAATGTTACATACTTGCTATATGTAATTTTTGTTTTTTTCAAGACAGTCTCACCGTGTAGCCCAAGCTGTTTAACTCACTACCCTTAGCCTCTCAACTGCTGGGATTACAGGCATGGACCACGGTGCTTAGCTAGGATCTGTTTTTGACAGTTGAGAGATAGGTAGAGCCAAGATCTTTTTTTTTTTTTTTTCAGGTCAGCATTAGGCCCTCAGGGAATGGCCATGGTGTTCTTAGTTAATGATCTGGGGCTCCTGTTCTCTGTCTCCCCACCTGCTGTTTAAAACAACTTAGCTTTTTACATAAACTCAAGTTAGTATTGTACCATTTACAACTCCAGAAATGTGGAACTCTATCAAACCTTGCATGTGAAAATGGTTGAGGACCACTGCTTTAAGAAGGACTTGGTAACCTTGGCATGATTCATATTAATGAACTTGAGGGATCATTGTGGGCCTTAAAGGGTTCTAATCAGAATCAACCATGTTTGGAGGTTTTGGAGTCCTTTTGTGAAATGTGTAGATTCTTGCCTTGACACTTGGACGGGTGGGCTCCATTGGAGGCTGTGTTCAGCTCTGGAAAGTGGCCTGACTGTCCCCCTCAGTCCACTTGCTGCCACACCTTGAGTCTCTTCCGTTGTCCCTTGTATTTCCCCTTTTTCTGGGCTGCCCAGGACAGTGAAGTCAGCAGCATTGCAGAGCGCTGATACACCCCCCACCCCCCGCACACACACACACCCCAGTTCAGCTGCTCCTCTCATGTTATCTTGTATCTTCAGGCTTTTCCTGTTTGTTGCTTTGCTAGGAGCCTCGTGCTCCTCACCTGTCTTGAGAAACGAAAAGCAGTTTTGACTCAGTGCCACTGGTATGACTCTCACTGGTGAGAGAGGCCTGACTTATACTACTTTAAGGAGCCACACCATCCTGTCTCAGCTGCATCCAAAATACTCAGAAAAGCAGAAGCAAAATGAGTGTCTTGTAGTCATAAAGACTGGTAGGTGGGGGAGGTGAGCTGGGATGCAACTAAGGCAGTACTGGATCTGTGGACATGTTGACTGGTTTGGTCAGCAGACTCATGGCCAGTTGACTGTGCAAACAGCCTTTTCAGAAAACAGAAACCGAAAGCCCAGGATCATTCCATAGTCCATACTGGTAAGTCCCAGGGTCTCTTACTGGCTTTGTGTGTGCTGTGCACATACTATAAACTCATAAAGGCAAGGAGGACCTGCCCACACCTTATAGCAGTGACTTGTCACGTGTTCTTGGGTGGTTTGGAAAGATTTTAGGTATGGACTGTAGAAGAATGTAGCATTTTTCTAGCTTCAGTCTCTCTGGGTTTTCGAGGTAGGGTCTCACTCTAGCTCAGGCTGACCTGGAATTCACTCTGTAGTCTCAGGGTGGCCTTGAACTCTTGGTGATCTCCTACCTCTGCCTCCCTACTGCTGGGATTAAAGGCAGGCACCACCATGCCCAGCTTTAGCTTCTGTCTCCCCTGAACTAGATGTAAAGTCTGGGTGGCTAGGTGGGGCGGTAGAGAATCTCTAGTGGATAAGGACAGTCGTGGGCAGAAGCAGAGCACACCTTTGTCTCCCGAATTCCCAACCTTGCCACCTGTCTCACTCTAGGAGCCAGCGTTGAGAGGCACAGGATTTTAATTAACCCTTGTGAATCGTGTGCCTTTACCTTCCCATTTTATTAATTACACCCTTAGAAGGGCTCTGCAGGAATGAGGACAGTGTCTGACGTGTTCGTTGCTAGGTCACCTCTTTGCTCCGAGGTAGGCTGAGCCCTCGCTGCATGACCTTGATGGCTACCTCCTGACCTTCGTCCACAGACTGCCTTGTTGAATGCAGTGTTCACTCCTTCCCATGGAAGAAGGGGTGGAGAGTCGTGTCAAGCAGTCCGCACCTGACACACCGTAGGTCATCTGTTCCCGACCAGTTACACTTGTCAGCTCTGCCTGTGCTTTGTCTCATATGGACAACACTTATCTTCTCAACTAGACACTAAGTGAGCCTTTGGGCAAGCAAGCTATGACTAACACATCTTTCCCCACAGTGTCTGCTTCCACATAATTCACACCAGAAAAAAAGATTGAATATGAATGGTTTCCTATTGAGGGCATTGCCTTAAGGGTATTAAAAGAGGAAAACCTGGAAATTCTAGTACTTTCAAGAGCTGGTGAATAAGCGCATGTCTTGCATATCTGTCTGGCCCCCGAAGCCCACCCTGAGGTCTATAAACGGAGACTGCTGGACATGAGTACACTTAGTTTTGCTAGCCTGAATATGGTTGTGTTCTTTACTTTATTATGTTCTGGTTGTTGAGCATGGGGTTGTAGTATGAAGTTGTCAAGAACTACCCTCCAGACGAAGCTTTCCTACTGCTCAGCCTCTGAGGCATGAGTGCCACACCCCAACTACGACACTTCCCTGGTTTGGGCTTCTTTTACTTTTGTGCCATCCTACCAGTTTGTCTAGCAGCCTGGCTTTAAAACTCTGGTTGTGTGTGCAGCCTGGGGGGTCTCGCAGGTAAGTGTGACTTCCAGGGGCACAGTAGCCTGCCATCCATTTTACTGACTTACTAACATGTTCCTCTGACCAGCCAGTGCCAGCTGCCCATCGTACAGGTGTGGATGCTTCCTGTAGTGGCCCAATCTCGTGCCCTTCCTGTGTTGACATCAAGCACTGACAGCTTTCACGAGTCTCCAGAGCCAGAAAGGCTGAAACAGTGGCACGACTGTAGCAGCACCACATTCAGTTGGGCCTTATCAATAGTCTCGAGGGTTTGGCCAAAGTCCAAGACCTTAATGAAAAGCTCTGTGCCCACTCAGGCCAAACCAGCTCCAGCCGAGTTCCTGCTCTTGTCATTCTGGACCAGCTGCCTGTAACCAAACCCTAGCAAAGAGACAATAGCCTGGGCTTTCACTTAACTAGGATTTTCATGTTTTAAAATGTAGCTAGCATACACAAAGCCTGGGGTTCAGTACCCACCATTACATAAACCTGGGCATGGTGGTGCTCACCTGCAATCCCAACACTAAGTGAAGGCTAGAGGATCAGAAGTTCAAGGACATCCTCAGCTACATAGCAAGTTTGAGGCCACTCTGTGCAACATAATAAAAGTCTCTCAAGTTTGAAAAGAAAAGAAAAATGAACCAAAGAGGATGGGAATAACAGGAGTCAGATGAACTCTGAGCACAGGCTTTGCCACTGACTAGCTGTTGGTTTTGAATAAGCCAGGGTGCCACTCTGAGCCCTGGCTTCCTGGTAGAGTGCCTTCTAAGACTGCTTGTGAGGTAACCTCTGCAGAGCACTTGGCACTTTCCCACCTTGCTCTCCCATTTCCAAACCCCCTTTCCCTTGTGCGGTTGCTATGGAAAGGGATGGTTCCCCTGTTGCCCAGACTCGGTCTTTATTTTGTCCCTGTGCTTTTTCTCCTATTGCAACAGGCATCCCGGGCCCAAATCCTAGACAAAGCCACAGAGTATATCCAGTATATGAGGAGGAAAAACCACACGCACCAGCAAGATATCGATGACCTCAAGAGGCAGAATGCTCTTCTGGAGCAGCAAGGTGAGCGGCCAAGCTCATGGGGCTACTGGCCCTGCTGTGCTCCGGCCAGGCTGGTGCTTTCAAACCTGGGCCCGCAGTCAAGCCAGTCCTGGACCATGCCTCAGAAACAGCTTCGGCCCTGCTCCTCGGGCCGGCATAGTTGAGTGGAGTGATAGAGCCGTCCTGAGGAAGGACTGGAGCCTCCAGTGAGGAGATGGAGGAGTTAAGGAATTGAACATCTAGAGGCTTATATCTTCTCTGGCCTGATCTTTCCCTTCCTTGGGGCTCAGGTGCTTTTCCTGCAGTAGGGATCACACCTGGCATCAGGTGTCTGAACAGAGCTTTGAGATCTTTGGAGTAAAATGTGCTGTGTAAGTACCAGAAACTCCAGGTGCTCAGGGACAGTGGGCCCTCGCCATTGTCAATGATAGTCCAATCAGGGCAGCCTATGGGCCAGGCCCCTGCTGTTCTTCAATGCTCACACCCGCCTTTTCCTACAACCACAGGGGAAAGCGAGAGCTGATCAAGTTCTTTGTTCCTGGGGAATTCACTTCTCTTCCTCCCTCATGGAAGATGCAAGTAAAAGGAAATGCAAGTAACTGCCTGGGTTAGAACACCTCACATCAAATAAATAAAATGAACGGGTTGACTCTCCAGGCTCAAGCTGAGCTGAACCAAGGGATGGGCAGTGGGTGGCACAAGCGGGTTGGATAATGGGCCTAGCAGCCTGCATGTAGGGGTATCTGTTGAAAGGCCCAGGTATTTTGTGTATATTTGGTGACTTGCTTCCAAGTGTCCAGCTTGTCGTTCCCATTGGATTTTGTTCTCGAGAGCCAAACCAAAACTTTCCTTTGGCCAGTATAACCCATGTCATCCTTTCTGCTGTCGTGGGGCCTTCACAGCTGTGTGGAGCCTGGCATTGCTGGGCCAGCTTTTCCTCTGTCATTGCACTGCCGAATCCCACAGGGAGCACCTGCTCTGCTCTCTGCGCTGGGCTTCTGTGGCAGGACGGTGACATCACAAGCCTTCTCTTCAGGGGTGGGTGGTATGGCTGAGTGGCTGGCCATTGTCTGCTAGACTCTCCGGTCCAGCTGGGAAAGGAGAAAGGGGAAAACGAAGTGTGCAGGTGGAACAGCCACCAGAAGGGGAGTGACTTCTGAGCCACCCTGTGCCTTGGGGGCCAGCAAGCAAACCCTTAGGAAGAACAGGCTGGACCCTGAGTCTGACATTTGGTTACTCCGGATCTCCAGAAGGTGGTAACACACTCCCTTGGTTGCCTTTTAGTCCGTGCACTGGAGAAGGCGAGGTCGAGTGCCCAACTGCAGACCAACTACCCCTCCTCAGACAACAGCCTCTACACCAACGCCAAGGGCAGCACCATCTCTGCCTTCGATGGGGGTTCAGACTCCAGCTCAGAATCGGAGCCTGAAGAGCCCCAGAGCAGGAAGAAACTCCGGATGGAGGCCAGCTAAGCCACACAGGGCAGGCCAGCAATAAAAACTGTCAGTGTCCTCTGTCGACTCCTCCTCGCAGTTCATCCTTAGGTCCCTCAGAACCATTTAAAAGACTTTATTTTTCTCTTTCTCTCTTTTTTTAAATTGTTATTTTTACGTAGAAGCTCTTGGACAACAGCTCTCGTTTTCCTTCCCCATTTCCTCTATTTTTAAAAATGTATTCCCTTCAGGGATTCCTTGTCCCCACCAGGAATTTTTAAACCAAAACACCCCAACTTGGCAGCTTTTTTCTGTGGAGGACAGACAGCCAGCCGGACCTCTGAGCACATGGTGTCCTGCCCACCCCACCAGCTCCTCCAGCCCGCGGAGCAGTGCCTGGAGGACACCTGCCCTGCCAGGCCTCTCCTCCCACTCCCCCTCATAGTAGACTTTGTGAGTCTGTGAACTGCTCTACTTTGACAAGATGACCAGATTGGAGTAATCAGAATTACCCCTTCTCCTTTGTAAGGATTTTTTTTTTCTGCAAAGCTATTTATTGCTCCTGTTGCAAGACCAGATCCTTGAAGAAGCTTGTGGTATAAAAGAAAAGTGGGGACAGATCTGCAGAGTCCTGGGTGTGCTTCGCTCCTGCGTAAGCTGCGGAGCCAGCCTTCGGAGGCCACGTGACACCAGTGGTATGTATAGGAGATGGCAGCAGTGAGACGGCCACAGCCACGCAGGAGTGGTAGAGGTGGTTACTTGGGGGTGGGACAGGGAGGGAGCCTTGGGTGGGATAGAGGTTTTGTATTGAGGGCCAGTGATGATGTTTTGATATTTATTTCCTGCTACTGAAATTTGAATCTGAGTGAATTGCCCCTATTTCTGATGATGTCGATATTGTAAAGCGACAGATACATAAAGTAATGATTAAATCTTCCTTTCTTTCTGTGTGTATTTCTAAGAAATAGAGCCGACTGATTTTGTATGTAAATACCAAGAGCATTTACCTGGTACTAAACCCTGGTGCAGTCCTTTCCCGGCCCACCACATTCCTCCTGTCCCGGAACCTGTCTGCCGTGTGATCCAGCCCTGGTTCTGGCTGCGATCAACAGATCCTAGCGAAGAGTTTTGTGTTTTTTAGGCCTCATTTTTTGTCTTTTTTCCTACTCTGTTCCTTGCGTTTGCTGATTTCTAGTGTATACTCTGTAGTCTCAGTCCGTGTTTGATTCCATTCCATGGAGGTAAAAAGTATGTTGTACATACTGCCGAAGAGTTGTCTTGCAAGTTAAGGCTTCCCCCTTACTGTAAGAATATAAATAAAAACTTATTTTATCCTTGGTGGTGGTGGTGTCTTCTTGCCCCTCCAAAAGCCAAGATTATTGGGGAAAGAGCCTCCTAGGAACTGCTGGGCCTGTGTGGCAGTCTGAAAGGGGAGCTGAGGTCTCCCACTGGGCTTGCAGAGCCAGAAACAGGTATAATCTGAGCTGTTTCCTCTGTACTTTGAAGACTCAGTTTGGCCTGAGACAGCAAATAAACAGATGACAGAAAAAGATGTTTAGGCTTCCCATGGGTGATCTGTGGTAACATCTACTTCTTGGTGAACACCTGACCTGTGTGGGAATTGGAGGCTCAGATTCTCCTGGATGACTGTCCAGCCTAGTGGCTGGTGTTCTCCAGGACTTCACTTTCTAGAGAGTTCCAGTTAGGAAGAGGAACTAACAGAGTTGCCAAGGACAAGGATTCAAGAAGACCACAGTAACATCAAGTTAACTGCACTCTGGATTCAGTTCCAACCTGAACTAGTTTGACCTCTGAAAGAAAGGGATTGCTGGCCTGCACATAGCTCCGCTTTGGTTTTGCCATCTGGCTGACAGGAAGTCCTGCTTTCCAGGACTGAGTGGGAGGTGAAGTCAGGTAAGTTTTGTGCTTTAGAATGGTCGAGTGTGCTGTGGCTTCTGGCCCTGTGAGGCTAGTCCATAGTGTCTGGTTAATGGGAGTCGGTGGAAGGGTCGTCTTTGTACCGGGGCCCGCATCCGACCTCAAATGCTGTCATTACCTGGAGGAATACAAAGCTACTGGCACAGCGGGAGCCCACTTGTCCCGGACTCCATTTCTAGGCAGAGGAACGAGATTGAAATGAGCCAACAGCATAAGCAGCCAGGTGCTTGCACAAGTCCTGCAACCCAGCATCTTCCTTCCTCTCTTCTGTGGCCAGCTCAGGGTGCCACGCCTTTGCTTTGGTCCAGATAGGCACCGGGGCTGAGCCGGCAGGCATGAAGCAAACCAGAAGGGGCGGCTTAGGATGTCCTAAGATAGTCCCTGGCTCTGAGATGTTGAGGTTTGAGTTTAAGTTTCCCAGGTAGAAGAAAAGAGGGCTGGCTGGCTTCCCTGGACCAATCCAAACCACCCAGTTTACATGTTGAGCAGGTGTGGTGTCACTGGCAGCAGATGCCTAAATAGGAAACAAGGCAAGAGACCTGGGGCTAGAGAGTGCTCAACTGAAGAGGACAAATCAAAAGTCTCAATCTCGTCTCTTCTAGCAGCCTGGGAAGCCAGTATAAATATGCCCCCAGGACACCCAAGCCTGACTGTGACTTACTCCTTACAATCATGCTAATCTATTATGTTTTTATTTTTTTTTTTGTCATTAATCTGGACAGTCTCCTGCATAGGCAGGCAATCTGTTGACTTGCTTGGTCACTGCAACAGGTGACTTCACTGTGGGGCCTGTTAAAATACCACTCTTGCCAGGCATGGTAGGGCACACCTTTAATCCCAGCACTCAGGAGGCAGAGGTAGGAGGATTGCCTTTGAGTTCAAGGCCACCCTGAGACTGTAGTCTAGGTCAGCCTGGGCTAGAGTAAAACTCTACATTGAATCCTGCCCCCTCAAAAAAAAAAAAAAATACCACTTTTGTAGTGGTGAGTTTTAAGTCTTTGTATTAGTCAGGGTTCTCTAGAGGAACAGATCTGCTAGAATGAATTATATTAAAAAGGGAATTTATTGGATTATTATAAAGCAAATATAGCTTCAGTAAGAAATCAGGCTCACAGAACTAGCATCCCCCCCCCTTTTTTTTTCTGAAAGGGTTTCACTGTGTGACCCAGGATGGCTTTGAATTCAAGATCTTCCTGCCTCAGCCTCCCAAGGGCTGGGATTTCAGTCCTGTACCACCACACCCAGCGGCCATCCTCTTACCTGGAACAGGTTTAAAGGAAAAAATAAGGCTGACTAGAAGGCAGGAGATAGTCCTGAACTAGAAATAAATCAGAGTTCTGTGTATGAAAATGTGTGTTTTATGCCTTGGCTCAGAGGTCAGGCCGCCTTGGCGTGAAATTCTGCCCTGTTCTGGAGTAGCTTGTCTCAGCTGCGCTGTCCTCATCTCTAGAAGAGGCCAGTGATCGCAGCAGCTGAAGATAGGCTTGACCCTCGGGACCGAGTGAGCACTGTGTCGCCAGTGTGGAACCAGGGCTGGCTGCCACATGGGAAACTAGCTTCTGCACACCTGACTTAGTGAGGGGTTGAATTCTTGGATCTCCCACATTTCCCTGTCTTGTCCTGCCTTTATAAGGCTCAGTGATCAAAGAGTAAGGGGACTCCAGAACTTGATTGACAAGACTGGAGGTCTCATAACTAGACCTCTCTGCATACTTCCTAGGAAGTATGACCTAGGAAAACAAACTGCTCAGAGTGGGGTCTTCTAATATTCCCAGGAGTGCTAAAAGAGCCTGGGGGGCTGGGGAGATTACTCAGTGGTTAGGGCACTTGCTTGCAAAGCCTGAGTTTGGTTACCCATGTAAAGCCAGACACAAAAAGATCCCTGGGCTCAAGCCCCTCTGAACTACAGCATTCTGGCCCAACAGTGTGGGAGTCATAATCAGACTACCTGGTGGTAGTACCAAGCCAAGCTGGTGCGGTAAGCCTGAGCAATAGATTTTGCAATCAAGGAAGAGTAACTTATCAGACAGCCCAGCCTGAGGAGGACTCCAGTTTGCCTCCCCAAAGATAGGGTCTAGCGACATTTATGGGATGGAAAAAAAGAAATGAGGTGGTGTGAAGTGCAGGGAAGGTGGTTGCAAGGGAGGACAGTTGAAGTCACTGGTCTACACATAGGTAAACTGACTTTGAGGCTCTTCATAAGACATGTTTAGGAAATGGCTGCTAACATAACCCCTGGGGTGCAGTTGTAGGCCCCCTTAAACCTTTTCAGGCAGGTGGATTTGTTGGTTTCAGTATGAAACAGACAAGGCTTCCTCCAAGTCCTTAAAAAAAAAAAACACTTAAAGCAGCCATGGTGACCCTTTGTTGTGCGTTCTGGGAGTTACTATGGTAAAGCCTACGGTGGGGGCGGGGGGGGTTCAAAAGAAAGAGGCCACCCTGAGACTACATAGTGAATTCCAGGTCAACCTGGGTTATAGCGAGACCCTACCTCGAAGAACCAAAAGAAGAAAAAAAGTATATGCTCTTTGATGTTTAAGATTTCACTCCAAAGGGAGAATGGACCAAGCCTCTTACAAGAGGAGGAAAATGTTAATTTCATTGTAGGGACTCCTTTTTGTGGGGTGAGGTAGGACTAGACAAGCCTACTGCTGACTGGACCCGGGGGCATTTTCTCCAGCTGCACAGGTGCTACCTGCGCGCACACAAAACATGGGCGTGCTTAAAAACGTGCAGAACAGGTGGCCCTGTACAGCTCACAACCAGCTGAGCAGGTCCTCTCCCGTGCCCTGTGCTAGATGTCAGCCGCCCCAGAGGCCTGCTGTGACGGCCAGGCCTGTCAGGATTGTTTGCCTCCGATGTTCATTGCAGGGCGGGGCCCTTACACACCTATAGCCTTCTCTGGGCAAAATTATCCCAACAGTCTCTACTAAAAAAAAAAAAAAAAAAAAAAAAAAAAGTAAATTAAAGGCTGGAGAAAAACAAGAGGAATCAAGAATCCAATATAAGAAAGCTGAACCAGAACTTTCCATTCCACTGCTGTAAGTGGCCGGGGATTAAGCTTTGTGCCAAGGAAAGCAAACCTGATGGTGCTGCCCAGTGGAGAGAGGTGCACTTTCTCCCCACAGCCGGCTCCTAGGAACAGCGAAACTGCAAAGTCTGGTTCAAGAAGAAATGAGAAGGGCTGAGGAGATGGCTGCATAGGTAAGAGGGTTGCCGTGTGAGCATGAGGACCCAAGTCCAATGTCCAGCACCCATGTGTAACCCCAGCATCGGGGCTGAGAGAGGTTCAGGGAGAGACTGTGAGGGAAGTAAGAGCAGTACAGAACACCTGACGTCATCCTCGGGCCTCTGCATATGCACACAGGGCATGTGCATCCTCACAAATGTGCGTATACCGTGCTGCACGTACACGCCCCAGTGCCCCTTTATCCCCAGCCCAGGGACTGCAGCTGGCACTGTGGCCTCTGTGCGTAGCACTCGGCAGTCGTCATTTCCTATCTCCTAGCATCAACGGTTCTGGGATGGCAGGGGCAGATCGAGAGCTAAAGGACAGTAAGTCTAGTGGCTTTGGGCCAAAAGGCCACAGCGAGGCCAGCCAGCTGAGAGAGGAATGTCACGTCCACAGCGAACACCTACAGCAAGGCAGGAGAACTTACGCAGGAAGGACTCTAGTTCTAACAACTTGACCACATTTCCTGTCTAGGAAGTGAGTCCAGCGCCTCCTTGTAATGCCGAGTAGCTATGACAGCTCCCATGAGCTCCTGCGCTGGTCTGCTCTTGCTGTTTTATCTTTAGCCAAGTGTGCAGTCTTGAGTCCTGCACAAGCACACAGATGTGCACGCTGGTGGGCTAGCCCCGCTGTGCAGTGGTCCCCGTACCTTTGATGTGGGCAGCTCTGCTGTGGCCACTGCCTGAGCTGAGCCCACAGGTCTTTGAGCAGCATGTAGTCTTGGCGTTATGCGCCACCCACTGGGGAGGTTCAGGCTGGTTATAAACCTGGCCCTTGCCTTCATGAAGCTTAGATAAATAGGAGATAAGACTTGTGCATGTGGCGCAAATATGGATGCTCAGCTTCTGAATGACAGTTAAGTCAGGCCCTTGACAGCATGGGGGTGCATATGGAAGGGGTCAGGGAAGGGCCAGGTCAGTGCTTCTCAAACTCGGCTCTCCTTCCTTCCTTAAGAGCCCAGCCTTGGGCTACAGGCCCTAGAGGCTGTTCGTACCTGCTGGGGAAGGGAAGGTCCGCTTAGACCTACTTCACTCTGGTTGGATCACCATTCCTAGTCTACCACTTCATAGGCTCTCTTGGGGCCTCCCCCAAAGAGGGAAAGGACTTGAGGGGTGTTGCCCATCAAGGAGCACACACAAGCCACTTGACTCCTTTCCATCAGCTTCTCCCCTCACAGGGGTACTGTTGACATGCTGGGCACTGGTCAGCATGCCCTGGGAGCAGTGCCCTGCAGCCTTCCCCCTTGAGAGTTGTGACTGAGCCCTGGGTTGTCTGATAGCTGCAGGCTCCAGCACACCCTATGTCCCATTAGCCACCACAGGTAGAAACGTTAGCAACAAAAAGTCACACCTAAGATAAACAACATGCAATACAGTATATCTATTTTGACAGAATTTAGTGTGATCAAAGATTGAAAGAATAGTATATTGAACCCAAATATGCCCACCATCCAGTGTCAACAGTTATTAACAGGTAATGCTCTTGAGCTAAAATGGGATATTGTTACTGAAAGTAAAATTCAGGTGTGGGAAATGGACACTGGAGACGAGGGAAAGTGCTCCCATTGGCCAAAGCAGGGACAATAGGAGCAGCAAAGGAGACCGTGTAGACCTCCGGAGCATATCACAAAGTAAAAGTAAGTATCCATGAGTCCACGCCAGTAGGAATGCAGTCCTCCCTCAGGATGGGGAGATTCGTTCCAGTATCCTCAGAGATACCAACATCTGTGGCGTAGTATCTGCACATAACTTATACTCGTCCTCCCATAGTTTATCATCTCTAGGGGCTGGGGATAAAGCTTGGTGGTAGAGGGCTTGCCTAGCATGTGTAAAGTCCTGAATTTGAACCCCAGCATTACCCTCCTCCAGAATAATCTCTGGATTATTTATAATACCTCATGTGAATATATGCTATATAGACAGAGTTAAACTGTACTGTTTAGAGAATAATGAGAAGGAAAAGAGTCTGCACATTTGGCAAGGACATCATTGTTTTCTATTTTCAGTGGGCAGGTGGTTGAACGCATGGCTGATCCATTACTGACTAAAGGCCTGAAAATATAAATAAGTGGAAAAAAAATATCCCATGTAAAATTCCCACTAATTTATGTACTCTGCCCTCAAAGATGTGCAGTCTAACTCTCCCGTTCCTCAAGTGTGGACTGTCACCATGGGAAGGAAGGGAAGGAGCTTTTGGGGACCTCTGATAACACTAGCTCAGCCAGGGGTCCAGGTTAACATCATCATGACTCTATCTTTGTGCTTCCTCCCCAGCAGTCATAACTGTTGGGGAAATGGCTCCTGCTTGCTTGCAAAGCCTTCAGACCCGTTTGATTCCCCAATATGCATAAAGTGCTGCAAGTTGAAGTTTCTTTGTAGTGGCAGGAGGTGTGTGCATACTCTCTCCATCTCTCTCCTCACATTTTTTTTTTAAGTCGCTGGGGTTGGTGGAGCATGCCTTTAATACCAGGTTGCTGAGGTAGGAGGGTTACTTTGAGTTTGAGGTCAGCCTGAGACTGACTACATAGTGAATGCCTGGTCAGCCTGGGCAAGAACAAGACCCTACATCAAAAAAGAAAAAAGAAAGAAAGTCATACATGCCCACTAATCATGAGAAACACCATCCCAACTCCAGTTTACAAATAATGGGACCAGTACCTCTCAGAACTGCCAAGATCAATGCAAAGGAGAAAAGTCTAAGAAGCTTTCACAACCAAGAGGAGCTGAAGGAGACGTGACTACGATGTATCCTAAATAGGATCTTGATGCCCCAAAGATAATGCCTTAGATAAAAATTACAGGTTCCAATGGAACGTGGTCTTTGAGTTAATAATGTATCGACACTGGATCATTCATTGTGATAAACACCTCATAGTAAGATGCTTAATAATTGGAGGAAACTGGCAGGTGGGTCTTTGAGAATTCTGTGTGCTATCCTTGTGATCTTTCTTTCTTTCTTCTTTCTTTCTTTCCTTCTTCCTTCTTCCTTCCTTCCTTCCTTCCTTCCTTCCTTCCTTCCTTCCTCTTTCTTTTTTTTTCCTTGTGATTTTTCTGTCAACTAAACAAAAGACTTATTTTTTGAAGTGGGGTAGCTGAACCTGGCCTTGAATTCCTGATCCTACTGCCTTCACCTCCCAAGGGCTGGGATCAGGAGCTTGTGTCACCACACCCAGCTGGGTGCTGTATGTGTGTGTGTGTCTTAAGTGCTAGGTTTGAACCTAGGACCTCACACATGCTAGGCAAGCTCTCTTATCACTGATTCACACACCGAGTCACAAGCTTATTCTGACGTTGGGGAGATGGCTTTGTGGTAAAGAGCTTGCCATTTAAGCACGAGGATCTGTTTTGATCTCCAGCACTTAAAACGCCAGCTGTGGTACAGGCCTGCAATCTCACCTGGGGAGGTAGATACAGGGAATCCCTGGAGGTCACTAGTTAGCCAAATCAGTGAGTCCTAGGTCCAGGGAGCGAGCATGTCTCAATACAGTGGGGAATGGCAGAGAACATGCATGCATACTCCACACACAGAAAGAAAATGCTTATTTTTAAATATGCTTTATTATCCTTTATTTTTTTAGTTAGCACACAGATATTTAGGTTTCATTCATTCTCGCATTTTTCAGATCTTTTTGTTTTCTTTTCTTTTGAGACAGGGTCTCATGTAGCCCAGGCTGGCCGAGAACTCACTATATAGCACAAACTGGCTGGGAACTCATGATCCCTCCTGCTTCTGTCTCCTGAGTGCTGGCATGACAGACATGTGCCACCATGCCTACCTAAACATGCACGTAAGAGCTATGTTTCTTTGTGGGAGATGAGGGCAAGGGAAACTTCCATGGAGCCGGGCTGGTGACAGCACTGTGTGTCTGCCCTGCCTTGATCGTGTGTGCTAGAGGGGCAGGAGGGAGGGATCTATCTCTGGCTGTCTGGTCCAGCTCCTGAGCTGAGGCAGAGCTGTCTTTCAGGGAGGAAGAGGATGTCCAGGAACAAGTTAGACATGCCAGGGCTGGTTGGCGAAGGCTGGCTACCACCAGGGCTGTGATCAGCTCCCACAAAGACTGACTCACCATAGCCTCCTGTGAGTCACACACAATCACAGCAGGGTGGCATGCTCTTGGTAAGAAAATACCACGTATATATAATAGCCATAGGCTAGACAGTATGGGGATCATGAGAAAGGACAGATAGGCCTCTTGGTGGTCCACATCCTGTACTAGAAAAAGATGAGAGGCTTCAGTCATCCAGCCCTGGAAGGAACCAAGCATATTAGGACCCCCGTACCCCATCTCCTGGAGGCCTGGCGTGGCGAAAGCATGGACTCTGCACAGCAGATCTGGGGTCAGCGGGATTTCACACGTCCTGACAGCTGGGAGACCTCACTCGGGTGACTCACTCAGCTCGGCTGGTTGTCAGTTATAAACACAGGTCATACACATGCCTCGCCCATCTGCTGAGGTTGAGTCAAGGATCAAATAGAGATGGTAGATCTGGTAGGCTGTGGTCAGTTATGGTTGGGGAAGACAGGTTACTTTGTGTTTTTCAGGACCTTTGTGGCCTTGGGGATAAACCAGGATAGAGTTTTGTATCTTATAAGGGGGTGTGCACTGGCAAGTACAGATGAACTGTTTTTTTTGACCTAGCATCACCGTATAAGCCAGGCTAGTCTGGAATTTGAGATGCTCCTGCTTCTGTCCTCCCGATGCTGCTAAGGAAAACTCACATCCAAGGTCCCTGGATCTCTAGGACCCCTGGTTTTAGTCCCTCAGGCAGGCGTTATGGAGCTTCTTGCTTGTAAAGTTCAGCCACAGAAAGACACTGCTGCTCTGTGCTTCATGGAATCCACAAGAATCTGCTCTGCAGGCTGGAGAGATGGCTTAGTGGTTAAGGCGCTTGCCTGCAAAGCCAAAGGACCTTGGTTCAATTCCCCAGGATCCACGTAAGCCAGATGCACAAGGGGGCACGTGCGTCTAGAGTTCGTTTGCAGTGGCTAGAGGCCCTGGCGCACCCATTCTCTCTCTCTCTCCCTCTCTCTCAAATAAATTAAAATAAAACAAAATGTACCTTTAAAAAAAAATCTGCTCTGCAGAGCCACATTCACAAACCCCGAAAGCCCGTGGGACAGTTAGGACCAAGGGTAAGGCAGCGAAGGCCGCAGCTGAAGAGCCTGGTTCTGGGTGAGCGCCTTGGACTCCTTTCTAAAGGCAGCTTTAGGCACTCTGCCACCAGGCTGGCGATGGGGTAGCACTGTTACTGCTCAGCTTCTGGAAACTGGATCTAAATCTGTCCTCTTCCTGAGACTCTTGGGTTCTGGGATGGACTACGGCAGGCACGGGGTTAAACGTCCATCTTACAGTGGAGAAGACTCCTTGGTGATAAGCAAATATGGGAGGCCCCAGCCTAACCCCGAGACTGGGTAGAAGGACTCTCATGACGGCGGTGAGCAGAGCAACAAGGGCGGGTGGCAGTCTGTCTGTCCTTCACCTTGATTTTGTGCTGTGCTCCCTTTCACAGAGCCGCTGGCTAGAATCTAACCTGCGCCTTCCGGCCCGGTAGAAGACAGGTTAGGAATGCTGCTCACCAGCATTGCGAACTCAGGTGTGCTCACCCTGGCTGACCCAGGAGGCCTCCTATGTTCATGTCTTTACCTCAAGGATCCACATGATAAATGCGACATTTAGCTGCAACTCACCTTGAAGACTGAGTCTAGAAGTCCTTCAGAAAAGGAGTCTTACATAAACTTCCGTGCAAACCCAGACATGACAGTACCACAGGGCAGCTCTCCCTTCCCTCCCGAGCCCAGCGCCACCTACCCTTTCTGGGCTACAGGCAAAAACTGAGGCAGTTCCCTTAGCCTGTCACCACTCACTGCGGTCACTCCCACAATGCCCCGAGGCTCTTTGCTCACAGCCTTCTGCCCTTTGTCATAATCACGGGCAGGGCACATTTTGCTATGTTGTTTTGCAGACCAAACCTCTGTTGCCAGGGGACAGGAGTTCCTTACACTCAGGACACGGATTTGGGCTGTGAGGACAGGGTTTCATCAGAGGACTCCCCTCTCCTTTCCCGAGAGGTAGGTCACACATGCTGACTTGGCCTTCCTTAGGAAAGGGCCTCCCAGAGACCACAGGATTTCAACTGTCCCAGAGTCAAGCCTGCCGCTGACTAGGATGTCTACCCCGCTAGTCATGTGGAACACCTATGCTGGGACTCCGTAAAGGTCCCCATTCACAGTCAGTTTGGAGACTGACACAGAGCTGAAATGCAGTGTGTGGAATGCTTGGACCAAAGTCAACCGAGCTGCTCCACAGCTTACCTTTGTGGGGCCCACAGCTTCCCAGAGGAGCATGAGGTGGAACGGCAAGTCCTCCCTCTTTATAGTCACCTGTATGAATGGCCTGGAACCTCACACACAGGGGACTAGTGACTGGCCATGCTGAAGGAATGTTCTTGGTACAGGTCACAAGGAAGAGACAGCATAGAAAATGTTACTCTTTTATTATTTCAAGGAGGTAATACATAGCCCAGTACGCCAAAGCAACAGGGAATTAGAGGCAGCAAATGGCTAGTGAGTTTTGAGTAGAGCCTCATGCTGCATCTCTGAGCTCCTGTCCACCTGCTCACATGAAGGCCCGGTGACATGAGTTTGCAGTGACCACAGCAGTGAACGGATGACTAGACTCAGCACCCCACTGACATCAAATGACCCAGTGCAGGAGGAGCAGAGACACTGCCAGGGTCCCACACACCAGCGGCACACACCCCACCGCCCCAAGTTTACGAGACCACTGTCTGCAGCAGCCAGCATGTCTAGCGCTTGGTTTTCTTTCAGTGAGCCTCGAGTGGGCAGGACAGGAATAAATCCTGAGTCATTAATTAGGTGAAAGACTTAGTAGTGTTAATACTCTGGATGAGAAAAGTCAACACCACCTTGGAGGGTGGGTCGGGAGTCTGCTGGAAGAAAAAGGGCAACATACAGAAGAGCCCTGGGCTGCAGGCCCTGCCCTCAGGGCGCCTGAGGGCTTTCCATGGTACATGATGGGGTGCGGCAGGGCTTCGGTACTGGGAGCTGCTTCCTCTGGCACAGAGTTGATCTAGAGGTCCGTTTCTCACTCATAATTGGTTACCAGGGTCTAAGTCACCACACCTAGGACAAAACAAGTCTTGCCTGCACCAAATGTGGCCTTGGAGAGATGTGTGGCTCAGTTCTCCCATGCTATGGGGAGGGACTCTTCACTCAAGGAGACCTTTCTCCTCCGTGGCCAGCTCCTGTCCTTTGTAAGTGACCAGGGCAGAAGAGAAAGTCAAGCCCATAAACTGCAGCCCTAGCACACCCTTCCAGGGAACTCATTTTGGTGTAACCCAAAGTCCCACCCTGGCATGGAGCCAACTGAGTTTTCACCCGCACAAGGGTGCCCACACGGTGCTGTGCGGGCGAGAGGCTCAGCAGTGGCAAAGGACGCTGTGATAGTCACAGACCCTCCAGTTCAGCATGGCTTCCCGAGCTACAGGCTCTGGGAGAGAATGCCACCTCCCAGTATGCATCGCTCCCCAACCTCACTGCATAGGCTCACAGAGTTTTGATTTGAAAAGTATGAAAAGAATTTTAAAAACCACGCCACTGTCTATTCCAAATCCAGAGCCGATCGCTTTGACAAGAAAGGACAAACAAAACCACAGCTCCGTGGTGGCTAAGGCTCAAGTAGCACAGGGTGCACTATGTACCGAAACGTCGAAACCTTGTCTGATGGGGAAGGTGGGTAAGCACAGGGCTGTGGGGTCCTCTAGTCGGTGGCAAGATCTGACGTCGCCTCATCTTCACACTCCTCAAAGCCTGGGACTGGCTTCTGCAGAAAGTGTGTGGTGGCCTGGATCACCTTGTCTGGTCCAATGTTGTACACAGGGTGAGTGGGCTGCTGTAGGCAGAACAGACGTCAACCAATCAGCTTGGTGCCCTTGCAATCACATACATCCTTTGCTGAAACGCACTTCTTATAACTTAGCATAAGGAATCATCAGGGTACACAAAGATTTATACACAACCCAAATGTTCCAAAAACGGTATCTGCAGGGCTGGCTAGATGGCTTAGTGGTTAAGGCGCTTGCCTGCAAAGCCTAAAGACCCAGGTTCAATTCCCCAGTACACACGTAAGCCAGGTGCCCATGGTGGGACATGGGTCTGGAGTTTGTTTGCAGTGACTAGAGGCCTTGGTGCACCCATTCTCTCTCCCGCTCTCTAATAAATAAAAATGAAATATTAAGGGCTGGAGAGATGGCTTAGTGGTTAAGACCTAATGACTCAGGTTCAATTCCCCAGTACCCACATAAAGCCAGATGTACAAAGCAGTGCATGCAACTGCAGTGGCTAGAGTCCCTGGTGTGTCCATACTTTCTCTTGCTTTCTCTCTCTCTCTGCTTGCAAATAAATAAATAAAACATTTAAAAACAGTATTTGCTAAAAAAATATTTCATAGCACATAATTAGACGGAAATTTAATGCAGCCACTGAAAACCTTTCAAATGTTTAGTGAATGGGAAAATGCTTCTATAGGTTGATATCCTTTATCTGAAATATAGGGGACCAGGAAAGTGTTGCAAAATTAGGAGCTTGCCACCATTTTGGAAAGTTCACCTAGACTCTACCACTTAAACATCTCTAATGGAAAACCCCAAAATCAAGTCAGGTGTGGTGCCTCATGCCTTTAATCCCAGCACTCGGGAGGCAGAGGTAGGAGGATCGCTGTGAGTTGGAGGCCACCCTGAGACTACTGAGTGAATTCCAGGTCAGCCTGGGTTAGAGTGAGACCCTACCTCAAAAAAAAAAAAAAAAAAAAAAAAAAAAAAACGAAATCCAGGGCTGGAGAGATGGCTTACTGGTTAAGGCACTTGCCCACGAAGCCTAAGACCCAGGTTTAACTCCCCAGAATCTATGTATGCCAGATGCACATGCATCTGGACTTTGTTTGCAGAGTGGTACCCATTTTCTACCCCCCACCTCAAATAAATAAATAAATAAATAAAAATAAAATTCTTTAAAAAAAAAAAATCCAAAACTTTTGTGTGTGTGTGTGTGTGTACACTTCTGAGGACCAAAGCCAGGACCTCACAAGTACGAAGAATGTGCTCTACCACTGAGCTACACTCCTAGCTCCAAAGCTGCTTCCCCCACAGGACCTCACTATTATAGAGGCTGGCCAGCCCCGTCTCCAGAGTACTGGGACCCCAAGCGTGCACAGCCGCATGCAGCTCTAAAGTTCCTTGGGTGCTGACACAACATTCAAGCAACTTCAGATTTTGGTGCACTGTGGAATTCAAGTTTCTAGACTAGGAATACTTAACCTGTTAGCATACAGAGACAGAAAAGCAATATGCACAGTAGTATTTATAACTTTTAAATTTTTGCTTATATTGCTGGGCATGGTGGTGCACGCCTGTAATCCCAGTAGTCGGGAGGCAGAGGTTCCAGGCCACCCTGAGACTACATAATGAATTCCAGGTCAGCCTGAGCTAGAGTGTAACCCTACCTCAAAAACAAAAAAAAAAAATATTGCTTTTAGATGTGATATATAGGATAGGGATAACCAAAAACTGATACACAGCAAAACACTAACAATGATATGATTAGTTTTAATGTCTTATTTCTACTCACATGAATTCCAATTACCACAGTGAATGTATATCTATATTGATAATCAAGAAGGAGCAGAACTCTATCATGCAGTAAGTGTCAGAGCATGTGTAAATAAGTTTGCATTATCCCACTACCCAGCCTGTCAACAAAGACAGGAGAGCTACTTCTGCAGGATGCAGTGGCTACTCTGATCCCTTCTGCTTTCCTTGGGGACCCTGTGGAAAAGGGGTGCTGGACCCTCCCCCGCCTTACCAGAGCGTTTTCAGGCACTCCCAGGACCACATCGTGCAACATGGCTCCGCTGCCGAAATGCTGAGCGATGGATAAACCACTCAGGCAGTAGCAGGTGTGGTAGAAGTCACGTGACCTGCGAGGACAGACAGCTCTGAGAGGGTGCTCCTCCACCCGACAGTATGACCCCACAAATCCAGAGGCTCGTGACATAATCCCATGACCGCCCATGTCTTCCACGTGGCTAGAGGAAGTATAGATTTTCCCCAGTAGTGGGTTGAAAAGCTCCATCGTCCAGTCCTGCCCAACAGTGAGATTGGATTGATTTTATCCTTTCTTCCCCCGCACCTCCATTTGCAGTGACAGGGTTTGAATCCAGGGCCTCTCGCGTAGTAGGCCAGCACCCTACCATTGATGACTGGGTTACACCCACAGCCATGGGAACTAGAATTTAGTCTTTCCATCTGTTTCTGGAAAGGGCACTCCAGGGGTTGTGCTAAATTAATGTACTTCTCTAGAAAAATAGCAAAATGTCTAGAGATGGCAGGGCAAGGCTTTCCACTAGCAGGAGAGAAAGAGAGAGAGAGAGAGAGAGAGAGAGAGAGAGAGAGAGTAGCTTCAGTATAACATGGAATAGCTCATATTTAATTTACCTCTTTCCTTTATTGTATGACACAGAGCACTCCAGATCTGGATTTAGCCATTTAGTCTACTCTGTAATCACTGCTGCAACACTCTTGGGCTTCGAACCCTTTTCTGTTTTGTGCTGTCGTGTTGTAGTGCTCGTGAGCCTCATGCATGCCAGGCAAGTGCTCGACCACTGAGCCACTGCTGCATCTCATATTGTATTCTGGGTAAAGTCAATCTCCCCAACCCAGCATCAGCTCACCTATCTGGGGAAGGAGGGAGGCGCATGTGATCCAGGGGACAAAGTGGGCAGCCAGAGGCATTAGGAGTGAGTGGCTGCCCCCAACTGCAGGATTTCCTGTGTAATGCTAGCACCAAGCAGCCGACGCGGAGGGACGCCCTGGCTTGAAAGGCGGGGCTGAGCTGGCCTCGAGTGCACACTTACTTGCCAGGCTTGTCGAGCAGGCCGCCGGCCGGGCACTGGCAGCACATCAGGATGTACTCCTGCAGGGCCTGCTGATGGAACATCCAGTGGCTCATGCTGAGGGCTGGGTCACCTGGTGAAGAGCAGAGGGTCAGTAAGGCCGGCAAAGGGGCCTAGCCAGGCACCAGTGGTTACTTGTGCTTTTTTTTTTTTTAATTTTTTTTTTGTTCATTTTTATCTGTTTATTTGAGAGTGACAGAGACAGAAAGAGGCAGATAAAGAGAGAGAGAGAGAGAGAGAGAATGGGCGCGCCAGGGCTTCCAGCCACTGCAAACGAACTCCAGATGCGTGCGCCCCCTTGTGCATCTGGCTAACGTAGGTCCTGGAGAATCAAGCCTCGAACAGGGGTCCTTAGGCTTCACAGGCAAGCGCTTAACCACTAAGCCATTTCTCCAGCCCTTTTTTTTTTTTTTTTGATGGGGGAAGAGGGAGAGAGGGTGAGCCTGGGTCTCACCCTAGCCCAGGCTGACCTGGAACTCAGTCTGCAGCCAAGGCAGGCTTTGAACTCAAGTGACCCTCCTACTTCAGCCTCCCAAGTGCTGGGATTAAAGGTGTGCACCGTATCACATACGGTATTTTATTATTCAGTGCTCACAGTCAAAATGGTTTCCCTCTTCTACTCATTCCTGGTACACTTGCTCTCTTCACCACATGTCCCTTCTTCAAGTGTCAGGAGCCATTCCAAGTACAGTTTCATTTGCCAACAAGTATACCTATTAACTTGGATGACGACCCTAAGCCACAGCTCTGGCAGCAGTGGCCCAGCTGTTTGGCTCAACTTTCCAGATGACCCTGTCACTGTCTGCCACTCTACTCTAGGTTCCTAAGGACATTTCCTCTAGCACCTCTCAGCAGCTTGCCAGCCAGACTCCAGCCCC
The DNA here is from genome assembly GCA_036346955.1 of Dipus sagitta. Taxonomy (NCBI): domain Eukaryota; kingdom Metazoa; phylum Chordata; class Mammalia; order Rodentia; family Dipodidae; genus Dipus; species Dipus sagitta. Next base: position 116,522,990 of record CM070775.1, on the reverse strand, counting down.
TTTCTTTTCTTTTTTTTTTTTATTTTTTTTGTTTATTTTTATTTATTTATTTGACAGTGACAGACAGAGAGAGACAGAGGCAGATAGAGAGAGACAGAGAATGGGCGCGCCAGGGCCTCCAGCCACTGCAAACGAACTCCAGACGCGTGCACTCCCTTGTGCATCTGGCTACATGGGTCCTGCGGAATCAAGCCTTGAACCAGGGTCCTTAGGCTTCACAGGCACGCGCTTAGCAGCTAAGCCATCTCTCCAGCCCTCTTTTCTTTTTCAATGCTGGGAATTCTGCTGGGCATTCTACCCCTGAGCTACATTGCCAAGCACTGGGCTTCTTTATTCTCAAGCTCAGTGAGAGAATTCTGTGGAGCAGACAGTGACCAATGGGGAGAAGGGAGAATTCACCATTGCAAGGATGTGTACAGAAAATGGTTTTCACAAAATACACATAAAAGATGTGTTTTAAGTCACTGGCCAATTTTATTCTGTGCTATTACTATAAGGTAAAAGATAGCCTATGACTAACTGCAGAGTGTTTCAGGCACTACCTACATTACGGGGGCTTAAACACTCAAAGCTCATAAACTCAAAGGAGCATCCAAAGATCCTGAATTTGAACATCAGCACAATAATCGTGGCAGGATGAAGGGTGATGTGATTACACGGTGATACCCATGCAAGGAGCTTTTTAAAGCCTCCACATGTTAGCCTCAATTACGGATCCCCATTCCGGTATCGTTTTGCACTTCAGAGGGTCCTTTTGTCTATGAAATTAAGAGTCTTTCTATAGGGCTAGAGAGATGGCTTAGCGATTAAGCGCTTGCCTGTGAAGCCTAAGGACCATAGTTCAAGGCTCGATTCCCCAGCACCCACGTTAGCCAGATGCACAAGGGGCGCAAACATCTGGAGTTTGTTTGCAGTGGCTGGAGGCCCTGGCGAGCCTGTCACTCGTAGAGTCTCACTCTAGTGCAGGCTGACCTGGAATTCATTATGTAATCTCAGGGTGGCCTCGAACTCATGGTGATCCACCTACCTCTGCCTCCCAAGTGCTGGGATTAAAGGCGTGCGCCACCACGCCTGGCTGTCTGTCACTCTTAAATAAATAAATAAATAAAACAAAAAAAGTCTTTCTATAGCTGACCTGTGCAGCTGCATGCGGCTCAGTCTCACAGGTGGACAGGCCTATGGTTTGTCCCACAGAACATACCAAGAAACAAGTATCTACTGTTGAAGGAGAACCCTACAAAAATGAAATAGTGGTAAGTCAGCCACTATCTAAAAATGTAATTCATATTTCTACTTCAACGTCATCTCTGGCATGGAACTACTGAAGTCACCTGCCAAGTCAGGGATCGGCCTGCACTGCGTTGAGGCTTTCTGTTTTGAGGTAGCGATGAGATCATGGTGCAGGTGGCAGTTCTGTATCATTCAATAAGTCTTATAACCTCATGTACTTTGTTTGCACATCGGCAAAATGGGATATCAAAAATATCAGTTTTGCAGCGTGGTGGCGCATGCCTTTAATCCCAGCACTCGAGAGGCAGAGATAGGAGCATCACTGTGAGTTTGAGGCCACCCTGAGACTACAGAATGAATTCCAGGTCAGCCTGGGCTAGAAAGCGAGTCCCTACCTGGGAAAACAAAACAAAAAAGTATCAATTTCGTAGGACTGTTTGGGGGATCAAGACAGAAAACATACATGCAACACTCAGTGCATATACAGTGAGTGCTTGGGCAGTCTCAGCTACACTAATGGGGCGGATACAGAAAAAGGGGTAGTAACTATGACTCCTTGTCGGGGCCTGCCTGTTCAAGTCCTTTAGCAGTTTTCAAGTGCATTGTTCATGCATTTCTTAATGATTTGACAATTTTCAAATTAGCCCCTTCATTATTTGTATCAATTTTAAAAATATTTATATTTACCCGGGTGTGATGGTGCATGCCTTTAATCCTAGCACTCGGGAGGCAGAGGTAGGAGGATCGCCATGAGTTCTAGGCCACCCTGAGACTCCATAGTGAATTCCAGGTCAGCCTGAGCTAGGATGAGACCCTACCTCGAAAAACAAAACAAAAGAAATATTTAGCCGGGCGTGGTGGCGCACGCCTTTAATGCTACTCTCACTTTTGGTAGACAACCTTCTCTTTTCAGATGGCAGTGACCTTGGGATAACTCAGAAGGCCTCATGGTGCTGGGAAGAAGTGACCGCAGTGCTCAGTACTGCAGTATCTGTATCACACCTTCCAAGGCTCAGGGTCTAATGCGGAAGAGGTGGCGGAAAGAATGTAAGAGTCAAAGGAAGGGTAGGACACCTTACAACGTGCTCCTCCAGACACAAAACGGCCTGGATATTCATGACCCCACAGTGCCTGACACTATCTACACAAAACCATCATAATAGGAGGAAAAAGATGATGACATCAAAATAAAAGAGAGACTGATTGAGAGGGGGAGGGATATGGTGGAGAGTGGAGTTTCAAAGAGGAAAGTGGGGGGACGGATACTGTTTACAATCATGGAAGTTGTTAATAAAAAATAAATTAATTAAAGATATATATATATATATATCCCTTCTTCCCAGACTCCAGCCTGTGTCAAGTCCAAGAAACTCACTATTTCTGAAGAGCGTGAGAGGGAGGGGGCTCAGGTTCCAAATGGGCCTCCCTCCAGGTGATAAAACACAAGAATCCCAGGCAGCCTTTTCTGCTTAGAATGTCCTACAGAACTTGAATTCAATACCCATTGTGTTAGCCAGCACCACCTCCCCTGAGACTCTAGTCCCTGTCATAACTCCCTCTAGACATTACATCCCTGTCAGGAGCAGGTTTGGTAGACTGACAGCTCTACCTGGTGTCTGGCTTCACCAGCGCCAAATCAAGAGAACACTCAAACCCTAGGTTATTTCTCTTTTGGGAAAGCCGCCTCTAGGAAATTCCTGACAGCTCCATTAGTGGTCAAGCCAGAGACTGCGCAGGCTCCACAGCTATTATGTACCTTAGTAGCCTGAAGTGGCAACCCAAGGGTTCCTGGCTGGCAAGAGAGAAAAGCGACTCTGTCTAGTTCATTCCATCTCAAAAGTGGCCACAACTCAACAACTCCAGTGAGATTAAGAAAGTATCTAGGGCATGGTAGCGCACGCCTTTAATCCCAGCACTCGGGAGGCAGAAGTAGGAGGATTGCATGAGTTTGAGGCCACCCTGAGACTACATAGTGAATTCCAGGTGAGCCTGGGCTAGAGTGAGACCCTACCTCAAAAAAAAAAAAAAAAAGAAAAGAAAAAGAAAAGAAAAGAAAAGAAATTAAAGAATAGAGCTTAGGGGCTGGAGAGGTGGCACAGCAGTTAGAACACTTGCCTGCAAAGCCAAAGGACCCAAGTTCAATTCCCCAGGACCCACGTAAGCCAGATGCACAAGGTGGCATATGCATCTGCAGTTTATTTGCAGGGCTGGAAGCCCTGGCACACTCATTCTCTATCTTGCTCTCTCTCTCTCTCTCTCTCTCAAATAAATAAAATATTTTAGAAATAAAAGAATAGAGCTTAGAAAGTAGTCAAAGAAGAGGGAGAATAAAAGTGTGGGAAATAGCCGGGCATGGTGGCGCATGTCTTTAATCCCAGCACTCGGAGGCAGAGGTAAGAGGATCACCATGAGTTCGAGGCCACCCTGAGACTACATAGTTAATTCCAGGTCAGCCTGCACTAGAGTGAGACCTTACCTCAAAAAACCAAAAACAAACGAACAAAAAGAAAAAAAAAAAGTGTGTGAAAGAAAAGAATCTCATCTTTTACACTTGAGCAATTAATGACCCAACAGAATCTGAAGAAAAGTCTCCCTTTGAGCCAAAGGATCTCTCTGCAGGAACAGACTGGAACCCAGCAAGGGGGCACGACTTCCCCCTCCCACCTGCGTTCTCAGTCATCTGTTCTCACAGCAATGAGCAAGGACGGGGAGGCGGGAGGCCACCTGTGTTGTGAGGGGTGGGAGGGGATGGTCCCAGAGCTTTTGCTGGCTATCCACTTTGGTCTTTCAACTGCACTGGCAGCCCTCCTGCCCCCCAAAGGAATGTGGATTTCTCCAGTCCAATAGTGCCAGTAAAACAGGCTCCCATTTCGGATTGCTAACTGAGTTTAAAATAAACCATTTCTAATGGTGATAGCATGCAGTCGGCTAGACATGGTGGGTCTTTTTTCTATAGGTTCTGGTTCTCTATCCCTTTATACAACTTTCCTACTGCTGCTGTGACCATTTATTTTTATTTTTATTCATTTATTTATTTTTTATCTTCCTCAGTATTCTTTTATTCAATTCATTTTTTTTATTAACAACTTCCATGATTATAAAAAATACTCCATGGTAATACCATCCCTCCCCCCACTTACCCCTTTGAAACTCCACTCTCCATCATACCCCCTCCCCATCTCAGTCAGTCTCTCTTTTACTTTTGATGTCTTGATCTTTTCCTCCTCTTATGATGGTCTTATGCAGGTAGTGTCAGGCACTGTGAGGCCATGGATATCCAGGCCATTTTGTGTCTGGAGGGAGCATGTTGCATGGAGTCCTGCCCTTCCTTTGGCTCTTACATTCTTTCCGCCACCTCTTCCGCATTAGACCCTGAGCCTTGGAAGGTGTGATAAAGATATTGCAGTACTGAGCACTGCAGTCATTTCTTTCCATCACCATGATACCTTCTGAGTCGTCCCAAGGTCACTGCCATCTGAAAAGAGAAGATTCTCAACCAAAAGTGAGAGTAGCATTAATATAAGGGTGTGAATATTAACAGAAGTGCTTACTGGGCAGTTTGATAAGCATAGTGTATACATTTGGCCAGACAACAGCAGACGTTACACCCCTAGGGCTCATGAACTACCCCTGTTTTAAGTTTTCAGTATCAGGGATGTATTCTCCCCCCATGGAGCGGGCCTCCAGTCCAATTAGAGGGCAGTTGGTTTCCCACATAACAGACGTGCCACTATTGCACCCACTGGCTCATTTGGCCTGGCTGGCCAATTATAAGGCTTGCAGTGTCCACTGATGAGTATCTTCACTGGTGATTTCTCTTTCTCCCATTGAACTGCATGTAGAATGGCTTCTTCCAGCTGTCTGTCAGCTGGTCTACATGGAGGAGGTTATCAGCTCAGATCGAGCAAGATTTCTCAATGGCCTTGCAGCCCAAGTATATGGAGTCTTCAGCAATAGGGTCTTACCATCTATTCCTGGTGGGAAACCAATGGCCTTGGCAATGGCCTATAATGCTTTGGGGGCATCAGGGACCTCCCTGGCCAACAACTCACTAGAACATATCCCATCCCTGGCACTGAAAATTTTCTAGCAACAATCTACGGCTCCTGAGTGTTCCATTGTCCAAAAAAGTAGGATTACATATGTTTTACTTATATCCTCTTAGATTTTGATTAGCCCTCCCTCCACCTTTCCTTTACTCAGTCTCTTCCCCAGACCTCATTTTGGGCCTTTTCACCCCCATTAATCTATTCTTCTACTTACATATATACAATACCATCCTATTAAGTACCCCCCCCCCTTCCTTTCTCTTCCCTTTCTATCTCTTTTTTAGCTTACTGGCCTCTGCTACTGAGTTTTTTCCTTCTTACACAGAAGCCCAGTCATCTGTAGCTAGGGTCCACATATGAGAGAGAACATGTGATGCTTGTCTTTCTGGGCCTGGGTTACCTCACTTAGTATAATCCTTTCCAGATCCATCCATTTTCCTGCAAATTTCATAACTTCATTTTTCTTTACCACTGAGTAGAACTCCATTGTATAAATGTGCCATATCTTCATTATCCATTCATCAGTTGAGGGACATCAAGGATGGTTCCATTTCCCAGCTATTGTGAATTGAGCAGCAATAAACATGGTAGAGCATGTACTTCTAAGGAAATGAGATGAGTCCTTAGGATATATGGCTAGGAGTGCTATAGCTGGGTCATATGGTAGATCAATTTTTAGCTGTCTTAGGAACCTCCACACTGATTTCCACAATGGCTGGACCAGATTGCATTCCCACCATCAGTGTAGAAGGGTTCCTCTTTTTCCACATCCTCGCCAGCATTTATGGTCATTTGTTTTCATGATGGTAGCCAATCTGATAGAAGTGAGATGGAATCTCAACGTAGTTTTAATCTGCATTTCCCTGATGACTAGGGATGTAGAACATTTTTTTAGATGCTTATACAATATTCGTATTTCTTCTTTTGAGAACTCTCTATTTAGTTTCATAGCCCATTTTTTAATAGGCTTGTTTGATTTCTTCTTATTTAATTTTTTGAGTTCTTTGTATATCCTAGATATTAATCCTCTATCAGATGTATAGCTGGCAGAGATTTTTTTCCCATTCTGTAGGTTGCCTCTTTGCTTTATTCACAGTGTCCTTTGCTATACAAGATCTTTGTAATTTTATGAGGTCCCAGCAGTCAATCTGTGGCTTTATTGCCTGAGTAATTGAGGTTATATTCAGAAAGTCTTTGCCAAGACCAATATGTTGAAGGGATTCCCCTACTTTTTCCCTTAGCAGTTTCAAAGTTTCAGGTCTGATGTTAAGGTCTTTCATCCATATGGACTTAATTCTTGAGCATGGAGAGAGAGAAAAATCTATTTTCATCTTTCTACAGATAAATATCCAGTTTTCCCAGCACCATTTGCTGAAGAGGCTGTCTTTTCTCCAATGAGTATTTTTGGCATTTTTATCGAATATCAGGTGGCTATAGCTACCTGGACTTGCATCTGGGTCCTCTATTCTGTTCCATTGATCTACATGTCTGCTTTTGTGCCAGTACCATGCTGTTTTTGTTACTATGGTTCTGTAGTATAGGTTAAAATCAAGTATAGTGATACCACCAGCCTCATTTTTGTTGCTCAGTATTATTTTAGATATTCGAGTTTTTTTGTGATTCCAAATGAATTTTTGGATTGTTTTTTCTATTTCCTTGAAGAATGCCATTGGAATTTTGATAGGGATTGCATTAAATGTGTAGATTGCTTTTGGTTAAGATTGCCATTTTCACAATATTGATTCTTCCGATCCAGGAACAAGGGATGTTTTTCCATCTCCTAGTGTCTTCTGCAATTTCTCGCTTGAGTGTTTTATAGTTTTCATTGTAGAGATCCTTTACTTCCTTGGTTAGGTTTATTCCAAGGTACTTTATTTTCTTTGATTCAATTGTGAATGGGAGTGATTCTCTGATTTCATTCTCTGTGTGTTTGTTGTTAGCATATAGGAATGCTACTGATTTCTGTGTATTTATTTTGTATGCTGCTCCATGGCTGTAGGTGTTTATCAGCTCTAACAGTTTGCTGGTAGAGTCTTTAGGGTCCTTTATATATAGAATCATGTCATCTGCAAATAATGATAATTTGATCTCTTCCTTTCCAATTTGTATCCCTTTTATGTGCATCTCTTGCCTTATTGCTATGGCTAAGACTTCCAGTACTATATTAAATAAAAGTGGGGACAGTGGACACCCTTGTCTTGTTCCTGATTTTAGTGGAAAAGCTTCCAGTTTTTCCCCGTTTAGTAATATGTTGGCTGTAGGCTTGTCATAATAGCCTTTATTATATTGAGATATGATCCTTCTATTCCTAGTCTCTGTAGGACTTTTATCATGAAGGGATGTTGGACTTTGTCAAATGCTTTTTCTGCATCTAATGAGATGATCATATGATTTTTGTCCTTCAGTCCATTTATATAATGTATTACATTTATTGATTTGCATATGTTGAACCATCCCTGCATCTCTGGTATAAAGCCTACTTGGTCCACTTTTTTTTGCATGTGTATGTGTGCATGTGTGTAGGCATGTTCATAAATGTGTGGGTATACGTGTGGGTGGGGTGCACATGTGTGTGTGTGTGTGTGGAGGCCAGAGGTCATCACCGAGTAGCTTCCTCAGTTGCTCTCCACTTTGCTCTTTGAGACAGGAACCTTTGCTGAACCTGGAGCCTACAGATTCAGCTAGTCAGTCATTCTGCAGACCTTGGGGATTCTCCTTTTGCTGCCTCCCCAGCGCTGGGATCCGAGGCGCAAGCCACCTCACCTGGCACTCTGCACAGGCGCTGGCGATCCCAACTCAGACCCTCATGCCTGCGTGGCAAGCACTCGAGCCACTGAGCCCTCTCTCACCCTGGGGTGGGCTTTCAGCTCCGACAAGACCACACAGCCCTGTGATGGAAGCTTCCCGCCCAGCGGAGACAGGGGCCCTGCAGTGTCCTCACTGCCACAGGCAAGCTCACATAGCAGTGGGTGACCCTGGAGCCACGGGAACTAGGTCCCACTCAGCAGGCCTGTCCCCCAGGACGGGAGGCTGCACAAAACCCAGCGTGGGGCTGGAGAGATGGCTTAGCGGTTAAGCGCTTGCCTGTGAAGCCTAAGGACCCCGGTTCGAGGTTTGAATCCTCAGGACCCACGTTAGCCAGATGCACAAGGGGGCGCACACGTCTGGAGTTTCGTTTGCAGTGGCTGGAGGCCCTGGCGCGCCCATTCTCTCTCTCTCTCTTCTCTCTCTCCTCCTCCTCCTCTCTGTCACTCTCAAATAAATAAATAAATAATAAAAAACCAGCGTGGAGAGAGCTCCTTTCAGCTTCTCTAAGTGGCACTTGCTTAGTAACTGTCCGCAGCTCACAGCAACCTGGGCTCACCTTGAGCATGCAGCGCTCGGTGCAGCAAGGGCAGCAGCCCCGCCTGCCAGAAGGAGTAGCAGCCATCCACCAGCTTGTTGCAGCGGCCCTGAAATCCACCTTCAAACCGCATCTGTCGGCTTGTCACCCACTGCTGCAAAAGAAATCACGGGAGAGGCAGGTATAAGCCCAAGGGACATGAATTCCAGCAAGACGGGTCTCCAAGAGCCACTCTGGGAGAAGAGGGCTCCCGACACGTGGCTTCTGGGTCTGCGATTGGGACACTAGTTTTCCTCCTTCCTCCCCGCTCCCCTCACAGCCACAGCCATTTAAACTGACCTGTTGCCTCTCAGCGATGAACAGATAATCATTTTGTTTGTTTTAGTCAATGTACAAAGGAATGGGTTTCACTGTGACATTTGCATACACTTATATCATTATATTTTGTTCTTACATGCAGCCATCACAGCCTCCTAGTTCCCCCTCCCTCTGCCAGATCTCTCCTCTGCTTTCATTATTCTTCAGTCCTTCCAGTCCCCTCTCCTGCCCACCTTTACTTGGATCCGCACTGGTGCTGACGCTGAGAACGAAGAGGCCACACTGATGAGACCGGCAGAGACTCAGTAAGCCCGGCTTGAGCCAGAAAGTCAGGCAAGACTACGGGGCCTCTGTTGCATCGCTAACCACTCAAGGAAAGTTTATTCAAAGCACATAAGGGAAACGCTGGGCTGTATCTCATCAGACAATCTCAAGGTGCTCCTGCCTTTCCCTATACCTGAGGATGTTCGCCACAGGACATTTACAAGGCCCCGCCAGGACTGGAGGCAGAAGCCATTGGTCCTGATTCCCAAGTGGTGACTCTGCCCAGGGCCGCTTCTGGTTTCTAGGGGCAATCTTTTACTCTCCAGCTATAAACTGCAGCTAGTGGCCAGTGATACCACCACTCCTTGCTTAACTGCAAGTTTTCTAAACTTACTCTCCTGCTGAGATCAAGATAGGGTCGGAGGAATGAGCAGAGCCAACTGGGTGGGACAGAGGTGATGGTCACTTCCTGCCACAGCTGCTGGCCACCAGCTCTGGACCACAGAGCTACATCACTGGACAGAAAGGTACCGAGTGGAAAATGTCCTAAGGGCTTTCTAGACTGAGTTCCTGAAAGTAGACCTATGGGATTCTTGAGAGGTGAAAGCCTAGCTCTCTCTTAGATGTCATGGAGTTTCGAGTACATCCTGTTCATGCCAATATCACAAGCACAAGTCTTTTTAGGTCAAAAGCCTACATGTAGGTCAGTTAGTAACACATCCCCAGTTGGTCTTAAGTGAACCTGAACTTTAGGGACAACGTCACTTGATGGCAGTGGCTAAGTCTCACTCAAGAGGACAGAAAGCAGGCACTAGGGACAATCTACCTTTCACTATACTCACCTTACAGCCTAAGTGTATTCAAGCCAGACTAACTGACTCTTCCCAAGCCCAAAGCCCGGGCTTAGCTCTGCTCTCCCTTGGCTACATGAAATCATAAAGTCCTTCAGATGCAGGTCCCTGGTTCTTCCAAAGCAAAGGGAGGGAGGGAGGGAAGGGAAGGGAATAGTCGGGTAAGAGGGATACTAACAGGGATACCAAAGAGTATCTTCTGTGGACCTAGTTTATATATGTTCTTCCTTTAAATCTTTGAAGAATAAGGATTCCTACTCCTTACTTTCAGAAGGAAAAGATAAAATGAAGCCCTATCACATTAGACAAGTTGCTTGAGTTTTCTTGGTTAGGAAGTAGGGCTCAAGCCTACAATATTATCATTGTAACTCTAACACTTGTCATTTCCCTTTTATGTTTCATCCCTTGTTGGTGATCAGATTTAAAAAAAATGTCAACAGGCTGGAGAGATGGCTTAGCAGTTAAGGCACTTACCTGCAAAGCCAAAGGACCCTGGTTCAATTCCCCAGGACCCATGTAAGCCAGATGCACAAGGGGGTGTACGCATCTGGAGTTCATTTGCAGTGGCTGGAGGCCCTGGCATGCCCATTCTCTCTCTCCCTCTCTCTACCTTCCCCCCCACCAATAAATAAATAAATAATAAATAAATAAATAAACTGAAAAAACAATGTCTAACAAGCTCCAAATCCAGTGAGCAAAGCAGGTCATTTTAGTATCAGCTTTCCAGAACTTTCAGAGTATGCAATGTGGGAGGCTTCCTCAGGAAGAGACCAAAGTGTTACCAGGTACACCACCAAAGCACTTAACCAGAACACTCTAGGAAGGTCATGATGGCGCCATGCTGGGGGCTTGGTATTGGCACACAGAGAGAACTGAATGCCAGTTGTAGCTGGTTTGCTTTGAGGTCATGGTCAGGAGGGTACATGCTCTTCAGAAGACAAGGGGAATATCTTCTTGGTAGCATGCATATTTATGCTTATGGCCTAGGCTTCCCTGAAGCTGGCTGCTTTCTGAACACTGGCCAAAAGCTTAGGGTGCACATGTAATGCTCAGGCCTTCTAGTTGCAATGATTCAACTCTGGAATGCAGGTACTGAATGTCCACAGGTAATAAAAGCTTGGGGTACATACGTCATGTTCAGGCCTCCTAGTTGCAAAGATTCGGCCTTGGTTGGACAACTCACTGGAATGCAGGTACTGAATGTTCACAGGTAATAAAAGCCTGGCTTCAAAATGCTTAAAAGGTCTTTTCACAACCTTCCCCCCGCCTCCTTTTAGAAGATTCTAAGACACATGATATAGCACCTAATCCTGACAGATGATAGCTACTTTTCTTGGAAGTATGGGGAAGGTACTCTGGCTCATTACAGATGTCTGGATGACTCTAGGGCTGGCCTAGCACCCTATGTAAGGCAGAGGGAGGTGGAGGAGGGGGCTGACTTCAAGACCAGCTGTTTGCTCCTTCGGCTGACTCAGAAAGGTACTGAGAGCTCCAACAACCACATCTGAAACTTCATACCAGGACTTGAAGTTTGTGAGTTCAACGTTAGAACCCCCTGAACCCTTCCCATAGCAAGACCTCCCCATGTTCCCAGATTAGAGTCTCATCACCAGACCTGGGCCAGAGAGGATGAGGGTACAACAGATACTCACTAACAAGCTCTTCAAGTTCAAGCAGCGCTCTTTCTTGAGGATTACCAGTGCAGCCAGGCCACAGAATGTGTACCCGCCATGGGCTTCCATCCCTGGTACCCCACCAATTCCACCTTCCCAGTTCTGGCACCTAGATGGGATGGAGAAAAGCACGCTGTGGTTAGTGATCCCCTCCACACTCCAAGTGGCAGAGAATGAGTTTGCTCAGATTAGGCTGTAGCTGTCATCACCATGAATGCAAACACACGACTTACTAATGTGTAGATACTTTGTCCTAAACAAAAAAAAAAGAAAAAGAAAAAGGCCAGGGCACGTGGTGGCACACACCTTTAATCCCAGCACTCAGGAGGCAGAGGTACGAGGATCGCCGTGAGTTCAAGGCCAACCTGAGACTACATAGTGACTTCTAGGTCAGCCTGAGCTAGACTGAGACCCTACCTCGAAAAATAACAACAACAAAAAAGTAAATCTGCTCAGCATGGTGGTGCACACCTTTAATCCCAGCACTCGGGAGGCAGAGGTAGGAGGATCACAAGTTTGAGGCCACCCTGAGACTACATAATGAAGTTCAGGTAGGCCTGGACTAGAATGAGACCCTACCTCAAAAAAACCAACCAACCACCACAACAAAAAAGCAAATCCTATATGTAATGCATGTATCAAGTTAAAATTAAATTGAAAAATAAATGTTGGTTCTTGTTATCTTTGAGTACAAAGTCTATCAATGGCACTGGAGAGATGGCTTAGCAGTTAAAAGCTTGCCTGGTAAGCCTAAGGACCCAGGTTTGATTCCCCAGTACCCATGTAAGCCAGATGCAAAGTCTATCAGTGAAAACACTTTTTTATTTTATTTATTCATTTATAAGAGACAGAGACAGAGAGAGAGAGAGAGAGAGAGAATGGGCACACCAGGGCCTTCAGCTGCTGCAAATGAACTCCAGAAGCCTGCGCCCCCTTGTGCATCTGGCTTACGTGGGTCCATGGGAATAGAACCTGGGTTCTTTGGCTTATGCAGTCAAGGTCCTTAACTGCTAAGCTATCCCTCCAGAAAATGCTTTTTATTTTTGTCTATTTTCCTCTTTTTACCCATACAGCTTGGAAATTAAACTCAGAGCTTCATACACGCTAGATAGGTTAGTGTTCTATCGCCGAGCTACAGCTGGCTTTCAGCTCTCTTCACAGCTTTTTTGTCATTATTTATTTGTTTGTTTGTTATATAGCTCAGGAAAACCATGAACTACTGGTCCTTCTGCCTCTTTCTTTCTTCCTTTTTTTTTTATTTTTTTCTCTTTTAGTGGTACTGAGGGTTAAACCTAGGGCCTCTATATGCTAGGCAAGCATTCTGCTGCTACTAAGCTATATTCTCAGCCCACTTTTTACTTTCTTGGGAAGTAATGGTTGAGGAAGGGCCTTGTTCTAGCCCAGGCTGACCTGGAACTCATTCTGAAGCCCAGGTTGGCCTTGAAATCAGAGTGATCTTCCTACTTCAGCCTCCCAAGTGTGCTACCTTTGCTTTTTTTTAAAAAAAAATATTTATTTATTTACTTGGCTGAGAGAGAGGGAAGGAGGGAAAATGGATGCACCAGCGCCTCCAACTGCTGCAAAGGAACTCCAGATGCATGTGCCACCTTGTACATCTGGCTTATGTGGGTCCTAGGGAATCAAACTTGGGTCCTTTGGCATTGCAGGCAAGCACCTTAACTGCTAAGCCATCCCTCTAGCCCTATTTTTTAGTTTTTGATGTAGGGTCTTACTAAATTGTCCAGGATGGCCTTGAATTCACTCTGAAACTCCAATGGACCTTTACCCCAGGTCCAGCTTAAACTTTCTATAATGATATATATATCTCCTCTTCATTCAAACTGGTCTTGTCTTTTGTGTTGCCCTGGTGTGTTTCGAGCTTACAGGCTCAAGTGGCTGGGACTAGCCTGGCATAGTGGAACACACCTCCACAAGCTTGGGCTAGAGTGAGACCCTGTTTCAAAGTAACTAATTAACTAACTCAGCCAAACAGATGGGACTACAAACACATGCCACTGTGTGCAGCTTATAACCATTCAAAAATAAACTTATTTAAAAAAATGTAATTTCTAAATCAGGCGTGATGATGTACGCCTTTAATCCCAGCACTTAGGAGGCTGAGGTAGGAGGATCGCCCTGAGTTCGAGGGCACCCTGAGAATGCAGAGTGAATTCCAGGTCAGCCTGGGCTAGAGAGAGACCCTATCTCGAAAAAACAACAACAACAAATTATAATTTCTAAAATGCGTGTGTGTATGGGCAAGCAACATGCCACACATGCATGTGGAGGTCGGGTGACAGCCTTGGAGTGCTGGTCCTCTCCGCTCCCCTTGCTTGAGACAGACTCTCTCCTGTTACTTGCTGCTGGGAAGACCAGACCAGCTGGCCACAAGCTTGGGGTTCTTCTGACTCCACCTCCCACTGCCACAGGCATGCTGGGGTTACAGCTCCAGTGCCACTCGAATCCAGCTTTATGTGGGTGCTGAAGATGCCAACTCCGCTTGGCAGAGCAAGTGCTTTTAACCACTGAGCCACCTCCCCAGCCTCTTGTTAATGTGTTTGTTGTTGTTTGGTTTTGGTCTCACTCTAGCTCAGCTAACCTGGAGGTTACTATGTAGTCTCAGGCTGGCCTCGAACTCACAGTGATCCTCCTACCGCTGACTCTCAAAGTGCTGGGATTAAAGGCGTGCCACACCACTCCTGGCTTGTTTTTTTTTTTTTTTTTTTTTTTTTTGAGACAAGGTCTCATGTAGCCCAGGCTGTCCTAGAACTTGCTGTGTAGATGAGGATAACCTTGAACTCCTAATCTTGCTCCCTCTGCCTCTTAAGTACTGGGATTACAGGCACACACCACCATGTCCTAGTTTATGTGGTTTTGGGGATTGTACCTCATTCTCACACATGCTACATAAACATACTAACAAACGAGAGACATCTCAGTCCTTAAAAAGTTGTAATCTTGGTCCCAGCACTCGGGATGCAGAGACAGGAGGATTGCCGTGGGTTCAAGGCCACCCTGAGACTACACAGTTAATTGCAGGTCAGCCTGAGCCACAGTGAGACCCTACCTTGAAAAAACAAAACAAAACAAAACAAAAATTGTAATCTTGGGCTGGAGAGATGATTCAGCAGTTAAGGCACTTGCCTGCAAAGCCAAAGGACCCAAGTTCAGATTCCCAGCACCCATGTAAAGCTACATGCACAAGGTAGTACATATATCTGGAATTTGTTTGCAGTGGCTAGAGGTCCTGGCGTACCCATTCTCCCTCGTGTGTGTGTGTGTATCTGATTCTTTCTCTCTTTTTCTCTCTGAAATAAATAAAGTATATTTTCTTAATGTAATCTGGGCTGAGCATGGTGATGCATGCCTTTAATCCTAGCACTCGGGGAGGCAGAGGTAGGAGGATTGCCAAGAGTTCAAAGCTACCCTGAGACTACATAATGAATTCCAGGTCAGCCTGAACTACAGTGAGACCCTACCTTGAAAAAAGAAAGTAATCTTTATATGTTCAAGTTACCCATTTATTATTACAACTATTATTTGGGGTTATATTATCTAATCAAGGTATATATTTAAAATATTTTATTTATATATTTATTTATTTGAGAGAGAAAGAGGGAGAGGGAGAGAAAGGGAAGGACAAAGAGAGAGAATGGGCATGCCAGGGCCTCTAGCCACTGCGAATGAACTCCAGATGCATGCCCCATCTTGTGCATCTGGCTTTATGTGGGTACTGGGGAATCAAATCCAGGTCCTTAGGTTTTGCAAGCTAGTGCCTTAACTGCGGAGCTATTTCTCCAGCCCCAAGGTGTGTGTGTGTGTGTGTGTGTGTGTGTATTTATTTGAGAGAGAAGAAAGAGGCAGAGAGAATGGGCATGCCAGGACCTCTAGCCACTGCACACGAACTCCAAACACATGTGCCACTATGTACATCTGACTTATGTGGGTACTGGGGAAATTGAACCTGGGTCCTCAGGCTTCTTAAACAAGTGCCTTAGCCAATAAGCCATCTCTCCAGGCCCCAAGTTATATTTTTAAGTCATAAAAACATGCATAATAATTAGCTTAATAAGACAGAGCCATTTCTAGGAATTAATCTTTCAAAGAAGTATAATGTATCTACAGATCAGACTATAAGAATGTTTGCTATACTCCCATTTATTACAGCAAAATGTCAGACCAACTTGGAAGTTCAAAAATAAAGGATTGGCCAGGAGTGTTGGCACATGCCTTTAATCCCAGCACTCAGGAGGCAAAGATAGGACGATTAATGTGAGTTCGAGGTCAGCCTGGGCTAGAGTGAGACCCCACCTCAAAAGAAACAAACAAAAAAGGTAAGGGCCTAGTTATATAAATGTTGTACATCTAATAAAAAAAAATGAGGTAATCACTTAAAATGATGCTATTCTTCAATAGTGATTACCTCATCTTCATGTTCCACTTATGATATAAATGATATTATAGGGGCTAAAGAGATGGCTTAGCAGTTAAGCCGTTTGCCTACAAAGCCAAAGGACATTGATTCAATTCCCCAAGACCCACATAAGCCAGATGCACAAGGTGGTGCATGTGTCTGGAGTTTGTTTGCAATGGCTGGAGGCCCTGGCATGCCCATACTGTTTCTCTCTCTCTCTCTCTCTCTCTCTCTCTCTCTCTGCCTCTTTCCCTCTCTCGGTCTCTCAAATAAATAAATAAAATTTAAAACAAAGATATCATAAAATGACAATGTGACCAATATGATCTAGTTTTCAGAACCCTGGAAGAATATACATTAATAGTGTGGACAGTCAGACCCAGAAGGTGAGTGATTTCAGGAGCTAGGTCAAGAGCATCTGCAGAGCCTGTCATGGTGGAGCACACCTGTAATCCCAGCACTTGTGATTCTGAGACAAGAGGATTGCTGAGCTCAAGGCCAGTTCGAGCTGAAAAGCAAGACCCTGTCTCAAAAAACAAGCAAACCAAAACGAAAAAAAAAGAAAAAAAACCTCTAGCCAGGTGTGGTGGCACATGCCTTTAATCCCAGTACTCAGGAGGCAGAGATAAGAGGATTGCTGTGAGTTCAAGGCCACTCTAAGAATACCAAATAGATTCCAGGTCAGCCTGTGCTAGAGAGTGAAACCCTACCTCGAAAAACCAAAAAAAAAAAAAAGAAAGAGAAGAGAAAAAAAGAAAAAGACACACACAAAAAAACAAGCAAACCGGGCTGGAGAGAAGGCTTAGTGGTTAAGGTGCTTGCCTGCAAAGCCAGAGGATCCCAGTTTGACTCTCTAGGACCCATGTAAGCCAGATGCACAAGGGGGCGTGTGCATATGTTCATTTACAGTGGCCAGAGGCCCTGGCGTGTCCTCTTCCACTCTCTCTGCTTCTTTCTCCTTCTCAAACAAATAAAATATATATTTTTTAAAAAAGCAAAAAAGGCCTACAGGCTACAGGTGAGTATGGCAGTACTTACATACTGAGGTCTTGCATTATTGCCTCCTATGTACTCTCTGAAAAGTATTTTTATTTATTGCCATGTGTGTGTGTGGTGGGAGGCATCAAGATTTCTTGCCTCTTCAAATGAACGGCAGATGCTTGTGCCACTTTTTGCATGTGACTCTGTGTGGGTTCTAGGGAACTGAACCTGGGCTGACAAGCTTTGCAAGCAGGCACCTTTCAGCCCTGAGCCAGCTCCCCAGCCCCTGTCTTCTTATGTACGTTTGATGCGTGGGTCTCACATTGAGGCTTTGCGCACGTGTCTGGCACTTAGCAGCTCTGTCTCTGCTGGGTCCAATACTAAAAAGCTGGTGAGGGTTCACATACACATAAGTGGACTAAGACCAGTGAATTCTATATGTCTGTATCTGTAGGGCTTTGTTCTTGAACTTCTCCATTTCTCTAGAGAGGAACCTTCCAGATTCTTGCTTGGGGTGTGAAGCTGACAGGCAACTCTGTGAATTACCATATGCTTCCAAATCAGAGACCTGCTGAGCACCCAGCACATAGACTGAAAATTGATCCATATCAAAAGTCATCATCAGTCTCTAGAGGGACACATGGGATGGGATGGAGAAAAGAAGAGACAGAAGCCAAACCAACCACCCAGATGACTGGACATTATTCTGGCCCCTGCAGGCAGCACGCGCAGGGCTTACCATCGCTGGCAAACCCACTTGATTCCTACATATTCCAGATTCACATAAAATTCAATATTCCGTCATTTGACATGAAGTGAAACAACCTGCCAAGGCACAAAGCTAATAATAAATGGCATAACTGGGATTCAATCCAAATAGTCAGATTTCCGTGTCCAGTGAGTGCCTGCCAGTCAATCCCCTTGCAAACAGCGGCCGAACACGGACAGTGCAAAATTCAGCCCCAAGGGCCGACTAACTGGGGAAAGGCACGTGATGTTGAGAGGGACTTCAAAACTAGGAGCAGACAACAACAGGGAGTATCCCTCCCTCTCCACCACATGTTTTCTTCCTTCTGATCTGCTCTGAGCAGGCCACAGTATCCTGAGTCCCAGGACAGAGGAGGGTAGCTAAAACTCTAGTAGAAACCCAGCCGCTTTTTCTAACAGCAAGAAGTAGGCTACCAGGAAGTGAGGAAGATGCCAGAAGAGTCTGAGAAAAAGAAAAATGCGTCCTCAAACTGATTAAACTGAGTTCAAGTTTCTACCTGACCCTGGAAACACACACACCTTGGGGCAGACTGAGAGCAGCTTGAACCAAAACTGGTCTGAAATCTGAGCCCCTGTCTGCTGCAGGGCAGGACCAGCTGACGGCCTGAATCTGACCAAGCTGCTGGTCTGCTCAAACAAGAACAGCCTTTGAAGCAATCCAACAGAATCCAGCCTCGGAAATGACACAAGCAAGGGATTTTGCTGTGTTTTTGCACACGTAGTACATGGTGGTGTGGTATGTGTGTCTGTGTGTAGTGTATGTAAGTCTACGTGCAGATGTGAACACACAAAAGAGACAGAGACAGAGGGAAAGAGGGGTCAGGGGAGGGCAGCAGGTGCCCTTCCTCTATCACTCATTCGTGTGTTTCCTTGGGAAGGAATATCTCTTTGAATGCAGAGCAGCAGTTTGCGCTAACCCCAGTGATTCCCCAGTCTCTGCTCCCCACAGGACAGGGTTACAGATGAGTGTGGCCACGTCCAGCTCTTTACGTGGATCCTGGGGAATCAGACTCAGGTGGTCTCAGGCCCTCTGAGGCCCTCATGCTTACAGAAAGCACTCTCACCCACTGAGCCATCTCCCCAGACCAAGATTTTTTACTTTGCTGTTTTGTACTTTGCTTTTTTTTTCTTCATGGAATTAATTCGTTTTCAAGTTTAACTAAGTTTAGAACAAGTTACAGTGAAATTTTGATTAAGTCTTAGCCGGGCATGGTGGCATACACCTTTCATCCCAGCACTCGGGAGGCAGAGGTAGGAGGGTCACCATGAGTTCGAGGCTACTCTGAGAATGCAGAGTGAATTTGAGGTCAGCTTGAGACCCTACCTCAAGAAACCAAAAAAAAAAAAAAAAAAAAAAAAAAAAAAAGAATTTAAAATTAAGTCTTATGAAAACACTTCAACATTATATTGTAGCCCCCCTTTTTTGTGGTAGGGTCTTGCTCTAGTATAGGCTGACCTAGGGTCCTCCTATCTTGCGTGTGCCACCATGCTCAGCATATTGTAGCCGTTTTAAGGGACAGTAATGACCTCAGTTGTCCTCAAGGCTCATAAAATGGCATTGCTATTGCCAGCTATCTCTTTTTTTGTTTGTTTGTTTTGTTTTTTGAGGTAGGGTCTTGCTCTAGCCCAGACTGACATGGAATTCACTATGTAGTCTCAGGGTGGCCTTGAACTCACAGCAATCTCCTCCTACCTCTGCCTCCAAAGTGCTGGGATTAAAGGCTATTTCTAAATTTCCGTGGAAACACATTCAGATAAGCAGAATAATTGGCTGGCTTTGTTGTTGCTTTTGTAGACTGGATATCATTATATTGTCCAGGCTAGTCTTGAACTCCTAAATTCAAGGGATCCTCCTGCCTTAGCCTCCCAAGTAGTAAGGACCACTGCATCTGGTTTAGAGAAGGATTTTAAGCAGGTAACACTGCCTATTTAATACACTGGAAATGAAAGAAAGGATGGGAGATCTCAGTTAAAAAACCAAACATTAAAAAATAATCAGGGCTGGAGAGATGGCTAGCAGTTAAAGTGCTTGCCTACAAAGCCAAAGGACCTCGGTTCGATTCCCCAGGACCCATGTAAGCCAGGTGTACAAGGTGGTACATGCATCTGGAACTCACTTGCAGTGGCTGGAAGCCCTGGTGTGCCCATTCTCTCTCTCTCTCTCTCTCTCCCTCCCTCCCTCTTTCCCTCTCTGAAATAAATAAAAATAAAATATTTAAAAAAATAATCATATCCAGCAGGCATAGTGGCTCATGCTTAAAATCACAGCACATGGGTGGCAGAGGTAGGAGGATCACTATGAGTTCAAGGCCAGCCTGGGCTACAGAGCTGAGTCTTAGGTCAGCCTGTGCTACAATGACACTGTGTCTCAAAAAAACCCAAAGAACCAAATCCAGAGACTACCTATTATCAACTTCTAAATAGTAGTTACCTTACTGTTGAACACTACAACACTCTTAACATCAATTCTCATGATCATCTGCCTTATTAATGACCATATGGAAAATCAAAAGGTAATGGAGCAATGCTGACAAAATTCAGAAGGAATCCAGTTCATAACACTTCCAACTTTGAAATCTCTAGCCAAATAAACTATCAAATGGGCATGGGAATAATGGCATATTCGAGAACTTAAAAGATCCCCGGGGTATAGTGCTTCATTAAAATTAATAAACAAACAAACAAAACCAGACAGGAGCTTCAAACAAAAGCAGAGACAGGAAGTAAATTTAATGATGAAGGGAAGTATCCAGGTGCCTGCTGTGTGGCAATCTGTCCAGCATGACATCAGGATGGCGAAGGCCCCAGGGGA
Source organism: Dipus sagitta (assembly GCA_036346955.1). Classification (NCBI taxonomy): domain Eukaryota; kingdom Metazoa; phylum Chordata; class Mammalia; order Rodentia; family Dipodidae; genus Dipus; species Dipus sagitta. The sequence continues at coordinate 116,502,287 of CM070775.1, read as the reverse complement.
GGGTGACCCAGAACACGCACACACACACGCTACTATTACACAAAAGAAAACACACTATCTGAGGTGCTTGACCATATGGATAAAAATTATGCAGTACTGGCAGGGAATCTGAGAATGAATTCCTAATATTATATCTTCATGACATATATATGCCAGTAAAAAGAAAGTTATACCAAAAAATAAGTAAGATCATAGAATATCATTTGGTTTCATTATTATATGGAAATAGGCGCTATTTTGATAAAGATAAAAATTGTGTGTGTGTGTGTGTATAGCCTTTTCTCTCATTTTTTAAAAAAAATTATTTTATTTTTTATTTGAGAGGAGATAGAAAGAGCAGAGAGAGAGAAAGAGTGTGCCAGGTCCTTCAGCCACCTAAAATGAACTCCAGATGCATGCATCACCTTGTACATTTATCTTACGTGGGTCTTGTGGAATCGAACCTGGGTCCTTTGGCTTTGCAGGCAAATGCCTTAACTGCTAAGCCATTTCTCCAACCCTTGTTTTCGTTTCTTGAAATAGGATCTCATGTTGTCAAGATTAGCCTCAATGTATGTATATAGTAGTCAAGGATGACCTTGAATTCCTGACCCTGATCTTCCTATTGCCTCCATCTCCCCAAGTCCTAGGGCTATAGGCATGCACCACCAGGTCCAACCTTCTCTTCTTATTTTTTTAAGATTTATTTCGACAATACATATTCAGTGTATCTTGATCGTATCTCAACCTTCTCTTGTCCCCTTCCGCCCAGTGACTCCTACCTCTTCCCAACTAGCCCCCTTCTACCTTCTTGTCTTATGTGTGCATGTGTATATGTGTGACCCAGTGAGGCTATTTGGGGGTTGCTTACATGAGCCTGGGCTACTTACCAGTGCTTATATCACTGCAAAGAGTCTCACCTGCCCCCAGAAACCATTAGCTGCCAATAGCTCCTTGGGATATGATGGGGCTCAGAGCCCTTCTCCACTTTTTCCTCATCATGTGGCCCTAAGTAGCCTGGAACTTGTCATGTAGACCAGGCTGACCCCCTCTCAAATTTGCCCACCTTTGCCTCTTGAGTGCTGGGACTACAAGCATATACTGACACACCTGGTGTTCTTTTCTCCTTCCTCCTCTTCCCTCTCCCCCTCCTCCTCCTTCTTCTTCTTCTTCTTTTTTTCCTTGGTTTTGGGATTTTAGAGGTAGGGTCTCACTCTAGCCCTAGCTTAGCCCAGGCTGACCTGGAATTCACTATGTAGTCTCAGGCTGGCCTCAAACTCACAGTGATCCTCCTACCTCTGCCTCCCAAGTGTTGGGAGTAAAGGTGTGCGCCACCACATCTGGCTGTTCTCAAATTTTACTAAATGTGCTAACATATGTATTTTTAGTTTTATTTTTTTTAATTATTTGTTTCTTTATTTATTGGTTTTTCAAGGTAGGGTCTCACTCTGGTCCAGGCTGACCAGGAATTAACTATGTAGTCTCACGGTGACCTTGAACTCACGGCAATCCTCCTATCTCTGCCTCCCAAGTGCTGTGTATGTAATTAAAGGTGTGCGCCACCACGCCTGACGACATATGTATTTTAAAAATGTTACAGATGCATACAGGTCTGGCTCACTCATCTCTCACTATGTAATATTCCACTGTAACTATACCATAACTTCTCCACCTTGACTTATGAACACAACCTCATCTTGGTTCTGGTGACTTTGTTTCATTGTCTTTGAGACAGGGTCTCCCTAGGTAACCCCGACTGGAAACACACAATCCTCCTACCTCGGCCTCCCAAGTGCTGTAATGACAGGCTGAGTATGGCTATAGTGTGCCACCACGCCCAGCCCTGTTTCCGACTTTTTGCTAATAAACAAGCCCTTGTCTCTTGTCTCTTTCATGCGTGTGGGTGAGAGTTTCTGTAGGCGTGGAATTACTGGGTCATAAGCAAGGGCACTTTGAAATATTGCCAAATTGCTCTCCAAACTGCTTAAATCAATTTAGACTCCCACCAATTCTATTTACCAGAGATTTTGCCCTTTGCCAATCTAAACTATAATACAACATTAACTGAAGTCTGGGAAAAAGAAACAGTTTGTAAAATATTTGTAAAACAAACAATCAATTTCTTGTAGTTTTATATTCCTGTCTGATCGCTTCAAATTTTCTTTATTTTTCTTGACCACCACTCTCTACGAGGCCAGGAGACATTGTGACTTCTCTCACCTTGCAATCCATTCAGCAGTGCCTTCAAAGAGGTCTGGAGTGATGATGTTGGTCAGAGAGGCTACGGAGGCAGCACAGTATGCACTCCTGGAGACAGAAGCAGAGGGACACACGTGAGGCTTTGAGGAAGAACTTAAACAAGGCTCAGTGAGCTTCTTGGGTGGATGGCTCACTTCACTCAGAAGCTGCAGTCACTTCCTGTCCCCATTCCTGGCACTAGGTCAGTCCTGAGCCTCCCACTGACAGGTGTGACATTCTGTTTGGAGAGAGTTGCTCACGGCATGGTTGCAGTGAAAGAACACAACATTCTGCGCTCCCCACCTCCACGGGCTCAAATCGACATCCGAGGAATTCACAGCCAAATCAACTCATGGCAAAAGTGGGTTTAGTTCCTTTTTCAAAGACCTGCAAGTGTTCCCACCATTTCATTCAGCTGTCTGTCATCCGGGTGCTGCGGACGCGCTGCTCATCCACTCACACATCACCTGCGGACCAGGGTGGCTGTCAGGTTAGGGATGGGCGCAGCAAAGGTTAATTGTACAGCTTCCTGGGGTGGTCACACTCCAAAGCACAGTAATGGCTGCTCAAGAGACACGAGCAGGTACTGTAAACCTCTAGGGGAAGAAAGGGGCACTGAGTCCAAGCTCCTCCGCAGCACTCATAGAAACACACTTTTTCAATGAAAAAGCAGGAACATGTCTTTGTGTGGAGGGAGGGAAAGATGCTGGGGATCAAACCTGGGGCTTTGCACATGCCAAGTACATTCTCTACCTCTAAGATATACTGCCAACCCCCATCTTTATTTTGTTTTTAAAAATATTTTATTGGGCTGGAAGGATGGCTTAGCAGTTTTAGGGCATTTGCCTGCAAAGCCAAAGGACCCAGGTTCGATTCCCCAGGACCCATGTTAGCCAGATGTACAAGGGAGCACATGTGTCTGGTGTTTGTTGCAGTGGCTGGAGGCCCTGGTACACCCATTCTCTCTCTCTCTCCCTCGTTCTCTGTAAAATAAATAAATAAATACAAATAAAATATTTAAAAGAATATATTTTATTAAGTGCCGGGCGTGGTGGTGCACGCCTTTAATCCCAGCACTTGGGAGGCAGAGGTAGGAGGCTCGCTGTGAGTTTGAGGGCAGCCTGAGACTACATAGTGAATCCCAGGTCTGTCTGGGCTAGAGGGAGACCCTACCTCAAACAAACAAACACAAAAACCTTACTTATTTGAGAGAGACAGAATAAGAATGGGTGCATCAGGGCCTCTAGCCACTGCAAATGAACTCCAGACACATGTGTCACCTTGTGCATTTGCCTTATGTGGGTACTGGGGAATCGAATCTAGGTCCTTAAGTTTGACAGGCAAATACCTTAACTATTAAGTCATCTCTCCATCCCAGGCCCCAATTTTAGTTAGTTTGTTTCTTTCTTTCTCTCTCTCTCTTTTTTTTTTTTTAATTTTTTGAGGTAGAGTCTCAGTCTAGCTCAGGCTGACCTGGAATTCACTGTGTAGTCTCAGGGTGGCCTCGAACTCATGGCGACCCTCCTACCTCTGCCTCCCGAGTGCTGGGATTAAAGGTGTGCGCCACCACACCCGGGCCCAGCCCCCGTTTTTTTAAAAACACATCTTGCTATTCTATCCTCCCAGCTGTAATTCTTCTCAGGACACTTTCTTTCAACTTCGTTTGTCACGCAACATATCCACAGATGATCTTTCCCTCTGAACAGTCTTTCCAGATATCTAGCATGGGAAGTCATAAATTATTTGTTCTAATTCTGCTCACAAATCCCTTCTCTAAGGGCTCAGAAAGAACATAAAGAGAGGAAGAAGCAGGGCTGGCTTCCACCTCATTCACAGTGCAGGTATGACATGAAGCCACGTGTACTGAGGCACTCCACAGAATCTCTGTAGAAGCCTCAGGCATGATTTTCCTACTGGCATTGTGACCAGACCAGCTCCTCCCGGCCAGGGAGACTACGGAGGTTGAGTCTCACCAGCAGGCATCAGGAGCAGGGAAGAGTCAAGTGAGCCAGCAACAAATGTTGCCATTTGCCAAATGCTCACTTTGAAGGTATGATCTAATTTCCTCCATGCCTCAAGCCTCTCAGAGAGGCTCAAGCAGTTTTTTATGAGGCTCCTGGATCCTAACGAGGCAGGAAGGCGGCCAGTAATCGAGTTTGCCTTTCATCAATGGAACAACCGACAAGTGATGCTGTTGCAGGATTCTGTCCTCCGGCATGACATGGTCGTTGGGGCCTTGAGATCAGAGTAGCCGTGATTACCTGCACAAGCTCCTCACAAACTGGGCCCATTCCTGTTCTCTTGCCTATAGGAAGAGGGCAGAGGAGGGTCCTGAGACCTGTACTGAGACTCCAGCCACTCACTGGACAAGGAAGGCTAACTGGGGACGAGGCCTCTGGTAATGCAGCTTTCATGAGCTGTGCCCACGCTCCCGTAAGTAACCCTAGTAAACTCACTGCTTCACCAAGCAGGGTCTCAATGGAAGAGTTGACTTGGTCTTTTGTTGTCTCTCTGTGTAGAGTAAGGAGAAACAGACTTCCCAGGAAAAGTCACACCATAACTGGTGTCTGAACAGGGGACAGGACAGAACCAAAGATGAGTTTGGGAAGAGCAATCGCATGGTGGGTGATAAGACAACAACTGAGGCTGAGTTACCTGAGGGCAGACCATCCAAGAGGGGCAGTTTCAATGTGGCCCTGATTCCTCATGTGGAATGGATGTGTGTGCCTCCAGGCTGCAGTGGCACTTATGTGGCACCTGCTACAGATGTAAGACATATAGGTGCCGGGCGTGGTGGCACACGCCTTTAATCCCAGCACTCAGGAGGCAGAGGTAGGAGGATCGCCGTGAGTTCGAGGCCACCCTGAGACTACATAGAGAATTCCAGGTCAGCCTGGGCTAGAGTGAGATCCTACCTCAAAAAACAAAACAAAACAAAACAAAAAAAAACCAAAAAAAAAAAGACATCTAGGTGACACTGAGCTGTCTGTCCAGAGGGCACTTCCGATAGATGTCAAGTCTGCAGGGGAAGTCCTGGTGGGGCTGTATTTCTCCAGGCATTGGGGAGTATAGTACTTCCTTGTGCTCTTGATGAATGGGGTCTACCATGAGTATGGGGATACCCCAAATGTGCCTGTCAGACTAAAGAATGCATTGCCATCCCTGAAAGTAGCATGTATGAAGCAGGACTGTAAGAAAACTATGGCAACAGTTGCATGGCCCCTGGTATAGGTGAAGAGACATGCAGCTGAGGCTGAGCTGTCTGCCCAAGGGGAACCTGCCCATGCCCAGGGAAATTTACAATGGGAAATAGACATCACCAGAAATGGGTATCATATTCCCTTAGCCTCTGACTTGGCAGGTAAATTGGATCAAGCTGATTTGAGAAGGGATACTGGTTTTCTGTTTCTTATGGCTGGGGCAGGGATAGAGGAAAAGAGAGTTCAAATTAGTATAAGTTCAGTGAATCCCCACCTTATAGGGTACTGACGCTGCTGCTGGCTGCCCACCAGAATGAAATGGTTCAACACTACCTACTGCTGAAAACATCATACGCTCTGGCTACAGAGCATAGCAAAATCAAGCTGGGACTGAGAAGGCAGCTTACTCCTTACTGGCTGACGTTTGTAGTGCCAGAAGGTACTATGAAGACTGCTGAAGAACAGGTGCAAATAGTCCTGCTTGGCTGTGAACACTGTATGTTAATGCTATTTCAAAATGACAGGCAGGATGTACTCACAGGTACAATGGTGACACAACTGTTATGGATGTAGCCAACTACTTTCTAAACAGATTTAAAACTCGGTCCATAAGAGGGAACCCATGTTTGGTACCCAAGCAAAGAACAAAATCTGTGGCTAGTGAAATCACAGGCCCCAGCTGGGAAGCTATTGACACTGTTTTGTTACATAGATGAGATGCAGTTGTCAAATTGCCCTCTAAATACTTGTCTGTCTTTCTTTTTTCCCCCCTTTTTTGGGGTTTCCTTTCTCCTTCTTTCCTTCCTTCCTTTCTTTTTGAGGCAGGCTTCACTCTGGCTCAGGCTGATCTGGAACTCACTCTGTAGCCCAGGTTAGCCTCCAATTCATGGTGATCTTCCTGTCAAGTGTTGGGTATAAAGGTGTGGCACCATTCCCAGCTTTAAACATTTTTCCTTTACACTCATAAATTACTGCTGCTGATGGCCTTAGTAGGAGGAAACTTCTTTTTACAGTGGATAGCAGTTACTGTAAAGACTCATATCTGGTTGAATTGCTAGGAATTAAGTATCTTGCTCTGGTCTACACTATTTTGGGTCTTAGTGGCTCAATGCTCAGAAAGTAATCATATTCTTCTGTCACCCCCTCAAAGCTCAGGGAATATTGCAGAAGAGAAACTGAGAGTGTAAGAGCCACCAGGGAAGGGGTGGGGTCTTGTGGAACTCTTGTCTTCCTGGGTAGGACATGGCTGTTGCCATCTTGAAATCAGAGCAGCTGTGATTCACAGCACAAAATCCTCAGAGGATCAGGTCAGTCAGTATTCCCTCAAAGGAGGAGGGCAGGAAAGAAAGGGTCATTAGTCCCTCACCTAAGACTTCAGCCACTCATTCTCTCCTGCCTCTCTTTAGCATGTGTGGTCATGGGAGGTGCTAAAGTGTACAAGAGGCAGAGGCTGGCTGGGAGTGAGGATACCAGTGACACAGTTTTCATGAGTCATCACTCATGCTTTTCACTAATGCAGCTGCCCAAGTTACCCACCCTCCTGTGAGCAACCCCAACAAATTCACTGGCTTAGAGTTGAGCTTAGATGGAATTGTTGCCTTGGCCTATTGTTGGCCTGACTGGGTTGAATACAGACTCCTCAGGAAGTCACGCCACAAAGCCACTAGTCCAACAACTCACACAGCGATGGGACAGGAGCAAGGTACAACTTTTTCAGGCAGTTTCCTCCTCTCTTCCAGCATCAGGCCATCACAGCTGTCGAATCTGTCTGCTCCTCTCCACCCCAAATCTAAGTCCGTATCTTCCACCTGTAACAGCCTCCTGGCAGGTTTCCTTTCCTCCAGCCCTGAAACCTCAGGGCTTTAAAACACTATAATCCGTTCACTACAACTAGAGAACATCTAACAAAGTACAAATCAGATCACAACACTGCCTACTTAAAACCCATCAGAAGTGCCTTCCAGCCCCATAAGGAGAGTTCAGGGCCTCCTGTCTCTTCCCGGCTTGTCCCTCCACCTTTACTGCCCCTCAACTTCTCATCCCTGAACACAACCTACCGTCACCTAAATTTCAACAAGGTTGGATTTCTGTCTCTCTTCTAACCCCACAAAATACTCCAGATGATGTAATCTAGTTCAGGAGATCAGGAATAATGATTTTTTTTTCCCTAGTACTAGGGCTTAAACTTAGGGCCTCACACATTTTAGACAAGTGCTCAAACACACAGCTACATGCCCAGCCCTCTTAGCATTTTCTATTGTGAGTTATGGCCTCACTAAATTGTCCAGACTGGACTTGAACTTGTAATCCTCCTGCCTCAACCTCCTGAGTAGCTGGGATTACAGGCCTGCATTAGCAGGCTCAGCTAATAATGATTTCTTCCTTAACTGCGCATTGAGTTGCATAGTACTCAGAAGCAATAAACAGCTCTTCTCAGAGACTATTAGGAGTTTAATGGACCTGAAGTATCATCAGGAGACCATTTCTGTCTAGCACAGCATGGGAGCAAGTTGGCCCCCAGATGCCAAACTGTCCACGATCACTGCTTTTCCCTCCTGAGCACTGGCCAATGCTTCCTGGCAAAGGACAAAGAAACACCAAGTGGAAAACTATGGAGTTTGGGATCTAGAGACCAGGTGAGGCAAGGAAACCAGAGGCGCTCTACAAGGAGTTATCTGTCACTCACATGCTCATGCTCTGTAAAAATGAAAGGCATGGGCTCAATGGCAGGAAAGAGGGAAAAGGGGAATGTGGCTGGCGCTCTCTGATGCCGGTGCTGCCTCCGGCTAGCCAAGCTCCAGCCTCAAGAATGGGAACAGATAAGGTTCCCACGGCTCATGCAAGCAGACTGCCTACAAGTCCACCCAGGCACGTGGGAGACAGCTGACTGAGTGGGTCCCGCGCCAGAGGGCTGAAAGAGCCTTGCTGATGCAGCACCAGGACTGTGCAGCTCCATTCGCTCAACGCTGTCACGAGCCCACTGACCACGCGATTCACCAGCTCCTCTTCCACAGCCTGCTGGGAGGAACTGCTCAGGACTTCAACACAGATCTGCGCTTCCCCACAGTGGCAACTGGTGCTTTGCAGGAAACCAATGATGTCTGTCTGGCTGGCTGTTTTGAGGATATCAACCAGTGTGCTATCCATGCCAAACATGTAAATTTTGCCAAGAGATGCAGTATGCTGCATACATGAAGAGTACGCTTAAAAAGCCATGATGATAGGAAACATTTTATTCTCAAAAAAAAAAAAAAAATTGGAGCTAGAGAGATTGGCTTAGCGGTTAAGCGCTTACCTGTGAAGCCTAAGGACCCTGGTTTGAGGCTCAATTCCCCAGGATCCAAGTACGCCAGATGCACAAGGTGGCATATGCATCTGGAGTTCGTTTGCAGTGGCCGGAGACCCTGGCGCACCCATTCTCCCTCTCTCTCTCTTTCTCTCTCTCTCTCCCTGCCTCTTTCTCTCTCTGTCGCTCTCAAACAAATAAATAAAAATAAACACAAACATGAATGATTTAAGTTTAAAAAAAAATGGGCCAAGTGTGGCAACTCATTGCCATGAGTTCAAGTTCAGCCTAGGATACAAGAGTCAATTCCAGATCAGGCTAAATTAGAGTGAGACCCTGCCTAAAAAAAAATAATAATAATTTAAGCTATTTAATGTCATTTAATAAAGTGACCATGTGTTGTTGCTCTATATTGCATTTTCACAGCTTTAAAAATCTATGCTACTATTTCATAGAAAATGTGTAACTTTTCATGTCCTGTTTAATGGTGATTCTTTTGTACACTTAGTTGTTTAATATTGGGACGGTGAGTTTAGTTTTTAATTTTTTTAATTGTTTATTTATTTGAGAGTGACAGAGAGAGAGGCAGATAGAGATATATAGAGAATGGGCACACCAGGGCCTCCAGCCACTGCAAACAAACTCCAGACGCATATGCCCCTTTGTGCATCTGGCTAACGTGGGTCTTGGGGAGTCGAGCCTCGAACCGGGGTCCTTAGGCTTCACAGGCAAGTGCTTAACCGCTAAGCCATCTCTCCAGCCCAAGTTTTTTAATACGTTACATACTAAAGTTTGTAAAAGGAGACCTTTAACCTCAAAGAGAATTTACAAGCCGGGTTTGGTGGCACACGACTTTAATCCCAGCACTCAGGAAGCAGAGGTAGGAGGATCGCCATGAGTTCAAGGCCACCTTGAGACTCCATAGTAAATTCCAGGTCAGCCTGGGTAAGAGTGAAACCCTACCTCAAAAAACAAAAAAATAGAAAACAAAACAAAACAGGAGAAAAGAAGAATTTATATACCCGTACCAGGAAAAAAAAAAAAGAGAAAAATTTTTTCTCTCTTCTTCCTGCTATCGATAATTCTGAATGTTAGATCGTCCCTCCCATTGGGGTCAAAGGTACCTAAGCATATAATCTCAAGAGGAAAGAAATCAGGTATTGGCAGTGTTTCCATTTTCATTTGTGTAGGAATTTTTTATATAAATGCAAAGATGTAAAATATTAATGCAGCTCAATGTTTCAGTGAACAAGTTTTAGCAGTTCAATTTTACAATTATACGTACATTAAAATATACCAAAAAATATATATACCAACTGGTGCAATGGTGGCATGTCTGCCATGGGTAAAATCAACTGCACTCTGATTGGACTTGAGGCTGGCGCTATAGGAAGGAATTCATGCCTGGTAGTAAAAAAACTAATCAAAAACCCTAGTGAAACCGGGTATGGTGGCGCACGCCTTTAAACCCAGCACTTGGGAGGCAGAGGTAGGAGGATCACCATGAGTACGAAGCCACCCTGAGACTACATAGCAAATTCCAGGGCAGCCTGGGCTAGAGCCAGATCCTACCTCAAAAAACAAAAACAACAACAAAAACTTTTTACAGAACAGGTCGATGAAATAGAAACAAATATGCCAGTTAATTTTTTTTTCTGGACAATATCAGCATTTTGATGTTTTAAAAATAAGCAAAATTTGGGGCTGGAGAGATGGCTTAGCAGTTAAGCGCTTGCCTGTGAAGCCTAAGGACCCTGGTTTGAGGCTCCATTCCCCAGCACCCACGTTAGCCAGATACACAAGGGGGCACACGCATCTGGAGTTCGTCTGCAGTAGCTAGAGGCCCTGGTGCGCCCATTCTCTCTCTCTCTCTCTCTCCCTCCCACTCTGTCTCTTAATAAATAAATAAATAAAATCTTTTTTAACAAAAGCAAAGTTTTTACTGATGGGAAAAAAAGAAAAAACAAACTTTTTAACATCTTCCTTAGGAAGAATCAACACAATACTGCTCCGTCCCAGCAGCCCTACTGGCCTCACTGGTATACACAGATACCCAGGCTCATTTTTCAGTTTGACTAGACAAATTACAGACAGAAGAAAGCCTTCTACTAAAGGTCTTTGTGGCCTGGCTACCTTCTACACCCCACCCCCCCACACACACACTGGCCCAGCCACCAAGGTAAGTGGGCTTTCACTCTAGCCTAGACTGACCTGGAACCTAACTCTGCAGTCCCAGGCTGGCCTTGAACTCACAGTGATCCTCCTACTACCTCTGCCTCCCGAATGCTGGGATTTAAGGCATGTGCCACCAAGCCTAGCGCTGGCTATGTACTTTATTTTTTATTTATTTATTTGAGAGAAAGAGAAGGAGGCAGACAGAGAGAATGGCCACACCAGGACCTCCAGCCACTGCAAACCAATTCCAGATGCATGCGCCATCTGGTGCATCCAGCTTACATGGGTCCTGGGGAATCAAACCTGAGTCCTTTGGCTTTGCAGGCAAGCACCTTAACTGCTTAGCCATCTCTCCAGCCTGGCTACCTACTTTAATCTGCAATGTGTTTTATGCATGACTTTGTTGGTGAACTTTTTGGGTTTTTTTTTCCTTTCCCTATGCTTTCCTTTTTTTAAAAAAAAAATTCAATTATTCTTAAGTTTTCATACAGTATATATTGTATGTTGAATATATCTTCCTATCCTTTACATATACTTTCAAGTCAATAGTTAATTAGAAGGAAAAACTGGAGCAAGGTAGTTTTTTTTTTTTTAAACAGACAGTTAGCTAGGAACTGAAGCCCAAAGAGCGAACAAGGAGATCCCATTCTGTCCCTCCTGACAAAACTGGAACTTTTGTCTGATCCAAGATGGCTAGACAACACCGCCCCCCCCCCCAAGCAGAAACTTCCTGTTTCTTCCTCAGCTCAGCCCCATGAGTGGACAAACCAATTGAATATTGGCCCCTCCTGGGTCCATGAGCTAACTGGGTCTCTCTTTACACACCTGAGTCTGACGAAGAGGGAAGAGGCTCACCCTAATTGGATGTCTGACCTATATAAAGGAGGCTACCGAGGTGGCCCAGTCCTCTCTGCCTGCTGGGGTCTTGAGTACCTGAGCATGCCTGCAAGCCTGCCTCTCCCAGGGAAAGAAGGGGACGTCACTTTTTCTTGAGCTGAGTCTGTCCCTGCTGGTCTTCTACCTGCATCTCGCTTTGAGGTGGCCTCTCACAGTGACTACAGGTATGGTTTTGCTTGATCTCAGAGTCTACCGCGTGGATCTTTCCTCTACATGCTGGGCCTGCCTGCGTGTATAATTCAATTCCTCCACACTGGGGCTCTGCCATGTGCGTAAGAACTCTCTTGACTTGCTTTACCACTTGTTTCTCTTCTGGATTTCCAGCTCTCTGCTTTGGTGCTTTCTCTATTATCCTTCCTATTTTTTTAAATATATTTTTATTTATTTCTTTGAGAAAGTGAGGCAGAGAGAGAGAGACGGAGAGGGAAGGAGGGAGAGAATGGGTGTGCCACTGCAAACAAACTCCAGATGCATGCTCTACCATGTGCATCTGGCTTACATGGGGACTGGGAAGTTGAACCTGGGTCCTTGGGCTTTGCAGGCAAGCCTTTAACCTCTAAACCATCTCTCCAGCCCATCTATTTCCCTTCTTAATCTCTTCACTTTCTCCTGTGTGGAGGCTCGGGGCTGATGCTTTTATGCTTTGCCCTCACATAAATGCATGTTTCTCCTAAATATTTTTGCAGGGGCTTATAGATCCTGTCTTCCACATGCATAATTGCTCCAGTCTTTTCCTAGATACCAGTTTCTCCTAAATCAACTTCATGACTTATGTTTTTTCCCTAAATAAACTCAATAATTTATAATTTATCCTCCTCAAGTCCATTTTTATCAATCTTTTATTAAAATAGGATAATGTCCCAAAAATTGGAGCTCACAAGTGTGGGAGACCCCTCCCAAACTCCAAAATTCTGTATCATAATCAGATACAAAAGCCAAAAGTTTTTTTTTGAGCCAGGCATGGTGGCACATGCCTTTAATCCCAGCACTTGGGAGGCAGATGTAGAAAGATCACTGTGAGTTTGAGGCCAGCTTGAGATTACATAGTAAATTCTAGGTCAGCCTAGGCCTTGAATCCCCCCCCCTCAAATTTTTTTTTTGAGACAGGGTCTCAACATGTAGTGCAGGCTGACTTGGGACTCACTATGTAGCCCAGGTTGGCCTTGAACCCAAAATCTTCTTGCCTCAGCCTCCCAAGTGCTGGGATTACGGACATGTACCACCATGCCCATCCTGTAAACAAGAATATCAATTGATGTGTATAGAAGCAAACTAAGGCAATACTAGTAGCCAAGCAAGTCCAACCTGTGGCCCATGGACCACGAACATCCCAGAATAGCTATGAACACAGCCCAGCAACACATTTGTAGATGACAATGTCATGTTGCAATGTCAAAAGATCAGACATCCCTGTTAGGCAATAAGATAACTCTGATATATAGAAGCCTCACCAAAAACAAAAGTATTTCTCATATAATGTAAAATTGTAGCTGGGTGTGGTGGCTTACATCTTTAATCCCAGAACTCAAGAGGCGGGGCGGGGGGAGGGTATCACTGTGAGTTTGAGGCCAGCCTGGTTCAATCCCCAGCACTACATAAACTAGGCACAGTGGCACATTCCTATAATCCTAGGACTCAAGACGTGAAGGTAGGTCATCCTCGGCTATATATCAAGTTTGAGGCCAGCCTGGGCTATGTAAGACTGCCTCAGAATTAAATAAATAAAACTAAAGCCCTTGATGTTGCTTCCATCTGACTCATTTTAAACTGACATAGAGAAAATGACACCCGAGGATGTATGTATGTATCCTATCAGTGATGACCATGACATAGGACCATGGCCACAGAGTTCACACACTGCTCTGCCGGCCACAGCGGCAGCCATACCATGTGTCCCTTCGGCGGGCAGCTCTAAGGAGAGCTTAAGCTCTAGGAGCCACAGATCCGGCTCCACTCACCTCACGTCCACCTCACCTCCGACGTGCATGAGGAAAGAGCCGTCAGGTTGCTTCAGTGAGTACAGGTGTTGAAGGAGCTTCTCTCTGAGGGGCAGCGGAGAGAGGGTGGGAGGCAGCGGTCAGCGCAGTGCAGGCGGTACGGAGCCCCTCGGAGTCTCCCCCTCAGCTGGCAGGGGCTGTACCTGTTAATGACGTTGTAGGCCTCCTCGGTGCCAATGATGCACAGGGCGTTGACGGCTGCGTATGTGGGTGCAAGATGAGGGTACTGCCCAGGGCCCCCTCCAAAGCCACCTTCTGGGCTCTGACACAGCTCCAGGAAATGACACACACTAGGTACGTGGCCAAAGGGGAAGACAAAGTCAGAACATTAATTTCAAACTTTCCACCAGATCGATACCATGCTTTTCTCATTGTCCTCACTACCTCCAAAGGGGGAAGGAAAGGCCTTACTTCCCACCTGCTGACTGTCCCGCATGCATCTCGCTGTGACCAAATACCTGACAGAAGCAACTTGAGGAAGGAAAGGTTTAATGAGGCTCATGGCTCCAAGGAGCTACGTTCCATCGTGGTGGGAAGAGCATGGTGGCAGGAGAACAAAACCAATTGGTCACATTGCAGTCAGGAAGCAGAGAACAAACAGGAAGTGGGGCTGGGCCATAAAACCTCAAGGCCCACACCCAGTGATTCACTTCCGCCATAAAGGCTCCACCTCCCAAAGGTTCCACAGACAGTGCTACCAGCTGGAGACCAAGTGTTCAAACACACAACACCCATCAACGGGCACGACTCTATTCAACCATCAGTTTTGTATGTCTCCCTGAGACTTGACATAAGCAAAGGACGTGAGGCTAGAGGAAACCCTTCACGGACATCGCACTAAGTCTCATGCTTCCTGACCAAACCTTACTCGTGATTTTCACTCAACTTGCCACCCTGTGTCTGTGGCATTCCTTGCCTCTGGGGATGTCATGGATTTGGATTTTGGAAGGATGTGTGGTCTTTGGATTTTGCCTAGAACTCAGTGCCCAGCTGCATCTCTCCATACTGGCCACCCTTGTCTGGATACACTTCCTATACCTATGAATACTCTGGTGAGTTTTCACCCCTACTGTCACCTGAGCTCCAGTGGGCTGCTATCTTCTGGTCCCACCACCAGGAAGAATGGAGCTCGGAGCAGAGTCTCCCTCCAACGTAGGTGGGTGAAGGAGCAGAGTGCTTCACCAATGGTGGCACACTCAAGTGACACTGCAGTCTGTGACTTTTTCACGCTAATCCACGAGGCTCCGGGTCCTTCACAGAGTGAGGATTTGCCTCTGAGCATGACTGCAGGTTTCCACGAAGTGGAAGTCTTCCTTTAGGTCAAATCAAAAGAATCCCTATTTGTCCAAGGTTCTCTCAAGTTTACAGGAAAGCAGTACTCCCCCTGGTTAGTGAGTGTTTTTTCCACAACTTCCAGGTAACAGCCTTCCTATCAGGAAATGCTCCACTCAAGAAAGCTTATGTCAAGCCTCTCTTTCCAGCGGTCAGGGCCTTCTTTACTAGGCTGGTACTCTGTCTCTTTCTCTGTCTCTCTCTCTCCTTTCCTCTCCCCCTGGCCCTCAATAAGAGACAGTTTGTTCTGAATGATCATGACTCAGAAACAGGGATTCAAGTTGCCCCGAAGGACATGTTCCAACATGGAAGCAATCACATGAACTTTTCCTTCTTTACCATTTTCTAAGTGTGTAACGTGTTTGTATGCACATGTGTTCAAGTGTGTATAGGTGTACATGTGGGTATGTGACTGTGTGCACCTGCATGCAAGTGTGTGGAGGCAAAAGGGAAACCTTAGGCAGTGGTGTTTAGTCAGGGGAGGGAATGGAAAAGAGGACAGGATGTTAGCCGGGCGTGGTGGCGCACACCTTTAATCCCAGCACTTGGGAGGCAGACGTAGGAGGATCGCCGTGAGTTCGAGGCCACCCTGTGACTCCATAGCGAATTCCAGGTCATCCTGGGCTAGAGTGAGACCCTACCTCGAAAAACCAAAAAAAAAAAAAAAAAAAAAGAGGACAGGATGAAAGAGATAAGAGAGTGGGAGGAGGGTTAATCAAAAATGTTATGAGCAAGTAATATGGAAACCAACTTCTTCACTAGCTAAATAATGTGTTAAAAAAAAAAAAAAGCTGGGAGTGGGGGCGCACGCCTTTAACCCCAGCACTTGGGAGGCAGAGGTAGGAGGATCGCTATGAGTTCGAGGCCACTCTGAGACTACACAGTGAATTCTAGGTCAGCCTGAGCTACAGTGAGACCCTAACTTGAAAAAAAAAAAAATTCATCCGAGTACTGAGAAGAAATGACAGTGAAGTGCTCAGCCCTCAGTGAGACATCTTACAATACCCTCCAAGGCTCGGAGGCAGAAAGAATATAAGAACCAAAGGAAGGGAGGAGTGCTTACAATATTGTCTTTCAGACACAAAGTGGTCATGGAATTGATGATCTCACAGTGGCTGACACTACCTATACAACAGGAAAAGAAAAAATGATGACATAAAAAGAGAGGAAAGGTTAGTTAGAAAGAAGGGATTCTAGCCAGGCATGGTGGTGCACACCTTTAATCCCAGCACTCAGGAGGCAGAGGTAGGAGTCTCACTATGAGTTCAAGGCCACCTTGAGAGTACATAGTTAATTCCAGGCCAGCCTGGACCAGAGTGAGACCCTACCTCAAAAAAAGGGGGGGATTATATATCATTTTTATAATTAATTTTAAATTTAGAATTCAAGGCAGTGGGCTTTACTATAGTATTTTCCTGTATATGTGTCACTGTACTTTGTTCTAATTCACCCCCTCCCTCACTACCCTTTCCCTGTGCTCCCTGCACCCCTCTGGTAGGTTCCCTTCATATGTACTCCATTACTATCTCCTTTTCCCCCTGTGGAAAGGTTTTTTCCTCCTCTTTCATGTTCCCCTTTCTAGCTTTTATGTAAAGATTTTTATTTTATTTTTATTTATTTATTTGAGAGAGAGAAATAGGCAGGTAGAGAGAGTGCGAGAGAGAGGGAGAATGGGTGTGCCAGGGCCTCCAGCCACTGCAAACGAACTCCAGATGCAGGTGATCCCTTGTACATCTGGCTTACGTGGGTCCTAGGAAGTTGAACCTGGCTCCTTTGGCTTTGCAAGCAAGCGTCTTAACCGCTAAGCCATCTTTCCAGGCCCCTTTTCTAGTTTTAAGCCCACACACACATACGCACATGCACAAACATATATATATATATATAATTTTAAATCTATCACTTCACTGCTTCTTATCTCCACTGCCAGAAGCCACAAAGCCTACCCTCCATGAAGGTACAAGTTCATCACTTTGTTCACACATCAGGTTTGATTACAATTAATTGTTTGCTTTTTTATTTTTATTTTTATTTATTTATTTATTTTTTTTGGTTTTTCGAGGTAGGGTCTCACTCTAGCCCAGGCTGACCTGGAATTCACTATGGAGTCTCAGGGTGGCCTCGAACTCACGGCGATCCTCCTACCTCTGCCTCCCAAGTGCTGGGATTAAAGGCGTGCGCCACCACGCCCGTCAATTGTTTGCTTTTTAAAATAGGGTTTCACTCTGCCGCTCAGGCTAATTTGGAACTCACAGCAATCCACCTGCTTCAGCTTCCCAAGTGCTGGGGTTAAGGCATGAGCCCGTATGCCCAGCTACTTGATATGACAGGCCTCTTGTTATCTAGACAGGCACAGCAACAGGAAGTACTACTGACATGCTATTTCAGTCTTGGAGTTGTCACAGGCTAAAACAATATTCAGTTCTATTTATGCTTAAAACTTTTTTTTTAAACAGGCTTAATCCACTTTTATTTTTCTGTACAAAATCCCTGTGTGGGGGCTGGAGAGGTTGCTTAGTGGTTAAGCGCTTGCCTGTGAAGCCAAAGGACCCCGGTTCGAGGCTCGATTCCCCAGGACCCATGTTAGCCAGATGCACAAGGGGGGTGCACACCAACAACAACAACAAAAAATCCCTATGTGGTAGGTAGCCACAGCTGGAGCCTGGGTCCTGTGCACTGAGACCCTGGTGTGGGTTTTCACAAGATGGCCAGCGAACTCCTGGTAGGTAGACTCGGTGAACACAAGTCTCTTTCCACAGGTCAGGGGTCAGAGAGCTGTAGGTCTTAGAGATGGCATCAAAAGTGGCCTTAGCAAAGTATAGCAGGCATCAATACCAGCCATCAGCAGCAGCTCCTTGGGGCCAGGGGCAGAGACAATGGCAGTGACCCTGGGGGCATGGATAAGGCGCACCAGCTCAGAGCCACAGCATCCTGTCACCTCACAGGGGACTGTGTGGGGCTTGCCCATCTTGTTCCCCCAGTAGCCTCTCCAGACAGGCACAATGGAGAGCTCGGATGACAGTGGCTCCGTCCTTGGAGCACTTAACACCCAGGCCGACATGATGGTTATAATCCCCAATGGCGACAAAAGCCTTGAACCTGGTCCACTGGCCAGCGTGAATCTGCTTCTGCATGGGCACGATCTTCAAAACCTCATCCCCTAGGGACGCCCCCAAGAAGAAGTCAATAATCTCAGAGTCCTTGACGGGCAGGGAGCACAGATGGATCTCCTGCAGGGACTGGATCTTCATGTCCTTGACCAGATGCCCCAGCTTGTGACGGGATCCACTCCCTGTCTCGGCTTTGCCTCCACCTGGGAGTCCACCGCCAACACCTCCGCGGGAGCCACCATGGCCACCATGGCCTCCCAGCCTGCGCCCCTGGCTCCTCCGGGGCCTCCCGCTGCACCGCCGTCATCCGCATTTGGTGTTTTCCCGAGGAAGAAGCCGCTTAAAACTTTAATGTAGGTGATACAAGGACTGTGACTAAAGTTTACAGTCAGAAAGGAAAACAACTTGGCAGCACTGTTTTTGTTTTTTGTTTTCTCAAATAAATAAATTTTAAAATATATTTTTAAAAACACACATAGAGGTAGAGGAGATGGCTTAATTGGCAAAGTGATTGCTTTGTAAGCATGAGGACCTCAGTTCAATTCCCAGAACTCATGTTTACATGCAAGAAAAAAGAGCCAGGCGTAGTGACCTGTGCTCCTCAGCTCTGGGGAGGTGGAGGCAGACAGATCTGCAAGGACTGTAGTCAGGTCAGTCTAGCCTACTTGGTGAGTTCCAGGCTAGTGAGAGACTCTGTCTCAAATGAAAAAAAAGATAGTCCATACTGGAGGAAGACACCTGAGGTTGTCCTATGTCGTATGCATTTGCACATGCATACAACTGCACAAATACACATTTAAAAAAAAACTCATAATAGAAATAAGTTACCAAGAAAAACGAATCATCTGGTATCCATTCCCTTCCTCAGCTCCTAAGATAGAACAGTGCTGAATGTACTACTCCTGACCCAGTAGCCTGGAACGTCCAGAAGGCCCAGGGATCTGAATGTTCCAGCCGCTTTGCTATCACCCCTGCACGCCAAGCTCCCTCAGCTCACCGGCAGTCACGGGGCTGTGTGAGCGCTCCTTGTAGGAGGGCTCCCTGGAGTATCACACTTCCACACCACAGAACGTTCTGATCCTGACGCTTTCCAACTCACACCTTCAGGCACTGGTAAACTACCAGCTGTCATTAGCAGACTTCTTAGTGATTCTGAAAACCAAGTGACACTCCAATCTATCAGAAAGGGGAGAAAAACATACCTTGGAGGTCCAAACTTCAACAGTTAATGAAATACCACAAGCAGAAGATACTGTGCAAACACCAAGAGTGACACTTTGTGGAAAGCATTCATTTAGATATACCACAAGTATGCAGAATTTAGGTGTGCATGCAGATCAACTTCATTTAATGTCAGTGGTGAGTTTCATTCTAGCTTACATGTCAACCACCAACAAAGCGGGAAAGTATTTTGTTGATGAAGGACGTTCAAATCCAAAACACAAGAGTCAGAATTATTGGCAATAAGGAGCACAAGTTCAGGCTGGATAGATGGCTTAGCAGTTAAGGTGCCTGCCTGCAAAGCCAAAGGACCCAGGTTTGATTCCCCAGGACCCACATAAGCCAGAAGCACAAGGTGGTACATGTGTCTGGAATTCATTTGCAGTGGCTGGAGGCCCTGGTGTGCCCTATCTGCCTCTTTCTCCCTCTTAAATAAATAATAAATAAGATTTTTTTTTAAGGACTGGAGAGATGGCTTAGCGGTTAAGCGCTTGCCTGTGAAGTCTAAAGACCCCCATTCGAGGCTGATTCCCCAGGACCCATGTAAAGCCAGATGCACAAGGGGGCACACGCATCTGGAGTCTGTTTGCAGTGGCTGGAGGCCCAGGTGCACCCATTCTCTATCTACCTGGCTCTTTCTCTCTCTGTCTGTCACTCTCAAATAAATAAATGAAACAAAAAAAGGCCCTATCTAAAAAAAAAAAAAAATTATTAAAAAAAAAAAAAGAACACAGGGCCTAGGCTACTGAAGCAGAGGGAACCTGACCTTTGTAGTGTTACCAAGTTCTCAGGTGATAAGGATACCCACACAGTGTAAGCACCATTCACTTCTGCTGTACACTTAGAATTACTTTAAATATTTATTATGAGAGAGAGGGAAGGAAGAAAGGAAGGGAGGGAGGGAGGGAGGAAGGGATTATGCCAGGACCTTTAGCCATTGCAAATGAACTCCAGACACATGCCACCTTGTACATCTGGCTTTACATGGGTACTGGGGGATCGAGCATAGGTCCTTTGGCTTTGCAGGCAAGCACCGTAATGGCTATGCCCTATCTCCAGCCCACTTGCAGGACTTTTTAAAACAAACAGACCAAAAAAAAAAAAAAAATGCCCAAGCCATAACACCAATTAAATCAGAATCGTTAATAGTGGGTCTAGGTGGCAGTATTTTTTTTTATTTGAGAGCGACAGACAGAGAAAGAGGCAGAGAGGGGGAGAGAGAGAGAGAGAGAATGGGCATGCCAGGGCCTCCAGCCACTGCAAACGAACTCCAGATGCGTGCGCCCCCTTGTGCATCTGGCTAACGTGGGTACTGGGGAATCAAGCCTCGAACCGGGGTCCTTAGGCTTCACAGGCAAGCGTTTAACTGCTAAGCCATCTCTCCAGCCCAGCAGTATTTTTTTAATCCTTCCTGTTACTTCATGTTCAGGAAGTACCAGTGTTCAGGTATGTGTAGCACAGTTGAGGGTTTTATTACATAGTCTCCCTAAGTCAGAACTACACTGGCCTGGCCTGGTTTAGGCAGACAAGGCCTCCCTTGGTAGCACAGGCTGGAACTCATACACAGACCAAGCTACCTTTGAATTCACAGCAATCCTGCCTCAGCCTCCTAAATGCTGAGATTACAAGTATGAGCCACCACACCCAACTGATTATATATTTCTTTTTTGTTTTTATTATTGTTGTTTCGGTCTCTAGAAGGAAGGTCTCACTAAAGCCCAGGCTGATCGGGAATTCACTCTGGAGCCCAGGCTAGCCTCAAACTCATGGTGATTCTCTTACCTTGCTTAGCCTTATGAGTGCTGGATTTCAAGTGTGAGCCACCATGCCTGACTTGCTCCTGTATTTCTAACAAGCCCCAGGTTTTGACAGTGCTGCCCATCTCAAACCACATTTGGATAGCAATGAGATATGTCTGTGCTGTCCAACAGGAAGCCCTAACCACATGAGGCAATTTAAAGTTTACTTTAGGGCCGGAGAGACTGCTTAGTGGTTAAGGCATTTGCCTGCAAAGCCAAAGAACCCAGGTTCGATTCCCTAGGACCCACATTAGCCAGATGCACAACGGGGCACCTGTGTCTAGAGTTCATTTGCAGTAGCTGGAGGCCCTGGAGCACCCATTTTCTCTCTCTTTCTCTTTCTCTCTCTCTCTCTCTCCCTCTTTCTCTGTCAAATAAATAAAATAAATTTTATTAAAATTAAAATTTTCCAGGCATGGTGGCGCACACCTTTAGTCCCAGCACTCGGGAGGCAGAGGTAGGAGGATCTCCATGAGTTCAAGGCCACCCTGAGACTAGATAGTGAATTCCAGATCAACATGAGCTAGAGCGAGACCCTACCTCAAATGCAAAAACAAAACAAAACAAAAAATTAAAATTTTAGCTCCTTAGTCACACAAGCCAAATTTCAAACATTCAACAGCAACATGTGGCTATTGTACTGGAGCTCACAAATTAGCCCACAGACCAATTCCATTACTGCAGAATGTTCTACTGGACACCACTGTTCTATCGTTCACCAGTTGAAGAGAATGTAAAACCTGTAAGAGGAAAAAGTTCAAACAAGATTATCAATGATTCACTGTTTGCCTTATATTTACATAGATGTTGAAGACTAATCTGTAATCAGGACACTACTGTCATCAAATGGAGATGAAGGATTTAAAAATGTATACAGCAAATAAGCAAATAATGCCAAATAAGCAGGACAAAAAAAGAAAAGAAAAGAAATCCTAATGCAATGAGAATAGAAGAAATAAAACAGATGCAAGTAGCAGTAGCGTGTTTACAGGCCAGTGGGGGTGATAACGAGGAAAGCACCTCGGTGCACAGCACAAGCACAAAACGTTATGGTCTATGAGCTGTGCACGACCACAGAAACAGTCTTGTTAAACGTGGCATAAACACAACGTTGGTCAGAACTGTATCTGGCCCTAGCCTCCATTTTCCAATTCAAAGGTGTTAAGAGTCCCAGAGCTCTCTACCCATCCTGCTCTCTCTCCAAGCCAAGCTACTCCTGGGACTGCCTCCTGGTATAGTAATTGAGGATACCTCTGGACTAAAAGGAGGTAAGTCCATCCCCACCCCCAACTCTACCTATGTTCACCACCCATAGATAGGCCCTTCTCTCACAGCGCAGTTTCTCCTCTCTCCATACAACTCTTTTTGGCTCTCTTTTTCCCAGTGCCTGCATTCCCCAACCCTTTCTCTCCTTTTTTCCTCTCTCTCTTTCACTCTACTCCCTCTCCCCCATTACAATAAAGTCTTGGATCCAAGCAATCATCTGTCTATCGGTCCCCTGATCCAAAGCTTCCCCACTTTTTGGGTCATGCCACACTATCCTGACATTAAACAAGAGCCTGGGCTCAAGAAACTGTCCGCCTTGGTCCTCCACTGTGAACCCGAACCTTAACAAAAACGAATTCGGATTGTAGTTGTAAAATAGCTTTAAAAGAACAATGAAAATCCTAAGACTGGGTAGGGAATAGCATTATTTTTTTAATTTATGTATTTATTTGCATGTGTGTATGGGCAACACCTGTGTCTCCTGCTGATGTAAATGAACACCAGATGCTTGCACCAACCTTTTGTAAAAATGTTTTTAATAGCTGGGTGTAGTGGCACATGCCTTTCATCCCAGCACTCAGGAGGCAGAGGTACGAGGATTGCCGTGAGTTCAAGGCTATCCTGAGAGACTACATAGTGAATTCCAGGTCAGCCTGGGCTAGAGTGAGACCCTACCTCAAAAGAAAAGATGTTTTTAATTATTTATATATTTATTTGAGAGGGAGAACAAACTCCAGACACATGTACCACCTTGTTCATCTGGCTTAACAGGGGCACTGGAGAATTGAACCTGGGTCCTTTGGCTTTGCTGGCAAGTGCCTTAACCGCTAAGCCATCACTCCAGCTCTTGTGCCAACTTTAAGTGGGTATCTGGGCTACTAAACCTGGGACCTCCAGGCTTTGTAAGCAAGAGACTTTAACCACTAAGCCATCTCTCCAGCCCTAGAACAATTTTTTAAATTTTTATTTATTAGAGAGGGATAGGGGGATGGAGAATGAACACACCAAGGCCTCTAGCCACTGCAAACAGACTCCAGACACATGTGCCACCATGTGCATCTGGCTTATGTGGAACTTGTAGAATTGAACCTGGCTGGGTTAGGGTTCACAGTCAAGTGCCTTAACCACTAGGCCATCTCTCTAGCCCTAAAATGCATTTTTAAGAGGATTAAATTTATAGATAACAGAGAGGAAGAAAACCAGCAAAATATATCATGTATCCAAGGGTATTACACAAAATGTCTATTAAACAATAAAAATTGAGGCTAGAGCTAGGGAGATGACTCAACTGTTAAAGGCACTTGCTTGCAAAGCTTACCAGCCTGAGTTCAACTCCCCAGTACCCACATGAAGCCAGATGCATAAAGTGGCACATGTATCTGGAGTTTGTCTGCAGTAGCAAGAAGCCTTGGCATGCACACACACTCCCTCTCTCTTTGCAAATAAATAAATAAAAATATTTATAAAAATTGAGGCTTGTCTGCATGCAATAAGAATTCAGGTTATCCTTAAAAACAAAACAATAACAATAAAACTGATGACAACAACAACAACAAAAAAAAAACACCTTCAGGACTTGGGGGAGTGGCCAGTGGTAGAGTGCTTGCCAAGGAAATTAAAAGCTGTGAATTCAATTTCCAGCACCATAAAAACCAAAAGCAACCTAACTTTGGCAGTGCAATGGTCTTCCTGTGACTATCATTTTGCTCTGTTTCATTAAATAGCTATTAAGTAACCAACAAAGAATGGGAATCTCATTAAAGTATTTCCTTCAGTGCTAAAGTCATTAAGCAAAACAAATGTTTGGCTCCAAAATATTAATTTATATGAGCACATATAAACATATGTATAATATCTTAGGAGAGGCCAGTTAAATTCTCACCTACAAATGTATTATTCGTGGTCAGGTAATACCTTGATACCAGCAGTCATAAAAGCCTTGTCTTGCTAGCTTTGGTCAGCAATCACAGGGGTTGACAAAAGTGATTTTGTCCACTAGAGGGAACCTGAACCTGGCTGTCAAGTTGTTCCCTGATAGAACAGAAGCACAGGAGCAAACAAAACAGGAAGATGAAGCAAACCTCCGTGTATGTAGAGGGCGTGAGGGTCAAATGCCAGGTAGTATTGAAGGAGGACGGGGGAAAGCTAGCTTCCTTTAGGTAGTTTGTTAGAAATTGAGGCCCAGAGAGAACCAAGAGATTCTACCTCGCATGCCACTCGCCCTGACACAGAATGGAAATCTTGGCAAAAATGGAACTCGTGGGCTGGAGGGGATGACTTAGTGGTTAAGGCGATTGCCTGCAAAGCCAAAAGACACAGGTTTGATTCCCCAGGACCCACATAAGCCAGATGCACAGTGTCACATGCATCTGGAGTTCATTTGCAGCAGCTAGAGGCCCTGTGAGCCCATTCTCTCTGTGTCTGTCTTCTCTATCTCTAAATAAATAAATAAATAAATATATTTAAACATATTTTTTAAAATATCGGGGCTTAGAAGAAGCACAGGTAAAGTGCTTTTATAGTAGCAGTTAATAGTTAATTGACCATTAACTATTAATCGGTTCTTGAAATTAGGAGAAATCAGCTCTTTAAAAAAAAACATTATTTTAATTACAGAATATTAACAGTTCATTGCAGAAATTTTACCCAATGCAAATAAGCTTAGAAATGTGACATTTTTTACTATTTTATTTAAGAGAGAGAACGAGGTACATAGAGAATGGGCATCCCAAGGCCTTTAGCCACTGCAAATGAACTCCAGATGCATGCATCATCTTGTGCATCTGGCTTACATGGATAGTGGGGAATAGAATCGGGGTCCTTAGGCTTTGTAGGCACGTGCCTTAAGCACTAAGCCATCTCTCAATCCCTGAAATGAAACTTTTTTGGGGGGAGGGGAGTTTCTAAGGTAGGGTCTCGCTCAAGCCCAGGGTAACCTGGAATTTACTATGTAGTCTCAGGCTGGCCTCGAACTCACAGTGATTCTCCTACCTCACTGGGATCAAAGGCATGTGCCACCAGGCCGGCTCAGAAATGGAACATTTTAACTTCACCATCTCTTACATGCGCATTCACCCTGCTGTGATTTCTGTGCATATACTTCTATTTGGGGCAGTGCAGTTGATGAAACTCAGTCTTCAGTCATGTTGGGGCAACTTTGTACCACCTATCTACAGCTCCAGGCCTCTTTGTTGTTTTTATGTTTTGTTTTGTTTTTCTTTTCGTTTTTGAGGCAGGGTCTCACTCTAGCCCAAACTGACCTGGAACTCACTCTGTAGCACAGGTTGGCCTTGAGCTCATGGCAATACTCCTACCTCGGTCTCCCAAGTGTTGGGATTAAAGATGCACACCACCACGCCCAGCACTTTTTCCCCACTTTGGACAGGGTTTTGATTGTGTTGAGCCTAGTGGGACTCAAACTCATGGCAATTCTCCTGACTCAGCCTCCTGAGGGCTGGGATTGCAGGTGTACCTGTACCTCGCCTAACAGCAGCTACACTTCTATTACGTAACAGTTAAGCCTTTTAAACCATCTGTTTACATGTTACATCTCTTTATATGCAAATATATAATGTTTTAAATGGTTGGATATTTCATTGTATGTATTGTACTGTAATTTGCGTAAACTTTAATAAGATTTAAAGCATACCTTGGGCTGGAGACATGGCGCAGTGGCTAAAGTGCTTGCCTACAAAGCCTAAGGACCCATGTTTGATTCCCCAGGACCCACATAAGCCAGATGCACAAGGTGGTGCATGCATCTGGAGTTCATTTGCAGCAGCTGGAGGCCCTGGCATGCCCATTCTCTCTCTCTCTCTCTTTCTGCTTCTTCTCTCTCTCAAATAAATAAAAAATGAAAATAAAACATTTTTTAAAATCATACCTTATTATTGATATACTCAATTTTTCACTGTGAAAAGCCCTTTGTTTTTTTAATTTCATTTATGAGAGAGAGAGAGAGAGAGAGGGCACTCCAAGGCCTCTTTCCACTGCAAACCAACTCCAAACGCATGTGCTGCTTTGTGCATTGCTTAGGTAGGCTTTGCAAGCAAGTGCCTTTAACCACTGAGCCATCTCCCCAGCCTTAAAAAGTCCCTTAAAGGGTCCTCTATCTAATAATGCCTCAAAAGCAGCTCTGACACCTATTTCCTCAGAAAATGCCTCAAAGATAAAATACCAGCTATACAATATAGGGAGAGGGGAAATGAAACTGAATGAGCTCTTCCATCACAGTAACCCCTTTATCATTGTCCCCCATATCAAACTGGTCCATGTCCTCTTTTCTTAAAATTTTATTTATTTCCAAGGAGAGAGACAGGGAGAGAGAGGAGAGAAAAGAATGGGCACGCCAGGGCTTTCAGCCACTGCAAACAAACTCCAGATGCATACATGCGCCACTTTGTACATCTGGCTTCACGTGGGCACTGGTGAATTGAACCTGAGACATTAGGCTTTGCAGGTAAGTGTCTTAACCGCTGAGCTATCTCTCCAACCCCCACATCCTCTTCAATCAGGCATCTGTGCTTCTCAATCACAGAAGCCTTCCTTTTTTTTTTTTTTTTCTCACATGCATCTTTCCCATGCTAGCATACATCTTGATTGTGTAGGTGTGGGGGAAAAACTTCCCAAATAACACTCAACCCCCAACTGGTATTTCAAAAACACATGGGCCTTTATTTTGACAATTAAATTCCTGTTACTGCAGAAACTGCGTCCAAGTCCACTTCTAGTGCTGGAAGCAAGGAGGCTTGTCATACATCTGAACGATGACAGCAATGCAGATTGTCCCTCCGTCTCAGAAAGCATCTTACATATCACAAGGGTTAAATGGCCTAATTCTTTATTATCTTCCCCATCCACATTCATCACAAGACACCCTGCCCAGGAAGGCAAGAATGAGAGGTTATTGTTAAGACAGAATGAATCAGACAATGTGAGTTCTGTTCTTCTGACCTGACAATGTGGCCAAGGCAGGGCCTTCGTGACCGAGGAGGGCTCCAGCAAGCCTCCATGAGCCTCGGCTCAGCCGCCACCTTCTGCTACAGAAAAACAAACCTGGCTCAGGAGCCTCCCATACCAATTCCTTATCCTCCGAAATACCAAGGAGTAGGGGGACGAAAGCCAACAGGATGTATTGCTGTCAGTAAATCTCTTGATTTCAGTTCCTGA
This sequence comes from Dipus sagitta, assembly GCA_036346955.1. Lineage (NCBI taxonomy): Eukaryota > Metazoa > Chordata > Mammalia > Rodentia > Dipodidae > Dipus > Dipus sagitta. The sequence goes on along the minus strand of CM070775.1, from coordinate 116,474,621 downwards.
CTGCCCTCTCCCATCCCAGGTATTCCCAAGACTGGAGTCATGATCAGCTTTTTCTTCCTGAAGATATAATTTATAGGCCAGCCCGAGAAAACCTAGTGAATTCCAGGTTAGCCTGGGCTAGAGAGAGAGACACTACTTTGAAAAAAACAAAAAAGAAACAAAGAAAGAAAAGATATAATTTATAAGGCTGGAGAGATGGCTCAGTGGGTAAGAGCCCCTGTGGCCCAAGACTGAGAAACTGATTTTGACCCTCAATACCCATATTAAAAAAAAAAGAAGGGCTGGAGAGATGGCTTAGCGGTTAAGCGCTTGCCTGTGAAGCCTAAGAACCCCGGTTCGAGGCTGGATTCCCCAGGACCCACGTTAGCCAGATGCACAAGGGGGCGCACACGTCTGGCGTTCGTTTGCAGTGGCTGAAGGCCCTGGCGTGCCCATTCTCTCTCTTTCTCTGCCTCTTTCCCTCTCTCTCTTGTCACTCTCAAATAAATAAAAATGAACAAAAAATAAAAATAAAAATAAAAAGAAGCTGGCCGGGCATGTAGTGCATGTCTTTAATCCCAACACTTGGGAGGCAGATTACCGTGAGCTCGAGGCCACCTTGAGACTACATAGTGAATACCAAGTCAGTCTGAGCTAGAGTGAGACCCTACCCCCCTTCCCCCCCCCCAAAAAAAAAGCTAGGCATGGCCACGTGTGTTTGAAACCCCAGCACTCAGGGGAGAAGGGGCAGGAGGACCACTGGGGCTGGCAGCAAATTCCAGGTTCCATGAGGGTCTCTGCCTCAGGGAACAATATGGAACTGATGTCGTCCTCTGGTCAGCATATGCATGCACTGGGATGCATGCATCTGCACGTACACATGCATATACTATATACGCACATGCCAACATACACACACACACACACAAAGATATAACTTATGTGACGAGCTTCTGAGAATGAGGTGCCACTTCACTGATGCCATCTGCACAAGCAGCTTGGGAAGCCCCTCACCTGTTTACATCTCTAGTCATCGATGAGAGGTTTAAGATGACTGTGAGGGAGTCACAGCATCAGCAGTACCCCATCCATCCTGCTGACAGCTACACTGCCCCCGCCCCAGGTGTTGTTCTTTCATGGAGGTATTTAAGGAAAGCAAAGACATTTTTATTCATTGAATTGGTACATGCTTCCCCACAGAAGCTCTGTAAATATATACGGTACTTTCTGGTTGAAAGCACGTCTCTCAGAGTTGATGGTAAAGACTTTTATCAAAGATCAGAGCCAAAGACCGAAAGAAAAGGCCACAGAAGAAACCAGAATCCTTCTCTCGGGAGTTCAAAGCGTTGTTCTACCCACAGCTTACAATAGGCCTCTGAATGGAGGAGTTTCAGGAAGTTGTTAGAGGTCGAGTAGGGCAAGAGTTTCTTTGTCGCTTGTTCTCTCTCTCTCTCTCTCTCTCTCTCCCATTTACAACAAATAAAATAGGAACAAAATTAAAAAAAAAAAATCGAGATGCAACTCCAGAGAACAGCCCAGGTTTCTCCGAGGCCAGACTCACTCTGTAGCCACTATCTGGGGGATGGGTTCATCTAGGAGTTCCAGGCTGTGCAGGATCCAGTAGCAGAGCCATGGGCGGCTGGCATCCAGACACTGTGAGAGGGACGGGGAGAAAACACACCCCTTATTCAATCATTCCAACACACTGCTGACAAGGCTACATCTGTCTTACTCCCCGCAGCCTGGCAAAGGAGGCGCCCTTGCTTGGACAACAACCAGTGAATGAAGGACGTTTTCCTTTGTGGCCTTAGCCAGGAGCTCAAATGACCATCTGTGAGAAAACAACAATGGGACAAAAACCTTAACCCAGTAGGTCCTTCCCTGGCAGATGTGAGAACTTCTTATACACAGGAATTTAGGACTGCAGTTTTCCCAGTACAGATACAAGGAGACACAACATCTCAGGAAGAGATTTCCTAGGTTAATGTATTCACAGGTTCAGCACATATTTGGTAATCATCTTCCTGTGCTGAGGACTATACAGACAGTGGAAGCACGGGAATGAATGGAAGCTGGTTCTGATTCTTGCAATGCTAGGGAGATTTAAGATGAATGTAGTTATCTTAGAAGAGGCAGCAGACAGACACACAGGCACAAATGACCTCACGTCTTTCTGAAACCAAGTTAACATAGCTCATGTAGACATACACCTGGACAAATGCTGCTCTGGGCAGAAACAGTGTTGAGGGAGGACACAGAGGACACTAATGCTGCCTGGAGAGTGGACAAAGGCCTCTGAAGGCCATGTGTGGACAGATCTGGACCCTGATTCAAGCTCAACATGGCTACTGAGCATTTCAGGCTAAGCAGAGCAGATAGCAGCAGAACCCCAATTTTACAGATTGAAAGTGCATCAATGAGTGTGAGAGCTAGGATTTGAGTTCCTCTCATTAGATATGTGCTTTTGAGCAAATTACTTAATCTTGCTATGCCTGTTTACTTATCAGCAGAAGATAAAGAGTGACCTACCTTGTGGAGTAGGTGTGAAGGTTAAATGAGAGAATGCATGGTAGGCTTTTAGCACACTGCTTGGTACCCTAAGTGCTGCTACAATATTATCTGTCTCAGGGTTGAGGACTCTAACCACTGAGTAATTGAAAACTGACAGCCAAATCTGGCCCATGATGTGTTTGTATGTTTAGCTGGTTAGTTTAACTAAAATTGCCACATTTAACTGATAGGAGTGGTGTGGTGGTTTGATTCAGGTGTCCCCCATAAACTTAGGTGTTCTGAATGCTAAGTTCCCAGCTGATGGAGATTTGGGAATTAGCACCTCCTAGAGGCAGTGTATTGTTGGGGGTGGGCTTATGGGTATGTTATAGCCAGTTCCCCATGCCAGTGTTTGGCACACTCTCCTGTTGCTGTTGTCCATCTTATGTTGGCCAGGGGGTGATGTCCACTCTCTGCTCATGCCATTGTTTTCCCCTGCTATCATGGAGCTTCCCCTCTAGTCTGTCAGCCAAAATAAATCCTTTTTTCCCACAAGCTGCTCTTGGTCCAGTGATTTCTGCCAGCAATGCGAACCTGATTGCAACAAGTGGTAGATAGAAATCTGGATTTCTGTCTTATTTGAAAAAGAAATCTGTCAGTCTTGGGTCTGCATTCCTGGATGACAGCAGCTGGCGGGAAGAACATCATATATGAGCCTCCAGGGGTTTCCGCCTCCACTCAGCGCAACTGCTCCCTGCGTGGGCCCCACAGGGCCTGCCACAAATAATCAAATACAGAACCCACAAATAAAAGCAGAGCTGCTCTGTGTAAACTGGGGCAGGCAGATGGGAGTGCTCTTGGTTACATTCACCCTTTGCCTGTCTTTGGCCTTATCCCAGGCCCAGCCCTTTCTACCTCTACCACAGCCCCGAGCTTCTCTGTGAACCCCAGGCACCCTAGAAACAAGCCTTAAGACTCACTGTAGTAACCTAACCAGATTCATGTACTGATCCTCTGGCCAGGATAGACTCTACTAAAGATAGACTTTACAGGGCAAAGGGTTGTAGATGAAAGGTAACTGACTTTTGTTTGTTTCGAGGTAGGGTATCTCTGTAGCCCAGGTTGACCTGGCACTCACTTTGTACTCTGAGACTGCTCTGGAACACAAGGTGATCCTCCTACCTCAGCCTCCTGAGTGCTGGGATTAAAGGTGCATGCCACCATGCCCGGTGGTAACTGACTATATCTACTCAAGGGAGTCCTGAGAAAGCGTGTGAGGGACCTCTCAGCTGTGATTAGGTGGAAGAAAGGCCCTCCCCACCTAGGGTGGCTCCACTTGCTCTAGGGACCATCAAGACTGAAGGGGACCTTGTTCCGCCCTTTTCAGAAGTACAGCCCCGAATGTGTGATGACAGCAGTCTGGTTTCTGCCAAAGCACATGGCAAATGAGTGAATTTGTAACAGGTCGGGACTGACAAGTCTTTTGTGTTTCCAAAGGAGGACAGGAGGGCTGAAAGAGATCCTGGACTGGGGCTTACCTCATAGGCATCTGTCAGCTGTCGAAGGCCTCTCTTCAGATAATGAAAGTGCTTCTCCCTCTGCAAAATGAGCCTGAAAAGACGAGAAGCCTGTCAGCCTAGTCTAGAAATCCACGCACACATAGACACACGCATTAGTACGTGTGCACGCGATTTGGGACGTCCCTCACAGTAACTAAGAGGATACCTAGCAACTGTGGTAACTGCAGCCAGCGACTGCACCAGAGGAAAGAGACGGACATCTGAATTCTCTGGAGTGCCTGGCCATGGTGCTGGCCGATGTTCTCAGTGAGACCATCCCTGTGCTAACTGAAAAACTGCAGTGGGCACACGCAGCCAGCTGGTGGCAATCCATCCAGAAAGTTCCTGCAGAGCTAAGGTTACCTGTGACTGTCCTGCCTGTAGACAACCAAAATCAGAGCCTCATCCCCCCGCACCCCCAACTTAGCTGCTGCTGTGCAGGCAGTCCTTCTGAGATCTCTTCTGACATCACTGCTTTGTCCCTGGCCTGCTCCTGCTCATCCATTATAGTATTCCTGCCCCAAATTCCACCACCTATGTGCTGACTCACAATTGGTATTCCATAGCCAGTCATGTCATTGGCACTGGGGGTCAGCAATCCCAGCTTTCATATGGAATGTGCTGCCCGTGGCCACCTGTGCTGACCCTTCCTGCTTAGTGTTGCAAAGGGGGTGTGTGTGACGGTTAGAATCAGCTGTTCTCCATAAACTCATGCGTTCTGAATGCTTGGTCCCCAGCTGATGGCAATTTGGGAGGTGGAGGCTTGCTGGAGGAGGTGTGCTGTTGGGAAGGGCTTCTGGGTGTCATACCCAGCTTCCCCTTGTCAGCTCAGCTCACTCTCTTGTTGCTATTTTCCACTTGCTTGGCAGAGGTGATATCCAACTCCTGCTCTACCATCTTTCCCTGCCTTCACAGAGCTTCCCCTCAAGACTGTAAGCCAAAAATAAATCCTTTCCTCCCATCATGCTCTTCGTTGGCTATTTTGTCCCAGCAATGTGAAGGTTAACTACAACAAGGGCCTGCGTGGAAGAAAGAAAAAGGAAAAGAATGTCAAGATGTTCACTGAACCTGCAGACTACAGAAATAACAGGAAAGAGAACCATTCCCTCAGCTAAGGAGTTATTCAACAACTGTTTCGAGAACTCCCACTGTGTGGTAGTTTGATGTCCCCCGAAGGACTCAGGCATTATTAAAATTGAGTTTGCAGCTTCTGCTCCTAGCAGGAAGACTCTTGTTATGGGGGGGGGGAGGGAAGGGGGCTGCGTCACTGGGGTCAGATCTGAATTCCAGCCTAAGGTGTGCAGAGTGAGCTCTGCCAGGGTCCATATGCTTTGGTTGGGTGCTTGCTTGTGGTACGGAGCTAGTTTTTCTCTCTGCATGGATCTGTGAAAGGGGGGCAGCCAGCTGCTTGCCCCATTATGGGACTTCCCCTGGATCTGTAAGGTGAAACGAATCCCTTCCTCCCATCAACTGTGTCTGATTTGGGGGTTCATCCCAACAATGTGGAGCTGATTAAACACACTGTTTTACACTCAGAATAATTTATTCAAGTAGTTACTACCTGAAAGTCTTCCAATGCAGGGATGGAAAGGAGATGAAGTACACTAATGGCTACAAAATAAGAGGAGAAATGTTAAGTTTCACAAGGAAAAAGGAAAAGACTACTGAGGTTCAAAGAGCAAGGAAAGAATAGTGAAGAAGGGGCAGGCCTAGAAGAAGGAGAATATTTTATTTAAAAAATTTGAATTGCAACCAGGCATGGTGGCACACGCCTTTAATCCCAGCACTCGGGAAACAGAGGTATGAGGATCGCCGTGAGTTCGAGGCAACTCTGAGACTACATAGTGAATTCCAGGTCAGCCTGGTTTAAAGTGAGACCCTGCCTCAAAAAAAAAACAAAAACAAAAAAAGGGCTGGGGGGATGGCTTAGTGGTTCAGGCGTTTGCCTGCAAAGCCAAAGGACCCCGGGTTCAACTCCCCAGGACCCACATAAGCCAGATGCACAAGGGGGTGCACGCATCTGGAGTTCGTTTGCAGTGGCTGGAGGCCCTGGTGCTCCCATTCCCTCTTTCTCTCTCTCTCTCTCTCTCTGCCTCTTTCTCTCAAATAAATAAATCCAAACAACTTGAATTGCTTCAGGTAGCTAACAGCTACTGTATTGTGCAGCTCATGATGAGGTGCGGGAGAGGAGTGAGAGGAAGGAGATTTGGCCTACAGGTGGCAATGAAAGACAAAGAGCAGAGGTGCTTTATACAAGAGTCTGGGGTGCTAGCTGAGGAGTTTCTACTCAGTTTAGGAGAGAACAGGAAGTCCGGAAGGATTCTGAACTGAGAAAAAGAACTAGAACCATGCTTTAGAAAAAGTATCTGCAGTAACATGCGCCTACTATGTTTACAGGTTGAGCTAAGTGACAGCACTGTGGTCGGCAGAGGTGAGGTAACGCACAGCAGACCAGACAGAGGGTGCTTAGGGCCCACAGGACGTGGGTGACCCACGGTAAGTGGACTGATGGATATGTGAATTTTACAGTGCAAGAAGTATATTCAGGTAAGAAATGCAGGCAGCATGTGTTTTTTATAGTTTTTTGTTTGTTTTGTTTTTTAAATAATTTTTAAAATATTCATTTATTTGAGAGGGAAAGAGAATGAACAGGATTGCCAGGGCCTCTTACCACTACACATAAATTCCAGATACATGTGACACTCCATGAATCTGGCTTTGCATAGGTACTAGAGAATTGAATCCAGCCCAGCAGGCTTTGCAAGCCTTTAACCACTGACCCATCTCCCCAGCCCTGTTTTGTTTTGTTTTTGTTTATCTTTATTTATTTATTTGAGGGCAGCAGACACAGAGAGAGAATGGGCGTGCCAGGGCCTCCAGCCACTGTAAATGAACTCCAGATGCATGCGCCACCTTGTGCATCTGGCTTACGTGGGTCCTAGGGAATCGAGCCTCAAACCGGGGTCCTTAGGCTTCACAGGCAAGCACTTAACTGCTAAGCCAACTCTCCAGCCCCGTTTTGTTTTGTTTTCTAGACAGAGTCTTGCTAGGTATTTCAGGCTGGCTTTAACCTTGAAATCCTACCTCAGCTTTCAAAGTGCTGGAATTACAGGTGTGCCCAGCCTGATATGGTTTGAATATGGTCTTATCTCCTCCAAACATCACTGTAAAGAGTGTGTGTGTGTGTGTGTGTATGCGTGTGTGTGTGTGTGTGTAGCTGCACCAGGGTCTCTGGCTACTACAAATAATACCCTTCTGGCTTTAAATGGGTGGCTGGGGAATTGAATGCTGTCTGGCAGGTTTCACAAGCAAGCATCCTTAACCACTGAGCAGTCTTCCCAGATTCTTTGTTTTCGTTGTTTACTTTGTATGGGCCTGGAACTGAAGATCCTCCTGCCTTAGCCTCCTAAGTGCTAGGATTATAGGTGCTAGCCTCCACACCCAGCTGTGAAATTTGATTCTTAACATAATAGTATTGAGGAGCTGGGGAGCTGGGGACATGGCTCAGTTGACAGCATACTTGCCTAGCAGGAAAGAAACCTTGGCTGTGCTGGTAGAAGACCTGAGTTCAATCCCCAGTACCCACAGAAATGCTGGGCATAAATGCTACATAGTGGCATGTCCCTGTAAACCCAATCCTGGGGAGGTAGAGACAGGGGGACCCTTGTGGCTGGATGGCATCCAGTCTAGCCTAGTTGGTGAATTCCTTTACCAGTGAGAGATCCTGTCTCAAAAAGATAGTTAAGAGCTGGAGAGATTGCTTAGTAGTTAAGGCACTTGCCTGCAAAACCAAAGGACCCAGGTTTGATTCCTCAAGACCCACATAAGCCAGATGCACAAGGTGGTGCATGCACCTGGAGTTCGTTTGCAGTGGCCAGAGGCCCTGAAGCACCCATTCTCTCAAATAAGAAAATAAAAATAAAAAATATCTTTAAAATTTTTTTTTAAAAAAGAGTTAAGCCATTATCTGTTGTAATGCCAACACTCAGGAGGCTGAGACAGGAAGATCACAAGTTGAAGGCCAGCCTGGGCTACATAGTGTGAGATCCTTCCCAAAACCAGAACCATAATGGTACTGAGAGATGGTGGGGTTTTGAGCAAGATTAAATCATTAATGGGAATTAATGCCCTTTTCAGAGAAAGATGGGAACGGGTTTGTTCTCAAAAGCCAGTTCTTATGAAGAAGTCGGTTTCTCAGGCTTTGCCTCTTCCCCAAACACCCCTGGCCTTTCTTTCTGCCCTGAGCTGAGGCAGCACATGGCTCTCAGGAGCCAACCAGATGCAGCCACAGAGCTCTTGCCTTCCTGGCCTCCAGAACCATAAGCCAAAATACAATACCAAAACCAAAAAAATCAAATCAAAAGCCCAGATTTCGGCATTCTGTCATAGCAACAGAAAACGGGCTAAGAAAACATGTGAGAGGCAGAAGGGGCCGTGCAGAGTAATCAACACAAGGTGACCGGTGAAGGCATAAGAGAGAATGGACAGAACAGCTTGAATACAGAACTGCTAGAAGACTGTCCGTCACGGCTTAGAGAACAAGGAGAGAGGGGCAGAGGCAAATAGGAGCCAGGGAAGGATAAGCTCTCCTCAACCTTGAACCTCACCTACAGACAGCCAGGTCCCGTGGGTCCTGGTGGGCGGGGACTGCTGAGCGTCTCCACCTGGCAATGCTTCCGTCACCAGTGGGGAAGGAGGCAATCCTCCCAGCCACCACTTCCACAACCAACATGTCTCTCATTCTCATCTACACTTGTTGCTAAGGTTGGTGATGGTTTTAAATTAAAGTGCCAGTTTGTTTGGGTCAGAAACTATACTAAAAGCCTGTTTTCGGACTGCATGTTTCCCCAGAATTGCTGTTGAAACTTTAACCCTATGACTGTGTTTAAAATAAGACCTTTACAGAGGAATTTAAGGTTAAATAAGACATAGGGGGAGGGTAAACCAATAATGCAGGTGCCCTTGTAGGAAGAAGGCAGCTAGGGATCTAGCTCAGTGGCAGAGTGTTTGCCCAGCATGGGCAAGGCCCTGGGTTGGTCCCAGTCCAAGGAGGCCAGGGCACAGAGAAATGCGTGTGAGGACACAGGAAGAGGCAGTCGTCTGCAAGCCCTGGAGACAGTCCTCGGGAGAAACCAGCCCTGCTGGCATCTGGATCTTGGATTTCCAGCTTCCAAACCGTGGGGATTTAAGTTCCTGGGTTTCAGACTACCCAGTCTGCGGTATCGGTTATGGCAGCCCATGCTGACTCATATCCTAATTCCTTTATTCTCTGTGTAGGAAATTAAAGAAAAGCTAAAGCTCTTTGCCTTTTCCCTGAAGAGTTCAGCCTCAAAGCCAATTAGGTGGAGTGGAGCAAGGCAGAAGCCGGGGCGCGAGATGGGGAGATGTTGCAAGGAGTCAGCACAGGCAGACGGGGAGGGCGTCCGTGCAGCGTGCAGAGGGACCTGGGGGAGAGGGTGGTGATGTAAGCTGTATTTCTTCCTGGGAATGAGCCTACTGGGCTTCTAGATCTTCACACCATGCCTCAACCCCTCCGTACAATCTCCTCCCATGTCCTCACTAAAAAAAACTGCCACCTTCGACCTTTACTCGGTTCCCTCCCCTGCCCACCCCTAAATTAGCCCACCCTACAGGTTTCAGCTTAAAAATGGCTGTTTTCTCTGAAAGGCCACCCAACCTAAGTTAGATAGGCCCTGGACTCTCTCTGAGTGCCCCACTGGTATCAACTTTCTTCATGAGATAGAGAACCTAGTTGGAGCAAGACCAGGACCAGTTTCACCCAGGCCTGCTTCCCAAACCCTGCAGAGGGCCCAGCCTTTTGGAGAGTCTCCAGAGACTGTTGCAGAATGAATGAAAAAAGGAAAGACTTCAAACAGACACGGCAATGTGGAATACAGATCAACATGGTGCCTTCACACCTGGACCACCCCTGAGTGTTGTGGAGTTGGCTGTGACAAGGAGAGATATTTTGTTTAAAAGTACAGCAGTAGCCAGGCATGGTGACCCACACCTTTAATCCTGGCACTCAGGAGGTTGAGATAGAATTGCCATGAGTTTGAGGCCAGCCTGGGCTACAGAGTGAGTTCCAGGTAGATCTGGACTACAGTGAGACCCTGCTTCAAAATAAATAAATAAAGGGGCTGAACAGATAGCTTAGTGGTTAAAGCACTTGCCTGCAAAGCCTAAGGACCCAGGTAAGATTCCTCAGTACCCAGATGCACAAGGTGGCACATGCATCTGGAGTTTGTTTGCAATGGCTAGAGGCCCTGGTGAACCCATTCTTTCCTTCTCTCTTAAATAAATAATTGTTTTTTTTTTTTGTTTTGTTTTTGTTTTTCAAGGTAGGGTCTCACTCTAGCTCAGGCTGACCTGGAATTCACTATGTAGACTCAGGGTGGCCTTGAACTCACGACGATCCTCCTCTGCCTCCCAAGTGCTAGGATTAAAGGTGTGCGCCACCACACCTGGCTAACTAAAAAAAGAAAAAAAAATTAAGACTAATGAAATAAATCAGAAAAGGGTATGTTCAAATGGGACAATTCATAAGAGCATTTATGGAGAGGGGTGGGAGTGGAGTTCGGTTGGTAAAACAATTGCATAGCATGTACTAGCCCTGGGTTTGACCTCCATGACTGGAGGTAAGGGGAGAATACATACAAGGAAAGAAACCTTCCTTAATTTTCATAAGCAGGATAGTGTAGGGCATTCTGGTGCACACTTGTAATCCCCAGCACTTGGGAGGGGGAGGCAGGAGGTTCAGGAGTTCAAGGTCATTCTTAGCTACATATGGAGTTCAGGGCCAGCCTAGCTACATGAGACCCTGTCTTTAAAAGAAGCCACAAATAAACAAATAAAAATAAATGCAATTTTAGAAAAAGGAAACAGAGCCAGGCTTGGTGGCGCACGCTTTTAATCCCAGCACTCGGGAGGCAGAGGTAGGAGGATCACCGTGAGTTCGAGGCCACCCTGAGACTACATAGTGAATTCCAGGTAGGCCTGAACCAGAGTGAGACTCTACCTTGAAAAACCAAAAAAAAAAAAAAAAAAAAAAAAAGCTATTAAAAGTTGATTAAAAAATTAAAAGCTCTTGGGCTTTGGGGTGAAGCTCAAGCCTAGGGCGCACAGGGCCCTGGATTTGATCTGTAGCACCACAAATAAAAAAGAAATAAGTTCCTTAAGACCTCACTCCAGGACAGGATTCATATTTCATAGCCATGGAAAAGAAGAAAATCATTTCTGGGAAGGGGATTAAACCTTCAGCTTCAGCCTTGACTTTCAGCCAGCGCCGCTTTGTGGCTTCTGCTCTGCAAGGCTGAGTAGGCAAACGCCTGCTTCGACATCACTGCGGGCGTGCCGGACCTATGCAAGGCCAGCGGTCCTGACAGCCTGTCACAGCCGGTCAGCATCAAGACCTCAGGAGCACAAACAAGCCTCGCCATTCAGAGTCCCTGCTAAAATCTGAATACGCATGGATGACTCTGAAAGTTTATTCCTGTGCTACATGCCAGACTAGAATTTTATTCTTTTTTTTTTAATTTTTTTTTCTAATTTTTATTTATTTGCAAGCAGAGAAGAGAGAGAATGGGCACACCAGGACCTCTAGCCACTGCAAACAAACTCCAGATGCAGGCGCCACACTGTGCATCTGGCTTTACGTGGTACTGGGGAATTGAACCAGGGTCCTTAGGCTCTGCAGGCAAGTGCCTTAACTGCTGAGCCATCTCCCCAGCCCTCTCTCTGTTTTTGTTTACTTGCCTTTTTGGTGCTGGTGATGGAACCCAGGGTCTCATACCTACTAAGCAAGCATCCTACCATTTCACCAAATCTCTAGGGTCAGACTTTTAATTTTTTTTTGGGGGGGGGGTTCAAGGTAGGGTCTCACTCTAGCCCAGGCTGACCTGGAATTCACTATGTAGTCTCAGGATGGCCTCAAACTCACGATGATCCTCCTACCTCTGCCTCATGAGTGCTGGGATTAAAGGCGGGCGCCACCACACCCAGCCCCAGCATAATTTTTGACTACTAAAATATTAAACTGTGAAAATAAGTTAAAGTTCTGATAAATTTTCAGATTTATTCCGTGTGTGTGTGTGTGTGTGTGTGTGTGTGTGTCTGTGTGTGTTGCTGGGGATTTAACCCAGTGCCTGGAGCATGCTAGACAAGTGTTCTAGCACTAAGCCACATACTCGCGTCCCAGTTTCATTCTTATAACCTAGAAACTCATTCTATAATAAAGATGTTTGGCTCCAGCTTTATACTGATATGCTGGTTTATATACTCGGCTATTCAGCCACAATATGTAACATCTCTATTATCAATGAACATGCTAATTAGCATCCTTTAAGACACTCATTTGCACAGGCAACTATGATCAAATGGAAACCTATCATATTCCTGAAACAAATCCAGAGCCCTGGTATATTCTGTCTCCAGAAGGCTCCATGCAAGGAACACTTGCTTCTCACCCACACTGGACTCCAGACCTGGGAATCGGGGTGTCTTCCCCCTTATTGTCTACTACCACGGCTCCCCAACAAGTCCTCCAGATGCAGCCTCCCAGACTCCCTCAGCTCCCAGTGAGGATGAAGGCGTCCGAAGGCTCCATTCGTACAGGGAGTGACGCGGGAATGTCAAACGACCTCAGGTCCCTTGTGTGGGAACACAAGTGCTGTGTGTCCACAGCGCCATGGGCAGGAGACAGTGACTCACAGCCCAACCAGGTGACTCATCCCCGGCACAACTGCTAACACAGAGCCCCCAAAAGCAATCGCACGGCTCCCCAGCACCGGGTCTCAGGGCTGAGGAAGGGAAGTTGGAGAAGCCTTATGTTGGGGGGGGGGGTGAGGGCGCTGTCGAGGCCTTGTATCTGAGAGAGCTCGTTCTCCTGAGCTGGTCACATACATGGCGCTGTGGCTCATCTCCAGCTGTGGCTCACGACAAGGGGAATAGCTTATCCTACTGAGGTCTGAGTCTTGGGGTAATGAAGAGATTTACTCTACGCTGGGGAAAGAAAGACCACATTAGCTGGCTACATTCCTCCTGGCCTTCCCCAGGGGAGGATGAGGACCTTAACCTCCCACCTGTCCTTCCCTGTAAGCGCTTGCCTTTTCCAGATGCATGGTAGCTAATTGGAAAGGAAAACAAAAACAAGAAAAGGGTGGAAAAGTAGAGTTGTGGAAAAAAAAAAAAAAAGCACAAGGGTGACAAGGCTAGAGCCATGTATAACTTGGGCAGGTGGCTTAGTGGCACTTGCCATGCATGCATGAGGACCTCAGTTCAGATCCCCAGCGCCCATGTAAAAGCCTAGCATGACAGCACACACCTGTACTCCCCATGCTAGGGAGGTGGAGACAGGAGGATCCCTGGGGCTTGCTGCTGGCCACCCAGTCTAGCCTAATTGGTAAACTCTGGGTTGGGTGGGAGACTTCAACTTGCTAAGCCCTTCGCCACCCACTGGCTTCTATATCTGACTCTCAAGTCCGAGAAATGTTGAACGCTCTCATCTGAGCGCCAAGGCATCAGGCCACAACCAATCAAAACCCTGCATTCCTCTCCCCAGCTTCAGCCCACCTAACACACCTGGTGACTCAGGACAAGGCTCCTTAGGCAGTGTTCCAACAGAGGCAGAGGCTGAGTCACACACTGCCCAGGGAGCCTGGCAGCGGATGCTTGCCAGCTGTGGCTCATGAGGAGAACAGTTCATCTGAGGTGTGAGATCTAGTGGAGCTGCTGGGGAGAAGAACGAGGAGGAAAGGGAACGAGCTCCCGTGGGGGTGGGGCTCCTGCGGGGCTCCCAAACTCCTCACAGCTTACCTTGGTACAAGGTGGTTGAATTTGTAAGAACTGAAGACCTCTTGGATCTTTTCTTCTACTTTGGCCTGGTAAGGAGGCAGGACATGGGAGAGAGAAAGAAAAATAGAGATGAGACTACTACCAACGTTTTCCTGGCTAGAGTAAAAACCCTGCCCCATCCTGCCCCCGCCTCCAAAAAAGTCAGTTGGGCTGGAGAGATGGCTTAGCGGTTAAGCGCTTGCCTGTGAAGCCTAAGGACCCCGGTTCGAGGCTCGACTCCCCAGGACCCACGTTAGCCAGATGCACAAGGGGGCGCACGTGTCTGGAGTTCGTTTGCAATGGCTGGAGGCCCTGGCGCGCCCATTCTCTCTCCCTCTCTCTATCTGCCTCTTTCTCTCTGTGTCTGTCGCTCTCAAATAAATAAAAATAACAACAAAAAAGTCAGTTTACAAAGGAAGCCTGATCTGTGTGTCTTCCTGGAAGACCATAGTATGGCCTCCTAATAAAGCTAGCTAGCGTGCTTACTCTCTTTTTCCTTTCTCTCTCCATTTCTCTCCTTTCCTTTCTTTTCTTTCTTTCCTTTTTTCTTTTTTTTTTTTTTTGTGACAAGGTTTCATGTAGCCTAAGTTGGGTAAAGGGTTAATGAACCACTGGCCTCGGACCACTGACCTCGGTGGTGAACCATAAAACTTTCTGGGACCACAGCATAAGGGACTTCTGTTAGATAGCAAGCTCATAACTCAGAGATCCGGCCTCAAGAGCTCTCAGGCCACCTGGACAAAATGAAACAAAAGGCCTTACCTTCCCCCCATTCCGCTTCCCCATAGAGTCCCCCCATGCCTCACCCTATATATCTCTCTACTCCCTCCCTCACTCAAATGCAGTAGCCAGCGGCAGTTTCATCCCCAGAAAGCTGCTGACCCTCCAACAAAAAAAGTCTCTACTGGTTTTCCTTCTCTCATGTATTTCTCACAAAATCAATCCCAATTCTAACCCTGGGACATGAAGGTCACTATGTAGCCAAGGGTAACCTTGAACTCCTGGTATATTCCTACCTCCACCCAATGTCTCCTCCCAAATGCTAGGATTAAAAACATGTACCACCACCCCAAGCTTCATCAGCATTTTTGGTCTTTGTAGTGAGGTATGTTCTCCTTGACACTATAAGATATATGATGATCCTGTCCCCAGGAAATGCCCCCCCTTTTATTCAGTGCAGGGGATGGACCCAGAGCCTCAAGCATGTTAGGTAAGTTCTCTGTACTACTGAGTATGAGTACTTAACTCAGTTAAGTAGTTCTGAGCTCTTAACCCTACCATCCCTTCCTGGGAAGCTTAAAACATGTCATTTCTGAAACGCCCACTGAGTTAGAGCTCCTAGTCCCTTTGACGAATGTGCAAAACTTCTATGTGGTGATGGCGGAAGCAGCGATATGAATCTTCTAAAACAGCAAACAATCTAAAACTCATTAATATTCACTCGTAGGATATGCTTTGGTATTTGTACTTGAACTTTTTTATTTTAGAGAGAGAGAGAATTGGTGTGCCAGGACCTCAGCCACTGTAATTGAACTCCAGACACTTGTGCCACCTAGTGGGCATGTGCGACCTTGCACTTGCCTAACCTCTGCAACTGGCTAACATGGGATCTGGAGAGTTAAACATGGGTCCTTAGGCTTCGCAGGCAAGCGCCTTAACCACTAAGCCATCTCTCCAGCCCTATTTGAACTTTTGAAGGATGATCTGGTTAAGAATGTATAAGTCTTCAAGAAACAGGCTGAAGACATTGTTAGAATATGACTTGGGGGAATCAGAACACTGTCCCAGATTCCAAACACGCATATGGGACTAATAGAAAGCACCAACCTAAATGGGACACAGAAAGCATTTCTTTCATCTCCCCCTCCCCCCCCCCACTGTAAACTAAATGGGTTAAGAAAATATCCATGTGGCATATGTCAGCAGGAACATTAAAGATTTGCCTGTGGTACACTGTTAAATCTGAGGTGGTAAATCCTGAGTAAAACAAAGCAGTGAGAAAAAACTCACTTCTACTCTCAAACACAAGCCTATTTGAATCCATATTAAATAATATTCAAGGGCTGGAGAGATGGTTCAGCAGCTAACCCGTTTGCCTGCAAAGCCTGCAAAGTTCGATTTCCTGGGTCCCATGTAAGCCAGCTGCACAAGGTGGCACATGTGTGTGGAGTTCGTTTACAGTGGCCGAAGGCCCTGGCAGGCCCATTCTCTATCTCCCTCTTTCTATCTCTCTCAAATAAATAAGATACCTTCTCGCTGGAAGATTTACATTCCAGAAAGGTCATAGCCAGCACACAGGAGGCCAGAGAGCCACAGAAAGGCCAAGAATCTAATCCTCCCTTGGCCTAGTAACATCATACCTTCTGTCCAATCACATTTCCACAAATTTGTCCCTTTTGGGGGGGGGGGTTAAACAAAGAGATAGAAAAAGGAGAGAAAATGGCACGTCAGGGCCTCCAGCCACTGCAAACAAACCCCAGATGCTTGCACCATTTTCTTCATCTGGCTTTACGTGGGTACTGAGAATTGAACCCAAGCCTTCAGGCTTTGCAAACAAGCACTTTTAACCTCTGAGACATCTCTCCAGCATAGTCTCATCTTTTCTATAAAAATTACTACTGCTGCAGGAAAGGCAGAGAGAGAGTCTAAGAATTTTTCTCTCCCCAGTTCGGACCAAACTGTAAATAAATCTATTTTCCTTAACCAATTTCTGTCTTCTCATTTCTTTTAGAACACAGGGAAACTTAGTTTAGGGACCTAACGTGCCCAGTAGCAGTCTTGGCTTAGCCAGGCAGGAGGGAAACTCCTGATCCCCGCCCGCAGTGGGGGTGCAGAGCTCCCAGCTGCTAAGAGACTTTTTCCCTGCCGTCATCGCCTATGAACACATATTGATGGATGCGTAAAGGTAAGGGACTTTTGACTGTGACCTTCACTGATTGGTGAAGAGTACTCTAGTTGTTCAGTTTTCTGATCTGGAAAGTTCCTAGTAAGTAAACGCTTATGGCTCGGCTTTGATTTGCTTTGTGCTCTTGGCACCGACTTGCAAAATGGTCTTGAGAGAAAACAGGTACAACTGAAATGCCTGTCACTTTGAAGGCTTGGTGAGTCATGTGCTGAGTGGTTATTCAGTTATGTGACAAGAAAGCTCAAATTTTGTTTGGCAGGGAATTCTGCTTGCTTTTCTAGTCCATTGCCCTAACCACTCGGCCTCGGCTTCTGCTGGCTTTTCTGTACAGCTTAACATTCGTGGTTCTAGGTTTGGTTTAATCTTTAGCTGTGTGTTTGAGGCACGGCAGCCAATTGGCCTCACCTTGGGGCAGTGCAGAACCAGCTGATGCAGATGAACCATCTTCAATGCCTGGGCTTCAGTGGCCATCCTGGTGCTGCTATTGTACTACTGTAGAATGAAGATTCAAGGGGTGAAGATTCTAAGGAAACTCCTCGGCTTGCATTTGAATTTAAGTTTTGAGAGATCTCTATTGTAATTTGAGTAGGTATGGAAAATATTAAGTCGATGCTACCGTGGGGGCTCCTTTGAAGAATTCTGGCTGATTAGTGTTAGAATGTTAGGGTTCAAAAATTATATTTGTTTTGTTTTGCTTTTTGATTTTTCAAGGTCTTGCTGACCTGGAATTCACTATGTAGTCTCAGGGTGGCCTCAAACTCATGGTGAACCTCCTTACCTCTGCCTCCCAAATGAGATTAAAGGTGTGTGCCACCATGCCTGGCCACAGACCATACTTTTAGGAAAGGGAATTTATTGACTGCTTGGAGCTGGAGTTTTAGGCAAGGGGGAGGGAGGAGGAGCCAGGAGAATCAGTGATAGATGGCAGCTGCCAGACTGCATGTGCCAGCATGGGGTGGGTGAGCAGGAGAGGGGAGCTGGGTGGGAGCCAAGAACTGAGAGACAAGAGGGAGAGAAACAGAGGAAGGTATATAAGCAGATGAGACAGAGTAGAGAAATGCACACTTCACTTCAGGAAAGAGGGTCAGAAGAGAGGGAATGGCATCTGAAGAGGGAGAGAGAACTGCCCTGCAAGGGGAGGACCTTGGGGAAGAAGTCGAGCTGGCTAGATCCCAGCTAAGCAAACCCTTTGGGGAAGTAAGACCTGTGAAGACCAGGTTGGGCCAGTAGGGAAAGGAAGGCGACTCTGAGAACTTAATAACTAGTTCTTGTACAATCTAAGAATATTCTCTGAATTAATGTAATAGTTTACATGTCATTTGTACATTTGTCTATGAATCTGTGCCTAGAATAACTGACTATAATACCTGTGGCCACTATGTTTATTTATTTGCAAGCAGGGACAGAATGGGCATGCCAGGGCCTCTTGCCACAGCAAATGACCTCCAGATGCATGTGCCACTTTGTGCATCTGGCTTTACAGGAGTACTGGGGAATTAAATGCAGGCTGGCAGGCTTTGTAAGCAAGTGCCTTTAACACTGAGCCATATTTCCAACCAGCGTTTTTTATAAATGATACTTTCTTAATATTTTATTTTTATTTATTTACTTGAGAGAGAAAGAAAGAAATACATAGAGAGCATAGGCATGCCAGGGCCTCTAGCCACTGCAAACGAACTCCAGACACATGCACCACTTTGTGCATCTAGCTTATGAAGGTACTAGGGAATCACACCTGGGTCCTTAGGCTTTACTGGCAAGTGCCTTAACCACTAACCCATCTCTCCAGCCCTATGTTGTGGTTTTTTTAATAAATTCCCAGCCAACATTTTTAACATATAGTGTGCTAAAATTATTAGTCTTGGAATACCCAATTTAAAACACATGTAACCATTTTTAGGGTGAATTTTGGGGCTTGCACAGTAGTTACCTGCTTTTTTTTTCATATATTATTTATTTATTTAAAGCAAGAAAGAGGCAGACAGAGAGAGAATGGGCATGTCAGGGCCTCTAGCCACTGCAAACAAACTCCAAATACATTTACCATCTGTGCATCTGGCTTATGTGGGCACCAGGGAATCGAACCTGGGTCCTTAGGCTTCGCAGGCAAGCACCTTAACTGCTAAGCCATTTCTCCACCCCAGTTACCCGCTTTTTAAAAAATATTTGTATATATTGATATGAACATGTTGGGGGTACACCAGTGGGGGGAGCTCCTGCAAATGAATGCCAGATGCTTACGCCACTTTTTGCATCTGGCTTTATGTGGGTGCTAAGGAACCAAACCCAGATGGGCAGGCTTTGACCCCTGAGCAATCTTCCCGGCACCCTACCTGCTTTTTTTTTTTTTTTTTTTTTTTTTTTTTAATGTTACTGCCTCTCTTGAAAAACTAGTTATGCAAGACCTAACTGAAATGTGGGCATTCAAGGGTCACAAAGGAGATAACACTATGACAACAAAAGTTTAAAATAAACTATTAATTTTTTACTGTCATAAATGTAACTTGGATTTAACTATCTGTTCATTACATGATAAATCTACATACTGCCTTACTTACTAAACTTATACTCTTTTTAAAAACATTTTATTTATTCATTCATTCATGAGAGAGAGAGAGAGAGAGGCAGAGGAAGAGAATGAATGAATGAATGAGACCTGCAGGGCCTCTAGCCACTGCAAACAAACTCCAGATGCATGAGCCTTGTGCAATTTGGCTTTACATGGGTACTGGGGAACTGAACTTTGGTCCTTTGGCTTTGCAGGCAAGTGCCTTAACCGCTAAGCCATCTTTCCAACCCTAAACTTATACTCTTAACTTCTTGAAATCTATGAAAATTGTATATTTGGGCCTTTATATGTGTTTCATGAAGTAGTAAAATGATTTGAATACATCTGTTCTTCTAAAACAAGTTGTTTTGCTTTGTTTTTGTTTTTGTTGTTGTTGTTTTATTTTTTGGGGGGGTTGTTTGTTTGTTTGTTTTTGAGGTAAGATCTCATTCTAGCCCAAGCTAATCCAGAACTCACTCTGTAACCATGGCTGGCCTTAAATTCACAGATCCTCCTACCTCAGCCTTCAGAATGCTGGGATTAAAGGCATGAGCCACCATTCCCAGCTTTAAAGCAAGTATGTTAGAGGAACAACTGTATCTAAAACATTTTACTAAAAGCAGAGATGGCTCAGCAGTTAAGGCACTTGCCTGCAAAGCCTAAAGACCAAGGTTTATTCCCCAGTACCTACATAAAGCCAGATGCACAAAGTAGTACATGCATCTGGAGTTCATTTGCAGTGGCTATAAAGGCCCTGACACACCCATTCTCTCTCTACTTGCAAATAAAATAAATAATTTTTTTAAATATTTTTATTTATTTATTTATTTATTTGACAGAGAAAGAGAGAGAGAGAGAGAATGGGCACACCAGGGCCTCCAGCCACTGCAAACAAACTCCAGATGCATGGACCCCCTTGTGCATTTGGCTAGCATGGGTCCTGGGGAATCGAACCTGGGTCCTTAGGCTTTGCAGGCAAACGCCGTAACCACTAAGCCATCCCTCCCGTCCTAAAGTAAATAAATTTTTTGAAAAAGTTTTTATTTAAGCAGTTTATGTTTACATAAGGCAGCATTCATCAAGCCATAAGGTAAAATTTTTGTTAAGTTACAAAAGTTTATATTAGCAACATAGATTTTTGTTTTACTTTTTAAATTTGCATGTGTGGGTGTGTCTTGCTGTTGCAAAGGAACACCTGTCTGTCTGGTTTTACATGGGTAGCTGAGGAACTGAACCTGGGCCAGTAGGCTCTGCAAGTACCTTTAACTTCTGTGCCACTTCCCAGCCCTAGCTGCTCTTGGTTCCAGTAGGTCAAACTTAAAGCCGACCTTCAAAAAACAAAAGATGGGCTGGAGAGATAGCTTACTGGTTAAGGCACTTGCCTGCAAAGCCAAAGGACCCAGGTTCGATTCCCCAGGACCCACGTAAGCCAGATGCACAAGGTGGTGCACACTTCTGGAGTTCATCTGCAGCAGCTGGAAGCCCCGGAGCACCCATTCTCTCTCTCTCTCTCTCTCTCTCTCTCTCTCAAATAAATAAATAAACAAATAACAGATAAGGACAACTTTCCACTTTATAAACCATAAAAGAATAGGCACAAAGGGCCTAAAGACAAAGAACTCCACCTAATAAAACAAAACAAATGAACAAACAAACGAACAAAAACACAGGGATTCTTTGGACAGGCAAACAGCCTCTGAGCCTCGGGCGCTCCCTTCCTGAAGGCTTGCCACTCCCTCCCCCAGTACAAGGTCAGACCCACAGGGCAAAAGCCACATCCCTGCAATGAGGAAGAACTTAAATCAAGCCAGGAGATGGTTAACCAGTGATGTCTGCAGAGAAAAACTGTTCAGAAACAAGGATGGAAACCATCCTAGTCAAAATGGAATCACTCGTGCCAGCCCTTCCTGAAGTAACTAACGCCAAGAGGCTTGGGAGAAGGGTTCCTCCGCAGGGAGGGTGACACCAGCTGAGCTTCTCTGACAACGCCTGTCTGCGTGCCGCTTCTGGTACTTACTTCAGACACAGGCAAAATTCAGAAAGTTCTTCACACCAGTCCAGTAACAGACAACACAACATCCCAAATCCCTCAATAAACAATGAAAGAGGATTGAAACAGTGTAACAGAGACCCTAAACAATGAGCCCTTAAGGATTAAAGTTTCCCCAGGAATCCCTGGGGAAGAGGACAGGTGACAGCCTGGTGCCGAAGCAGGAACAGGAGCACATTTCCTGTCTCCTGTTTGATCTTGTTTATAAAATTGTAATGCTGGGGCTGGAGAGATGGCTTAGTGGTTGAACACTTGCCTGAGGACCCCGGTTTGAGGCTCGATTCCCCAGGACCTACACAGGGGGGTGCACACGTCTGCTGGAGTTCGTTTGCAGTGGCTGGAAGCCCTGGTGGGCCCATTCTCATTCTCTCTCTCTCTCTCTCTCTCTCTCTCTCTCTCCCTCCCTCCCTCCCTCCCTCCCTCCCTCCCTCCCTCCCTTCCTCCTTTTTTTCTGTCTGTTACTCTCAAATAAGTAAATAAAAATAAACAAAATTTTTAAAAAATTGTAATGCTGTTACATCAAAGGCAGAGAGAGTCTATGAAACTTTCCCTCCCCATTTCTAGCCAAACTGTAAGTTTTTTCCTTTACCAATTTGTTTCCTGTTTTATTTTGGAATGTAGGAACCTGAGGCAGTGGATCTATGGACCTAAGTGCTCAGCCTCTCCTATAAGCTATCTCTTCCTACCCAGACGCCCCAAACCGTGTTTAGCCTAAGATGCTAAGATGATCAAGTTCTGACTACCCACTGGGCTGTCGCTGGGTGCTCCAATGATGTACATGTTAATAATTCTGTTTGTGTCAGGGTCTGATTCCCCAGTGCCCAAGTAAGCCAGATATACAGGGTGGCGCATGCATCTGGAGTTTGTTTGGAGTGGTTAGAGGTCCTGACTTGCCCAATCTCCCACTTTCCTCCCCCCTGCTTACAAATAAATATATACATATGTGTGTATGTGTGTGTGTGTGTGTGTGTGTGTGTGTGTGTATGTGTATGTATACATATTTTTTTTGGCTTTTCGAGGTAGGTTCTCACTCTGGCCCAGGCTGATCTGGAATTCACTATGTAGTCTCAGGGTGGCCTCGTACTCACGGTGATCCTCCTACCTCTGCCTCCCAAGTGCTGGGATTAAAGGCTTGTGACACCATGCTCAGCAATAAGCACCTTTTTACTTCAACACAGGATGCCTACAAAGAAGGGGGAGCAGGAGGAGAAATCAACCAGGGAAGCTGAAACATGCCCACTTCCCCTGATCTCTCACTGTAGCATAAACTGCCACGCCTCCATTCGATCCCCAAAAAACTGACCATTCTGTTTAATCTCGCCTTTCTGCTTAAGAACCTCCATATGCAGCCAGCTACCATTCTATAGGAAGACAATTTAGCAGCCACACAGCAACAGGTCATTTTCTTCTGCGTAGACAGAAGGGCCCATGGGCTCATTTCCCCTGAGCAAAGGCACACAGCTTACAGCCACGTTAATGAAGGTTCTCTCGGGGGACGGCTGACAGCCGTGCGCATCTGCTCTACTTCAGAAACGCTGCCACGTGGAAACCTTACAAGAAAGGCCATGGGCCTCAGTCACTGAGGATTAGGTCCCAAGACAGTGGCTCTTTAATATTTAAAAAAGGCTGAAATAAAGCAACTTTGGTTGGATTCATTTTAAATACATACCCTGAAAAAATAAAAGTTAAAGAAAATCTTGGGACTTGGGAGATGGTCCAATGGGTAAAATGCTTGCTACACAAGCATGAGGACCTGAGTTTGGACCCCCAGCACCCATATAAAGGCAAGCATGGTGGCACTCACTTGTAATCCCAGCACTAGGGAGGCAAAACCATAAGGATCCCTACGGCAAGTTGGCTAGCTAGTCTAGTCAAATCAGTGAGCTCCAGGTTCGGTGAGAAAGCCTGTCTCAAAATAAGATGGGCAGCAATTGAGGGTACACGTACCCTCATGCATATGATCATACATACACATGCATGCACACTACATATACATGCAAATCTTCAGGGTAACTGAGGAAATTTAAACCGGAACTGGATGACAGATGGCATTCCGGAATTATTGTTCTTCCTTAGATGTGCTGTGGATGTCCTGACACAGAAGGCCAATCTTAGGAGACAATGCCTTCACTTTGCTTTGAAACACTCGGGGGGGAAATATATTTATATACACAAATACATAGGCACATGAACATATTATCAGTCTGGACCAGCTCTCTCAGCCCTTTTCAGCTTCATGTCTCCTCTGAGCACCACCCCTACCCCCCACAAACCCTCCTCTCACTGGCCAGTCCAACGCACCCCAAGGGCACAGACATAAATGCCCTGGCACCATTTTCCTTCACTTTCTTTTCTTCTTCTTCTGACCCCACTTCATCACAGGAATGCGTATTTCTTTACACTTTTCTGTATATGCCCACCTTCCCTCTCTCTCTCTCCCCCCCCCCCTCCACTTCTCCCTTGGCTCGTGCCCAGTCCCTTTTCCCACTGGTGCCTTCAGAGTGTGGACAAGCAAGAGCCTGTGGCCACAAGCTTGCACTGTCCACCTGCAAGCAGACTGCACGCTTCTCTTTATCCTCCCTCTCTCTCTCTCTTTCTCTCTCTCTCTCTCTCTCTCTCTCTCTCATTACTCACTCTGTCTTTCTCTGTATCTATTATCTGACTGTCTGTCTGTATCTATCTCCATCTCACCCACACTTCCCACCTGGCTTGTACCTCTTACTGCTCCCCACACTGACCTACCCCCCCCCCGAAGCTCCACCCCTGAGACACAGCAGCCAACTCTCCCACTGCTTGCCTCCCTTTGTCCCTCCCGCACCGTTAATAATCCATTTCTACTTTTTTAATATTTTTTGTTCATTTTTATTTATTTATTTGAGAGCAACAGACAGAGAGAGAAAGAGGCAGGTAGAGAGAGAGAGAGAAAAAAAAATGGGCATGCCAGGGCTTCCAGCCACTGCAAACAAACTCCAGATGCATGCACCCCTTATGCATCTGGCTTACATGGGTCCTGGGGAACCAAGCCTTGAACCAGGGTCCTTAGGCTTCACAGGCAAGTGCTTAACCGCTAAGCCGTCTCTCCAGCCCAATAATCCCATTTCTAAAACCACGGTCTCAGAGCCTCTGCATCCAAATCTCCTCTTGTTTCTACGTTTACACATGTAAACCCACGTATCAAAGGAAAAATCGTGTCTTAGCCAGAACATCCATCAGGTTGATTAGGCTATTTCAGGCAATTTCACAACTCTCTAGACCGACAAGTTAACTTATAGCAGACTGATAGTAATGCAAGTAGTTCCCATCCACCGACAGGCCATGTGGCTGGGGTTTACCCTGTGGATGCTGATGGCTACTGTACCAGCAGCTTCTCCTTTGGGAGCAGTCCTTGGCAGCTATTGTTTGCTTCTCTTCTTGCCCTTCTTGCCCTTTGGAAAGATGACTTCCTTCCCTTTGCCTCTTGCAAGGATAGTGTCCCTCCTTTTCACCTGTGCTCTAAGTTCTAAAGAGGAGGGAGAATGTGAAATATTAAAACAAAAAAAAACTTTCTTGGGCTGGAGAGATGGCTCACTGGTTAAGGCACTTGCCTGCAAAGCCTGGGTTCAATTCCTCAGTACCCACGTAAAGCCAGATGCACAAAGGGGCTCATGCATCTGGAGTTCGTTTGCAGTGGCTGGAGGCCCTGGCATACCCATTCTGTCTGTCTGTTTGTCTCTCTTCTCTTTATCTCTCTCTGCTTGCAAATATTTTTTAGGGCTGGAAAGATGGCTTAGCGATTAAGGTGCTTGTCTTCAAAGCCAAAGGACCCAGGTTTGATTCCCCAGTACCCACGTAAGCCAAATGCACAAAGTGGCACATGTGTCTGGAGTTCATTTGCAGCAGCTGGATGCCCTGGCATGCCCATTCTCTGTTTCTCATTCTCTCTCTCTGTCTCCCTGTCTCTCTCTCTCTCAAATAAATAAATAAAGTACTATAAAATATTTTTTTAAAAAAGATCTTTCTTTAGGGGCTGAAGAGACAGCTTAGCAATTATGGTGCTTGTCTGCACAGGCAAAGAACCCAAGTTTGATTCCCCGGTACCCACATAAAACCAGATGCACAAGGTAGCACATGAATCTGGAGTTTGTCTGCAGTGGCTGGAGGCCCTGGTGTACCTATTCTCTCTCTCTGAAAAACAAATAAATAAAAATTTTTTGAGGTAGTGTCTTGCTCTAGCCCAGGCTGAACTGGAATTCACTATGTAAACTGAGGGTGGGCTCGAACTCATGGTGATCCTCCTACCTCAGCCTCCCAATTGCTGGGATTTAAGTGGTGTGCCACCACACATGGCCTAATACAATTTTTTTTTAAAAAAAAGATCTTTCTTTAAAGAACCCAGAATATGTGGTGATCTTCAGATAACATCAGAATGTGTAAGGCCCCTCAGTCTTTTTAGTTCTGTGCCTCAACTGAAAGCATGTTCATGGTGATGTGTAACTTTCAGAAAATAGAGGAGCTAGCCAAAGGAGGTTAAAGTCCATTGTAATGTTCCCTTTAGAAAGGAGAGATACACATCTTGAGTGATGAAGACTCCTCACAGAGCCCTTTTGCTCATTTTCTCCCTGCATTTTCCTCCTATGGGATAGAGGTCTTTGTCCCCTTAAGCTATCTAAGGTACAGCTTTGAGGACAATAGTCGCCATCTTCTTAAGATGTTGGCCCTGAATAAACCCAATGCTCTCCTACCAACTCGGGTCTTTGGAGTATTGGATTTTTTTTTTTTTTTAGGGTTTTGCTCTAGCCTAGGCTGACCTGGAATTCACTATGTAGTCTCCGGGTGGCCCATCACTCGGGACGCAGAGGTAGGAGGATCGCTGTGAGTTCAAGACCACCCGGAAATTACATAGTGAATTCTGAGCTTGGGTGAGACCCTACCTTGAAAAAAAGAAATTAGAATTTGATAATTTAAAAATCTGGTAATTTAAGGGCTGGAGGGATGGCTTAGCAGTTAAGGCGTTTGCCTACAAAGCCAAAGGACCCAGGTTCGATTCCCCAGGACCCACATTAGCCAGCTGCACAAGGGAGCGCAAGCATCTGGAGTTCATTTGCAGTGGCTGGGAGCCCTGGCACGTCCATTCTCTCTCTCTCCGCCTCTCTCTCTCTCTCTCTCTGTCAAATAAATAAATACAAAATTAAAATTTTTTGATAATTTAAAACTAAATACACTGAGGACTGGGGAGATGGTTCAGTCAGTGAAGTGCTTGTTGCATAAGCATGAGGACTTGAGTTTGAACACCCAGCGCCCACATAAATGTCAGGCATGGTGGTGGTGCACACCCGTAATCCCAGAATTCGGGAGGCAGAGACAGGTGGATCCCTGTGGTGGCCAGGTTCAGTGAGAGGTCCTGTCTCAATAAATATGGTGGAGACTGACAAGGAGATACTCAATGTCAGCCTCGGACACACATGCATGTGCATCCACACATATGTGCACCCACTTATCAACACAAATGCACACCTACATGCACATGATGAAATACCACTTACTCCACCCCCACCAGCTGAATGAGAGAACATCAAATGCTGAAGGTGCAGGAGCCAGAGTCTCACAATGCTGGTGAGACAACACCAGCAGTACATGTATGACTATGAAAAACATGAGTAGTTTCTTACGAAACTAAAAATCCACCAGTACTGTGATCCAGAAATTCCACTTCTAGAGTTGTACCCAGGAGAAACGAAAACATATGCTCAAAAAGACAGCAAGTATGTTCATAGCAGCTTTATTCATAAAGTAAAATTTAGAAACAGCTCTTGTCCAGCAATAAGATATTTTTTTTAATCCTGTATTTACAGAAAAACCACTCAGCAGTTACAAATTATTGCCGGGCGTGGTGGCACACGCCTTTAATCCCAGCACTCAGGAGGCAGAGGTAGGAGGATCGTTGTGAGTTCGAGGCCACCCCGAGACTCCATAGTGAATTCCAGGTCAGGCTGGGCTAGAGTGAGACCCTACCTCAAAAAAACAAAAAAAGGGGGTGCTGGAGAGATGGCTTAGCGGTTAAGCGCTTGCCTGTGAAGCCTAAGGACCCCGGTTCGAGGCTTGATTCCCCAGGACCCACATTGGCCAGATGCACAAGGGGGCACACGCGCCTGGAGTTTGTTTGCAGCAGCTGGAGGCCCTGGACTCTCTCTCTCTGCCTTTCTCTCTCAAATAAATAAATAAATTAATAATAATAAAATATTTTAAAAAAAGGAAAAGAAAAAGAAAGGACAAATTATTGAGGCACACAACAACATGAATAAACCTCAGATACAGGCTATGTGAAATACACATTACAAGAAAAGGAGGCAGGAAGACAGGGTGAGACATGGGAGCCTGGGTCATAAGCAGGTTAACTCCAGGACACAGCAACCAAGAAAGACTGTCCCTTGGATGGCCCTGACCACCCAAGGGTTGTTACAAACAGCATCTAATTGCCTACAACAGTGAAACTGCAGAGAACTCTTCCCTTCCCTTTTATTTACAAAAAGAAAGAAAGAAAGAAAAAAGAAAAAAAGAAGCATCCAGATTCCAAAATGGGGCTCTTGAGCCAAGCACACACACCCATGCACCCACACATATACACGTCATAATCAAAAAAATGATACTCGCATCTTTCCTCTGAGTTCTAGATGTTTGGAATACAGTCCGGAACAAAACAAAGATTTCTCTCCCCGAGCTTTCTTCTCCTCACCCACACTCCTTAAATAAGAACATGAGAGGGAGGCACATAGAGAGCGGTGGTAGGAAACCAGTACTCCAGGGGCTAGCTTGCAGGGAACCAAGCAAAACCTACCAGAACTGTAAGCTCATGTCCTGTCAGGTACAGACCTATAGACCTGGAGCCATATGGGTATGAAGTCCACCTGCCAGTTTTCAATAAGCCCTCCAGAAGTTTCTGACATATGCCCATGTGTGACAGATCAGAGTTTTCAGAAGTGGTAAAAATCACCATATTTCAGCTCAGGAGTTAGTATAGTTTTCTTTCACAGACTACTCTCTTCATTCATAATTTAAATGATGCTACTGGGGTTTTGTTTTATTGCATGTATATGTATGTATGGAATGTGTGTGCATGTGTGTTTGCACATATGGAGTTATGCATCCACGTGTGTGTAAGGGCATGTGGAAGCCAGAGGCTGACACAGGTGTCTTCCTTGATTGCTAGTTTGGGTAACCACTTTGCCCCAGGGAAGCCCTGTCTGTGCCTCCTGAGCGCTGGAATTTCAAGTGGGCCACCAGGCCTGCCTAGCTTTCACGTGGGTGCCAGGGATCCAAACTCCGGAATTCACACTTACACAGCAATCATTTTATCCACTGAGCCATCTCCCCAGCCCTTTGCTATTATCTTTTAGAATCACCATATTTTTAATCTTCTCAACTAAAAAAAAAAAAGATAATTTTAAAGATTCTTTAACATTTAATAAACAAAACATTGCTCTGAACATATAACAATGTTTGGGGGATACAGGAGAGTAGAATATGTCACCTCCAAATAAGATTGCAGGGGCTGGGTGTGGTGGCGCATGCCTTTAATCCCAGCACTCGGGAGGCAGAGGTAGGAGGGTTGCCTTGAGTTCAAGGTCACCCTGAGACTACAGAATGAATTCCAGGTCAGCCTGGGCTACAGTGAGACCCTACCTTGAAAAAACCAAAATGATAATAATAATAATAATATGACTGCAGGAGACCAGAATACATCACTCCAAAATAAGCCTCTTAGGTATAAGGATTATTTTGAGCTGATTATTTTGAGAAACAGCAGACACGAGAGAAGCTCTGAAATAGAACAGAAGTTACCCTTTTATACATTTACATTTTTCTGAAGGAAATCTCTTTCTCCCTCTTCTTTTCCTCACCGGTCTGAACCCAAAATGAAAGATATTCCAAATTCTATTCCATGGAAAAAGCTCAATGTGAATCTGCACGATAAACCTTACTCTTGTTTTCTGTACACCTTCCTGTTACTGGCCACCCCAACACCCTACTTGGTGTGTGCATGGGGGGGGGGGTGTTGGGTTACAAGTGTGTGTGTGCAGACACACATATGCACATGTGTGGAATTACAAGTGCACAGCACCATGCCTGGCTTTTTTTTTTTTTTTTTCATAGATTCTGGGAATCAAACTGAGCTCCTCATGCTTGTAACATAAGCACTTTACCAACTGAGCCATCTCCCAGGTCCTTTTGTCTCAGGGGACCCTCCAACTCACAGTGATCCTCCTACCTCTGCCTCCCGAGTGCTGAGACTAAAGGTAGGCACCACAATGCCCAGCTATTAAATCTAGATTATATATATATATTTTTTAAGGCTTTAAAAAAATACTTATATTATAAATTTCTTAAATCAAAAAACAAAAAAAAAAATCCAGCCGGGCATGGTGGCGCACGCCTTTAATCCCAGCACTCGGGAGGCAGAGGTAGGAGGATCGCCATGAGTTCGAGGCCACCCTGAGATTACATAGTTAATTCCAGGTCAGCCTGGACTAGAGTGAGATCCTACCTTGAAAAACCAAAAAAAAAAAAAAAAATCCAAAATGCTTGCTTTGGGAATGCCTTATCACCCACACTGCACATCATACCACGGCATACAAAAAAGGCCATGTATCCAAAGCGCATTGGTAAGTTGCTGGTTTAGAATGCATGTTTCCTCCTTCCTCAAAGCAACATTGTACCTGTGAGGCTTCTAGGTCAGCCCTCTGAAGCCTATGTAATGACTAGCAAGGGCTGATCCTAAAAGTACTTGTGCCTCTAGCTAGCAGGTAACTGATCACTTAGGATACAGCAAAAAGGGAACACAGGAATCTAGACACTAACAGAAATTGACACCTGGGGCTAGAAAGATGGCTTAGAGGTTAAGACATTTGCCTGCGAAGCTAAAGGACCCAGGTTCGATTCCCCAGAACCCACGTAAGCCAGATGCACAAGGGGCACATGCATCTGGAGTTTGTTTGCACTGGCTAGAGGCCCTGGCATGCCCATTCTTATTCATTCTCTCTCTCTCTCTCCTTGTAAATAAATAATAAATGAACACTGACCCTAATAGCACAGTGTAAGCCTCAAATAAACCCTTTCCTCCCATTTAAAAGAAAAAAAGAAAAAGAAAAGCAAGGGCTGTAGTGATGGCTCAGCAGTTAAGGCGTGCAAAGGCTAATGACCTGGGTTCGATTCCACAGTTCTCAGAAAGCCAGATGCACAAAGTGGCACATACATCTGGAGATCATTTGAAGCGGCTAGAGGCCTGGCACACCCATTATCACTTTCTCTGTCTCTGTCTCTGTCTCTCTCTGCTTATAAATAAATAAATAAATCAAAAAATTTAAGGCAAACATAAAGAGAAGGTGCCTTAGGGAGGGCTGGAGGTACTGCTCAGAAGTAGTATGTTTTTCTAGCACATGCAAGATCCTGAGTTTGATTCCCAAGACTAAAAAGTCTTATGAGGTTTTGTTTTCTACAAATCTAATCAATGGAAACACAAAAGAATCATTACTATTCATTAATAAAGGGTAAAAACAAAAAAATACATTTGGTACTTTTTCTTTCATAGTTCTGTCTAAAAACCAATCTCATGATGACAGACTGTCATATTATTGGCCCTTTCATCTCTCTCAGAGAGACCACTCAAGAAAGCAGACTGGGGCTGGAGAAATGGCTTAATGGTTAAGGCACTTGCCTATAAAGCCAAAGGACCCAGGTTCAGTTCTTCAGGACCCACGTAAGCCAGATGTACAAGGTGACACATGCATCTGGAGTTTGTCTGCAGTGGCTGAAGGCCCTGGTGCATCCATTCTCTCTCTCTCTCTCTCTCAAATAAATACAACAAAATAAAATATTTTAAAAAATAAATAAAGAAAAAAGAAAGCAGACTGCATGTTTGAAGCCCCGAGTTCCAGGCAGAAGGATCAGAACTCTATTGAAGGTCATCTTCAGCTACATAGAGAGTTTGAAGATAGAACGGGATATATAAGACCATGTTACAGATGACTGATATCAGACAGATGTTAGATAGATAGATAGATAGATAGATAGATAGATAGATAGATAGATAGACAGATATCTGATGTTATGAAAGTCATGCTTGTTTTATGGTTTGCAGTACTGGGAATCCAACCTACAAACTTGTGCATACTTGGCAAGCACTCTGCCACTGAGCTACATTTCCAATAATATTTTACTTTTTATTTTAAGATAGAGTCTCACTAAGTTGCCCAGGCTGTCCTTGAACTTGTGATTTTCCTCCCACCAGGCCTGGGTTGGCACTTATAACTTGGGATAAAATATTCAGTGATTTTTACCTTACTCATATTTGAAAAGGAAGTACTCAAAAAAATGAACAGGTGGTTGGAAAGAAGGGATTCTGTGAAGGGATTTGGGAGGGGAAAAAGGGAGGTGGCAGGAGGGTTTACGATGATGGTAGACTATTTATATTTAATGTCAATAAAAAGTTAAAAATGAAAACTTTAAAAAGAGAGAGAGAGAAGAGATGGGTGTAGTGGCGCACACCTTTAACCCCAGCACTTGGGAGGCAGAGATAGGAGAATCGCTGTGAGTTCAAGGCCACCCTGAGACTATATAGGTCAGCCTGGGCTAGAGTGAGACCCTACCTCAAAAAAACAAAATAAATAAATAATAAAGAAGAAATGAATATACGGTATGGAAAACCCTATTGGTATATTCAAAAAGTGGTGATAACAAAAGATGCTTGTGGGGGCTGGAGGGATGGCTTAGTAGTTAGGGTGTGTGCTGCAGGACCCACGTAAGCCAGATGCACAAGGTGGCGCATGAGTAAGTTCACTTGCAGCAGCTAGAGGCCCTGGCGCACCCATTCTCTCTCTCTAAAATAAAAATAAAATACATATTTTTTAAAAGATGTATGTGGGGTGGGCGTGGTAGCACACGCCTTTAATCCCAGCACTTGGGAGGCAGAAGTAAGCGGATCACTGTGAGTTCAAGGCAACCCTGAGACTACAGAGTGAATTCCAGGTCACCCTGGCTAGAGTGAGACCTAACCTCGAAAAACCAAAAAAATAAAATAAAATAAAAAGATGCATGTGGGGCTGCAAAGATGGGTCAACAGTTAAGGCACTTGCCCGCAAAGCCCAACAACCCAAGTTTGATTCCCCAATACTCACACAGAGGCAGATTCACAAAGTAACACATGCATCTGGAGTTTGTTTGCAGGGGCTAGCGGCTCTGGAGCACCCATTCTCTGTCTGTCTCTCTTTCTCTCTCTCTCTCTCTGACAGGAAAGGTGGCACACGCCTTTAATCCCAGCAGAGGTAGGAGGATCACTGTGAGTTCAAGGCCAACCTGACACTGCACAGTGAATTCCAGGTCAGCCTGGGTTAGAGTGAGAGACCCTGCCTCAAAAATAAATAAATAAATAAATAAATACATAAATACATAAATAAAATAAAAAGATACATGTAAAGAGTTTGAAGAGAAGTATTTCACAGATAAGAGGAAAGCCAGCATTTCTAAAGCAGTTTATATAAAGTGTGCACTTTAATATTTATTAATTTTGTGTGCACAGTGCTGGGCATTAAACCCACAGTTTCACATATGCTCGGAAGTGGTCTACCCCTGAGCTATATCCCCAAGCCCTTGAACATAAATTTAAATGTAAATTTTCTCAGTAGGCATTTGATTACCTACATAACTAGAAGTCTAAAAGTACATATCATTTTAAATTGACCAAAAAGCAATCTGTGGACCTTTTTGTGGTTCTGGGGGTTGGGCCCAGAGTTTTACACATGCAAGCACTCTGGCACCAAGTTACATTCTCAGTCCAATTTTCCCTTTCCTTTTCCCTTCCTTTTTCTTCTCCTGTCTCCTTTCTCCTCCTCTCTCCCCTCCCCTCCCCTCCCCTCCCCTCCCCTCCCCTCCCCTCCCCTCTCCTCTCCTCTCCTCTCCTCTCCTCTCCCTTTTCCTTGCCCTTCTCTGGTCTTTCTTTCCCTTTTATTTTTTGTTTTTCAACAGTCTTACAATTTTATTGTCTTCATAGCAAAATCAGTTTAAAACTTCTTATCTCCTCCCAGTTCAAAATTCTGGCATCTCTTAGCCAGCATTCTCTTAGATCTGCAGTGGGGCTCAACACACTCAAGCCTCTGCACAATCTTCTCTGTAGTTACAGCCTCTTCCCAGAATATAGGCTTAGTCTACCCACCGTAGCCACTCTGCTTCCTGTCATAATGTCCCTTTGCCTGTATATAGAGAATCCTTTCCCCTTTTGTGCCGTGTCACTCTGTGGGCTGGTGCTTGCCATATTTTTTGCAGAAACTCCAGCGAGCGTTTGGAACGTTCACCATGTCTGCCGGAGCACTAGCAGCACGGGAAGAAAGCAAGCTTCTTTATTTGATGAGACAGGGTCTTGCTATGTAGCCCAGAGTGGTCTCAAATTCAGTTTGTTCCCCTGCCTCAGCCTCCTGGGTACTGAGATGACATGTATGCCCCACAATGTCCAAGTTCAGTTCAGTTTTTTTTGGACTTTCACAAATGTGATATTAAGACTACCTTATAGTTGGACAATAAAGCATATGTAGAATTTCAGTCAAACTGATTCATATAGCTAGCTTCTAAGCACTATTTAATAAAGCTGAGCTTCTGGATCATTCTACTGGAGGCATAAAAATACTAGGAAGTAGGGCTGGAGTGACACTCAGCAGTTCAACGTACTTGCTTATAAAACCTGATGGCCTGGATTCGATTTCCCATACCCACATAAAGTCAAATGCACAAAGTGGTGCATGCATTTGGAGTTTGTTTGCAGTGGCAAGAGGCCCTAGCATGCACCTTCATCCATTCCGTGTCCTTGCAAATAAATAAAAATATTTTTTTAAAACCCTGTGTAGTTTGTTCATGGTGAATGGCTTGATCTACCTTCATTTGCTCATCTTGCAGAGACTACCAGGAAGCAGTGACCAGCAAGAGGCTACTTCTTTCTTGAAAGCCCACTGGCCCTTCTCTAGACCCTAGGACTTGAAGCCAGCACATCGGCCTTGCTGTCAACACCCAGGAGATCCCATCCCTCCAGCTCTTCCACCTCCTACCACATCCACACTGCATCCTGTGCTCTGGGTAAGCCATGTCCTCACTGTCCCCAGCCAAGCCTGACTCTCCCCTCATAATGACTCCTCTCCTGGAAAGGCTGCCCCCTAACTCCATCTGTTGCAGCCCCACCCCAGTTCCACACTCTCCATGAAGCCATCATGGCCCCTCAGCCCACAAGGCAGACTCTTCTATTTCTTTCTTTCTTTCCTTTTCTTTTCTTTTCTTATTTTTATTTTTATTTATTTATTTTTTTGGTTTTTCAAGGTAGGGTCTAACTCTGGCCCAGGCTGACCTGGAATTAACTATGTAGTCTCAGGGTGGCCTCGAACTCACAGTGATCCTCCTACCTCTGCCTCCCAAGTGCTGGGATTAAAGGCGTGCGCCACCACGCCAGGTGACTCTTCTATTTCTTGTGCAATACGGTCAAAATTGGACACTGTGATTGTCCAGGCATGTCCTTTTGTCTGTATCTCTTTTTTTAATATTTTATTTATCTGTTTGCAAGGAGAATGTGCCAGGACCTCTAGCAGCTGCAATCAACCTCCAGATGCATGCACTACCTTGTACTTTTATCTGGCTTTACATGGGTACTGGGGAATCGAACCCAGGTCATTAGACTTTGAAGGCAAGTGCCTTAACTGATAAGCCATCTCCCTCACCCTTGTCTGTATCGCTCTCTTTCTCTTTTCTCCCCCACAGATACTCTCACACTAGCTGAAGCTGATCTGGAATTCACTATGTAGTCTCGAACTCACAGTGATCCTCCAAGGCATGTGCCACCACACCCAGCCTTGTCTATATCTCTTAAGAGAAAAGTAGCCGGGCATGGTGGCGCACGCCTTTAATCCCAGCACTCGGGAGGCAGAGGTAGGAGGATCGCCGTGAGTTCGAGGCCACCCTGAGACTCCATAGTGAATTCCAGGTCAGCCTCGGCTAGAGTGAGACCCTACCTCGAAAAACCAAAAAAAAAAAAAAAAAAAAAAAAATCCAAAATGCTTGCTTTGGGAATGCCTTATCACCCACATTGCACATCATACCACAGCATACAAAAAAGGCCATGTACCTAAAGCGCATTGGTAAATTGCTGGTTTAGAATGCATGTTTCCTCCTTCCTCAAAGCAACGTTGTACCTGCGAGGCTTCTAGGTCAGCCCTCTGAAGTTTATTTAATGACTAGCAAGGGCTGATCCTAAAAGTACTTGTGCCTCTAGCTAGCAGGTAACTGATCACTTAGGATACAGCAAAAAGGGAACACAGGAATCCAGACACTAACAGAAATTGACACCTGGGACTAGAAAGATGGCTTAGAGGTTAAGACATTTGCCTGCAAAGCCAAAGGACCCAGGTTCGATTCCTCAGAACCCACGTAAGCCAGATGCACAAGGGGCACATGCATCTGGAGTTTGTTTGCACTGGCTAGAGGCCCTGGCATGCCCATTCTTATTCATTCTCTCCCTCTCTCTCTCTCTCTCTCTCTCTCTCTCTCTCTCATTGTAAATAAATAATAAATGAACACTGACCGTAACAGCACAGTGAGACCCTGTCTCAAAAGATGAAGCTTCCCCTGGAAACTGTAAGCCTCAAATAAACCCTTTCCTCCCATTTAAAAGAAAAAAGAAAAAGAAAAGCAAGGGCTGTAGTGATGGCTCAGCAGTTAAGGCGTGCAAAGCCTAATGACCTGGGTTCGATTCCACAGTTCTCAGAAAGCCAGATGCACAAAGTGGCACATACATCTGGAGATCATTTGAAGCGGCTAGAGGCCCTGGCACACCCATTATCACTTTCTCTGTCTCTGTCTCTCTCTGCTTATAAATAAATAAATCAAAAAAATTTAAGGCAAACATAAAGAGAAGGTGCCTTAGGGAGGGCTGGAGGTACTGCTCAGAAGTAGTATGTTTTTCTAGCACATGCAAGATCCTGAGTTTGATTCCCAAGACTAAAAAGTCTTATGAGGTTTTGTTTTCTACAAATCTAATCAATGGAAACACAAAAGAATCATTACTATTCATTAATAAAGGGTAAAAACAAAAAAAATACATTGGCACTTTTTCTTTCATAGTTCTGTCTAAAAACCAATCTCATGATGACCAACTGTCATATTATTGGCCCTTGCATCTCTCTCAGAGAGACCATTCAAGAAAGCAGACTGGGGCTGGAGAAATGGCTTAATGGCTAAGGCACTTACCTGTAAAGCCAAAGGACCCAGGTTCAGTTCTCCAGGACCCACATAAGCCAGATGCACAAGGTGACACATGCATCTGGAGTTTGTCTGCAGTGGCTGAAGGCCCTGGCACACCCATTCTCTCTCTCTCTCCCAAATAAATACAACAAAATAAAATATTTTAAAAAATAAATAAAGAAAAAAGAAAGCAGACTGCATGTTTGAAGCCCCGAGTTCCAGGCAGGAGGATCAGAACTCTATTCAAGGTCATCTTCAGCTACATAGAGAGTTTGAAGATAGAACGGGATATATAAGACCATGTTACAGATGACTGATATCAGATAGATGATAGATAGATAGATAGATAGATAGATAGATAGATAGATAGATAGACAGATAGATAGATAGACAGACAGATATCTGATGTTATGAAAGTCATGCTTGTTTTATGGTTTGCAGTACTGGGAATCCAACCTACAAACTTGTGCATACTTGGCAAGCACTCTGCCACTGAGCTACATTTCCAATAATATTTTACTTTTTATTTTAAGATAGAGTCTCACTAAGTTGCCCAGGCTGTCCTTGAACTTGTGATTTTCCTCCCACCAGGCCTGGGTTGGCACTTGTAACTTGGGATAAAATATTCAGTGATAATTACCTTACTCATATTTGAAGAGGAAATACTCAAAAAAATGAACAGGTGGTTGGAAAGAAGGGATTCTGTGAAGGGATTTGGGTGGGGAAAAAGGGAGGTGGCAGGAGGGTTTACGATGATGGTAGACTATTTATATTTAATGTCAATAAAAAGTTAAAAATGAAAACTTTAAAAAGAGAGAGAGAGAAGAGCTGGGTGTAGCGGCGCACACCTTTAACCCCAGCACTTGGGAGGCAGAGATAGGAGAATCGCTGTGAGTTCAAGGCCACCCTGAGACTATATAGGTCAGCCTGGGCTAGAGTGAGACCCTACCTCAAAAAACCAAAATAAATAAATAATAAAGAAGAAATGAATATACGGTATGGAAAACCCTATTGGTATATTCAAAAAGTGGTGATAACAAAAGATGCTTGTGGGGGCTGGAGGGATGGCTTAGTAGTTAGGGTGTGGCTGCAGGACCCACGTAAGCCAGATGCACAAGGTGGCGCATGAGTGGAGTTCACTTGCAGCAGCTAGAGGCCCTGGCGCACCCATTCTCTCTCTCTAAAATAAAAATAAAATACATATTTTTTAAAAGATGTATGTGGGGTGGGCGTGGTAGCACACGCCTTTAATCCCAGCACTTGGGAGGCAGAAGTAAGCAGATCACTGTGAGTTTAAGGCAACCCTGAGACTACAGAGTGAATTCCAGGTCACCCTGGCTAGAGTGAGACCTAACCTCGAAAAACCAAAAAAATAAAATAAAATAAAAAGATGCATGTGGGGCTGCAAAGATGGGTCAACAGTTAAGGCACTTGCCCACAAAGCCCAACAACCCAAGTTTGATTCCCCAGTACTCACACAGAGGCAGATTCACAAAGTAACACATGCATCTGGAGTTTGTTTGCAGGGGCTAGCGGCTCTGGAGCACCCATTCTCTGTCTGTCTCTCTTTCTCTCTCTCTCTCTCTCTGACAGGAAAGGTGGCACACGCCTTTAATCCCAGCAGAGGTAGGAGGATCACTGTGAGTTCAAGGCCAACCTGACACTGCACAGTGAATTCCAGGTCAGCCTGGGTTAGAGTGAGAGACCCTGCCTCAAAAATAAATAAATAAATAAATAAATACATAAATACATAAATACATAAATAAAATAAAAAGATACATGTAAAGAGTTTGAAGAGAAGTATTTCACAGATAAGAGGAAAGCCAGCATTTCTAAAGCAGTTTATATAAAGTGTGCACTTTACTATTTATTAATTTTGTGTGCACAGTGCTGGGCATTAAACCCACAGTTTCACATATGCTCGGAAGTGGTCTACCCCTGAGCTATATCCCCAAGCCCTTGAACATAAATTTAAATGTAAATTTTCTCAGTAGGCATTTGATTACCTACATAACCAGAAGTCTAAAAGTACATATCATTTTAAATTGACCAAAAAGCAATCTGTGGACCTTTTTGTGGTTCTGGGGGTTGGGCCCAGAGTTTTACACATGCAAGCACTCTGGCACCAAGTTACATTCTCAGTCCAATTTTCCCTTTCCTTTTCCCTTCCTTTTTCTTCTCCTGTCTCCTTTCTCCTCCTCTCTCTCCTCTCCTCTCCTCCCCTCTCCTCTCTTCTCTTCTCCTCTCCTCTCCTCTCCTCTCCTCTCCCTTTTCCTTCCCCTTCTCTGGTCTTTCTTTCCCTTTTATTTTTTGTTTTTCAACAGTCTTACAATTTTATTGTCTTCATAGCAAAATCAGTTTAAAACTTCTTATCTCCTCCCAGTTCAAAATTCTGGCATCTCTTAGCCAGCATTCTCTTAGATCTGCAGTGGGGCTCAACACACTCAAGCCTCTGCACAATCTTCTCTGTAGTTACAGCCTCTTCCCAGAATATAGGCTTAGTCTACCCACCGTAGCCACTCTGCTTCCTGTCATACTGTCCCTTTGCCTGGGCACATAGAGCATCCTTTCCCCTTTTGTGCCGTGTCACTCTGTGGGCTGGTGCTTGCCATATTTTTTACAGAAACTCCAGCGAGTTTTTGGAACGTTCACCATGGCTGCCGGAACACTAGCAGCACGGGAAGAAAGCAAGCTTCTTTATTTGATGAGACAGGGTCTTGCTATGTAGCCCAGAGTGGTCTCAAATTCAGTTTGTTCCCCTGCCTCAGCCTCCTGGGTACTGAGATGACATGTATGCCCCACAATGTCCAAGTTCAGTTCAATTTTTTTTGGACTTTCACAAATGTGATATTAAGACTACCTTATAGTTGGACAATAAAGCATATGTAGAATTTCAATCAAACTGATTCATATAGCTAGTTTCTAAGCACTATTTAATAAAGCTGAGCTTCTGGATCATTCTACTGGAGGCATAAAAATACTAGGAAGTAGGGCTGGAGTGACACTCAGCAGTTAAATGTACTTGCTTACAAAACCTGATGGCCTGGATTCGATTTCCCATACCCACATAAAGTCAAATGCACAAAGTGGTGCATGCATTTGGAGTTTGTTTGCAGTGGCAAGAGGCCCTAGCATGCACCTTCATCCATTCCGTG
This sequence comes from Dipus sagitta, assembly GCA_036346955.1. Classification (NCBI taxonomy): domain Eukaryota; kingdom Metazoa; phylum Chordata; class Mammalia; order Rodentia; family Dipodidae; genus Dipus; species Dipus sagitta. The sequence continues at coordinate 116,434,858 of CM070775.1, read as the reverse complement.
TCCTTGCAAATAAATAAAAATATTTTTTAAAACCCTGTGTAGTTTGTTCATGGTGAATGGCTTGTTCATTTGCTCATCTTGCAGAGACTACCAGGAAGCAGTGACCAGCAAGAGGCTACTTCTTTCTTGAAAGCCCACTGGCCCTTCTCTAGACCCTAGGACTTGAAGCCAGCACATCGGCCTTGCTGTCAACACCCAGGAGATCCCATCCCTCCGGCTCTTCCACCTCCTACCATATCCACACTGCATCCTGTGCTCTGGGTAAGCCACGTCCTCACTGTCCCCAGCCAAGCCTGACTCTCCCCTCATAATGACTCCTCTCCTGGAAAGGCTGCCCCCTAACTCCATCTGTTGCAGCCCCACCCCAGTTCCACACTCTCCATGAAACCATCATGGCCCCTCAGCCCACAAGGCAGACTCTTCTATTTCTTTCTTTCTTTCTTTCTTTCCTTTCCTTCCTTTTCTTTTCTTTTCTTATTTTTATTTTTATTTATTTATTTTTTTGGTTTTTCAAGGTAGGGTCTAACTCTGGCCCAGGCTGACCTGGAATTAACTATGTAGTCTCAGGGTGGCCTTGAACTCACAGTGATCCTCCTACTTCTGCCTCCCAAGTGCTGGGATTAAAGGCATGCGCCACCACGCCAGGTGACTCTTCTATTTCTTGTGCAATACGGTCAAAATTGGACACTGTGATTGTCCAGGCATGTCCTTTTGTCTGTATCTCTTTTTTTAATATTTTATTTATCTGTTTGCAAGGAGAATGTGCCAGGACCTCTAGCAGCTGCAATCAACCTCCAGATGCATGCACTACCTTGTACTTTTATCTGGCTTTACATGGGTACTGGGGAATCGAACCCAGGTCATTAGACTTTGAAGGCAAGTGCCTTAACTGATAAGCCATCTCCCTCACCCTTGTCTGTATCGCTCTCTTTCTCTTTTCTCCCCCACAGATACTCTCACACTAGCTGAAGCTGATCTGGAATTCACTATGTAGTCTCGAACTCACAGTGATCCTCCAAGGCATGTGCCACCACACCCAGCCTTGTCTGTATCTCTTAAGAGAAAAGTAGCCGGGCATGGTGGCGCACGCCTTTAATCCCAGCACTCGGGAGGCAGAGGTAGGAGGATCGCCGTGAGTTCGAGGCCACCCTGAGACTCCATAGTGAATTCCAGATCAGCCTCGGCTAGAGTGAGACCCTACCTCGAAAAACCAAAAAAAAAAAAAAAAAAGAGAAAAGTATTTTGAGATCAGAGACCAAGACTAATTAATGTGCACATGTGTGTGTGTGTGTGTGTGTGTGTGTGTGTGTGTGTGTTGTGCTGGTGGTAGAGCCAGCCTTGTGCATGTTACACACATGCTATGTCACTGAGCTATACCATTATCCCCGGTATTTGCTTTTTTTTTTTTTTTTTGAGGTACAGTCTTGCTCTAGCCCAGGCTGACCTGGAATTCACTATGTAGGCTCAGGGCTGGCCTCGAACTCACGGTGATCCTACCTCTGCCTCCTGAGTACTGGGATTAAAGGTGTGCACCACCCTGCCTGGCTTCCCTCTCCCCCTCCCTTTTAACTGAATGACTTTCAGGTCAGAAACAAAAGTTTCCTAAAACATCTTATCAGTCCCTTCGTTCACTGACTTGTGCAAGCGCCTGAACAGTGCCTAACACATGAAATGCACTCAAGTATTTACTGACTGGATGAACAGAGCAGAAGGAATTGCCAGAGAGAGCTCCTTTTGTGTTTGAAGATTTGACTCCTATCTGGGCACAGTGGCGCAAGCCTTTAATCCCAGCACTGGAGAGGCAGAGGTGGGAGGATGGCCGTGAGTTCACAGCTACCCTGAGATTACATAGTGAATTCCAGGTCAGCCTAGGCTAGAGTGAGACCCTACCTTGAAAAAAAAAAAAAAAAAAAAGATTTAACTCCTGTTATTATTGTCTCACGAAGATTCCTAATAATGACACAATGTGAGTGGCAACATTTGTCTTTATTGCAACGGCACAAAACTGCACTGATTCATAAATCCTGCCTGTCATAACCAAAAGAATAACAGTACCTTCTATCAACAAGTCTTCTGATGAGTGCATCATGTTACCCTACCAACTTGGTACTTCTTTAAACCTCAACCTTCTCTGCTGTAGAACCGTATAACGACTGCATGATACAATGAATGTACAGAGAGCATGTAGCACCATGCTGGGACCAAATGAACCGTCACTGTGATGGAAGAAGTCATAAAGACGAGCTGTTTCATCTTCCTACTAACTGCAACTATTCATCCTGTATTTCTAAATGCAAGCTGGGATAATGACACATTAAATACAAGAGGCTCAGGCTGGAGAGACGGCTTAGCTGTTAAGGCGCTCGCCTGCAAAGACTAAGGACCCATGTTCAACTCCCCAGATCCCACATAAGCCAGATGCACAAGGTGACTCATGCACAAGGTCACATGCGCACAAGGGGTTGCATGCATCTGGAGTTCAATTTCAGTGGCTGGAAGCCCTGGCACACACCAACACTCTCTCTCTCTTTCTTTCTCTCTCATAAAGGCATATGCAACCATGTCCAGTAAATTTTATATATATGTATGTATGTATGTATATACGTCCACTATCATACCCCTGGGTTCACATCTGACAGGCAGTCTATAACAAATCAACTTGCTCATTATTCGTACTCAGAACGTAAGTGCTGGTATTTTCCTCATAAGAACTAAGCAGGTAGGAACTTTAGCAATATACTAAGAAAAAAAGTGTAAGTCGGGCGTGGTGGCACATGCCTTTAATCCCAGCTCTTGGGAGGCAGAGGTAGGAGGATCACTGTGAGTTCAAGGCTACCCTGAGACTACATAGTGAATTCCAGGTCAGCCTGGGCTAGAGAAAAAGCCTACCTTGAAAAAAGAAAAAGAAAAAAGTATAAAAAATAGTAAGGGCTGGGTGTGGTGGCACACACACCTTTAATCCCAGCACTCGGGAGGCAGAGGTAGGAGGACCGCTGTGAGACCCTGAGACTACATAGTGAATTCCAGGTCAGCCTGGGCAAAAAAGTGGGGGGTCTGGAGAGATGGCTTAACTGTTAAGGTGCTTGCCTGCAAAGCCTAAGGACCCATATTTGACTCTCCAGATCCCACTAAGCCACATGCACAAAGGGGAGGCAAGTGCAAGGTCGCACATGCTCACTAGGTGGCACAAGTGTCTGGAGTCTCTCTCCAAAAAATAAAAAGAAAAGTAGTAATAATAAAAAATCGGAAAATATCTTGATAATTTCACTGTTTTTTTACTTCTGTAGCATAGAAGTCTTTGTACTGGTCTCTAAAAACACAGACTAACTTCTAATTCTCTTTTCTCTATTAGCATCCTAGCCACACCCTTATCTGCTAAGTCATTTCAGCTGAGTAGATAAAAGCTGAAGGCTGGAGGGAAACTAAGGTCAGATCAAAAGAAAGACTTGGGGGCTGGAGAGATGGCTTAGCGGTTAAGCACTTGCCTGTGAAGCCTAAGGACCCTGGTTCGAGGCTCGGTTCTCCAGGACCCACGTTAGCCAGATGCACAAGGGGGCGCACGCATCTGGAGTTCGTTTGCAGTAGCTGGAAGCCCTGGCGTGCCCATTCTCTCTCTTTCTGTCTCTCTGTGCCTCTTTCTCTCTCTCTGTCACTCTCAAATAAACAAGAATGAACAAAAAAAATTTTAGAAAAGAATGTCTCTGTTTAAAAAAAAATAAAGGATTTAAAAAAAAAGAAAGAAAGAAAGAAAGGCTTGGGTTGGAGAAATGGTTCAGCAGTTAAGGTACTTGCCTACAAAGCCTAATGACCCCAGTTCAATTCCCCAGTACCCATGTGAAGCCAGATGCACAAGATGATGTATGTCTGGAGTTCATTTGCAGTGGCTAGAGGCCCTGGTGTGCTCTCTCGATCTCTCTCTCCTGTCTGTATCTCTCTGCTTATAAACAAAAAAGAAGAAGAAGGAAGGAAGGGATCCTTGTCCTGGATCTATGCAATAATCCATTACTTTGGAACCCCGCAAAGATTAGGTATGTTTTTCACTGATGAAGATTTCTTGGCAATCTTGCAGAGACTTCACAGACACTGGTTAGCTAACTAGATTGGGGAGCTACGTGCAAAAGATAAAGATTTCCCACGAAGTCCAAGTCTCGAGTTAAAATATTTCCTCTGGGGCTGGAGAGATGGCTCAGTGGTTAAAGGTGCTTGCTTGGTTACAAAGCCTGATAGCCTGGGGTTTCCTTCCCATTACCCACATAAAGCCTTATGCACAAAGTGGTGCGTGCAAATGGAGTTTGTCTGCAGTGGCAGGAGGCCCTGATGCGCCCAAACAGACCCTCCTCTCTCTCTCCCTCTCTCTTTCTCTCCCTCCCTCCCTCTCTCTCTCTCTCTCTCTCTCTCTGTGCTTGCAAACAAATAAATAATTTCTTCTGCTATTATGTGTATAACCATGTATTCAAGCCTTTGTTATAAACTTATATCCAGCCATAACTGTAAAATATAGTCATGATTCTATTAAATTTGGCTAGAGACTTCCAGCTTCAAATATGAAAGATGAAGCAGGTCCCTTACTTAAAGGTTAAGCCTGAAGAGATCTTATTTTAGTAAGTAGCTAGATGAGTGAATATTTGTTCGTGCTAAAAACGAATCATACTGACCACTTCTAGTAACAGATGGGTAAACAGCTCTGCAACTGATTTGGGAACAATTCCAATTGGGGATGAGAAGCAAATCGAAAACTATTAGTTTTTCACTACTCATTCCTCACTTTTAAATGTACTCTTCTACCCTGGGTCTTAGTGAATAACAAGCAGTCTAAAATCCAGACTTCTGAGTTTGCTCCTTCCAAGCTGAAAGGTTTCCTGTCTGTATTCACCAATAAGGATACAAGCTAGGGGCTTTCTTTGTGTTTCGGCGTTCAATCTTGTGTCCAACACCTAGCAGGTTCGCACATGACGACCAAAATACCCATCACGAGGCAGGCCCCAACCTGACCTAGCAGGTCAGAAATTAAACCGATTGTGGAATGGCATGACTACGGTCCGGCCATTCTGTCCCGTAAATGTCCCAAAACTGCAAGCATGCGGAGAAAAGTGCATGTGGATCCCAGAACGTGCCGACATCCCGACAGAATGGACTGTCCAGTACCCCCAGACTTCGGTAGACTTCAGCCGTAGAACACGATTCTACACTCTCTGATGTAGAGTGGACTAAGGGTACTGACTGTCATGTCCCCCAAGGCCAACCCTGACAACCACCCTCCATCAAGTCAGCCCCACTAACGCTCGATACGGAAACCCTAGCCAGGGCGCCCAGAGCTCGTGCGGAGAAGGGGGCGCGGTGCACTGTGGGAGTCGTAGTTCTTAGGAGAGTTCCACACCCGGCCGAGCCATCGGACGGGACTTTCCCTCCCAGAAGACCCCGCGCGGGCGCCTCGCCCAGTCCTGCCACCTTACCTGTTCTATGGACGTGACTGTTTCCACCGAGTCGTCTTGCAACCGCTCCCGCGCGTGCTCGGGCCTCAGACTGTACAGCGGTTCCGACCAGACAGGAGAGGAAGATGGAGGGTAATAGTAGGTGAAGGAACTCGAAGAAGCCATGATCAAGAGAGCTGCGGGCGCTGTATGGGACTCAGCTTCGTCCGGCAACAACGCGCATTGAAACTCGAGCGGGCTAAGGCGCTACGGAAAGTGGGTAGAGTCAAAAAGAATGTGAACGCGAATCTCTCCTCCCACCTACACATCTTCAGGGAGCGAGTTATTAGGATGCTGCCGCCCTCCATTGGGCAGACGAGCTGCTGCAAGAGCTCAGCTTGAAAGCAAACGTGCTTCTGAATTTCATTTGGGAACGGTGGCGTAGGAGGCCTCAGTTCATTATACAAGTAATTTAAAAAAGAAAACTTCGTTTCAACATTTTGCTAATTTTCACCTAATTATAATGCAATGCTTTGCAGTTTCGGCTGCTCAAGAACCCAGTGAATGTAATTTTCAAAGCTTTTCTGACAACTGTCCTGATTGCCTCAGTCATTCTTTTACTAATAGAATTATTGTGCACCTTTGGGCCCTTGACAGCCTCTTAGGAGAAGCCGGGAGCTTCTTAGTAAATGAGCTGAACTGCCGCATCAGTACTCAGTGAAGGAGGAAAAGGGCGTTGTAATTTCCTCCTACCTCCCTGAGGGCTACAGTACAGTAAGGAACTAAAATGCAGTAGGAGAAACGAGTATAAGTGAAGCAACCAAAGAAATAACCAACAAATACTTACGGACCCACTACTTGCCAGGTATTGTACTGGGCCCCAGGAATACAAAAGTAGAGTGCTTTCCTTTGGGGTGTACTGGATTTACGAATAGACAGAATGAAATGAAAGAACACAAGTACATGAAGTCTTACAATTATTATATGACGGAATATTGCACTGTTTATGAGGGTTAGATTGGGTGGTGGGACCAGGCCTTTCTGAGTACATGGCATTTAACCTGAGACCTGAAGTGTGACAACCATCTAGGAAAACAAAATGATGCGGCATCTCAAGAAAGACCACCAATTTGAGAGAATATACCACAAATATACAAGTGTGTGTTGTCTATGTTTATAACATGCTGACCATGCCTGATCTCATCAAATATACTTGTGTGTGCTTATCTTAATTCTGGTACTTAATCATTGGGTGGGATTAATTATCATATATGGTCCTATTAAAAAAATGTCTGGCATAGTGGGGCATACCTTTAATCCCAGCCCTCTGAAGGTACAGATGGGAGGATTGCTATGAGTTCAAGGCCAGCCTCAGACTACATAGTAAACCCTAGGTCAGCCTGGACTAGAGAAAGACCCTACCTCAAAGCAAAATGTTAAAATAGTGCTTTTAGGAAAACCCTATTATGTTTGGACAGCAATAGAAAAGAATCTTTTTCAAAGCTTATGTCAAAAGTACTACACCAAAATTATAATATCAAGAGGCTGAATTGTTGAGGATAGGAGGGCTGTTGGGAAAGGTTAAGACAATAGTAAATGCACCAGGGGCTGGTGGTATAGCCCAGAGCTTAGTATGTGCAAGGCCCTGGGCTTCACTCCCAGTGCCATACACACACGCATGCACGCACCACACCCCCACATGCTCTACTTCCTGCTGAAAGCATTTTACTCTGTTCCTATTATTAATTATCAATATTAAGTCCATGTTCAGGACCCAGGGAATGTAGGCCCCTGTGATATTCCACAACTTGCCATCTCTGTGTTCTCACTCTCTGATGGTAAACAGAAGCACTCAGATTCCAAAGAAGAGGCTTGGTGGCATAAAGGCCTTCACGTAGGTCAACTATTCACATGTTCTTCTTGGTGCCAGGTTAAGACCTGTAGCTCCAGAATGTTACCAAACCTGGGAATAAGTGAAACTGAGTTAGGATCATAGAAATGAATATATAATTGTGAAATGATCTGATTATATTTCCCTTTGTATTGGCATTTTACTGTCTCCCTTCACTCAATTTTTGAAGGAAAAAAAGAAGGTCTGAGTCATATCTAAGAATTCAGCTTTTTGTGTAAAAAGTTTCTTGGCTTGGGAGCTATAAATTAACATTTAAGTCCTAAGGATTGAGCCATTGAAATAATAGCTGGAATGATTTTGTAACAAATTATTTAATCTGTCACAGGTGAAGCTAAAAATAAAAATATATATAAATACACGGTGTAATTATATGTATGTAACTATAATAAAAATATTAAATTACATTTTAGAAATAGAAAATTGTGTGTGTGTGCTTGCGTGAGCACACACTTTGCTGGGGATTGAAATGAAGTCCTCGACCATGCTAAGCAAATACTCTACCACTGAATTTTGGCCCAAGCCCAGAAATCCATTTCTGAAATCCAGTCTCCTCTGCAGTGAGATCGTAAAGATGATAATAGGATCTAGGCAAGAGTTTCCAGCAGGATAGTGTTGGTCCATTCAGTAAATGTTTATTGTATATTGTTTATGTCCTAAGCACTGAGCTAAGTGGTAGACAGTAGAGAACAAGCCACAGTCTTTGTGCTTCTGGGCTTCACGGTTAAACTGAAGAATCACATTAAACAGTAACGCAGAATTGTTTCACTATGGTTTAGAATGGTGTTTGGCAGAAAGAAGCACAGGGTGTCACAAGATTGCATAACAGGTCACACATAAGGTAACTTGGAAAGGTCTGGAGACTCCAAAATAATCTAGGAACAGGTTGGGCAAGGGAAACCCAGAAAATGCCAAAAATCAGAGGAGCTGGTGAGATGGCTCAGTGGTTAAAGGTGCTTGCTTGCAAAGCCTGACGGCCTGGGTTCAAATCCCCAGTACCCACATAAAGCCATATGCACAAAGTGACACATGCATCTGAAGTTTGTTTGTAACAGGAGGTCCTGGTGTGCCCATTCATTCTCATTCTTCCCCCACCCCACCCCACCCCAAGTAGATGAAATTTAAAGAGAGAGAGAGAGCGAGAAGGGCCTGGGAAGATGGATCAGTCTGTAAAGTGGACTTGAGTTCAAATCCCCAGCACCAACAGAAAATGGTAAGCACGGTGATGTACACCTGTGATCCCAGTGCCAGGGAGACGGAGACAGGAGGGTCCTGAGGGCCTGCTCTAGACAATGGGTAGTATCCAGATTCAATGAGAGACACTGTCTCAAAAGTAAGGCGGAGAAAACTAAGGAAGGCATTTGTAGGTCTCTGGCCTCCACACACAGTTGCACACATGTGCATGTACATACACATGCAAAAAGAGAGAGAGAACCCAGGGCGGGAGAGGTGGCTCAGAGATTAAGGCACTTGCCTGCAAAGCCCAAGGACTCAGGTTCAGTTCCCCAGTACCCATATAAAGCCAGGTACACAAAGTGATGCGTGTGTCTGGAGTTCGTTTGTGGTGGCTAGAGGCCTTGGTATGCCCATTCATATTCTCTCCCTCTATTTCTCTCAAACAATTAAAAATAAGAGAACCCAGGAATGAAAAACATGAGGAGTTTGTATGCAGTATATAGGCATGAAGTTCATTCACAGCCAGGCTTGACGGCACACGCCTTTAATCCCAGCACTCTGGAGGCAGAGAGGTAGGAGGATGACTAAGTTCGAGGTCACCACCCTGAACTAAGGAGAGACCCTACCTGGAAAAGCAAACAAACAAAAAAAACGGTCATTCATCCTTGGATCATCAGTGGCCTTGCACTGTCCCTTATTCTGGGTTTAATGAAACTTCTGGTTCAAGAGGTTGGCATTTCAGAAAATGATGTACTTCGAGGGGAGTGTGTCTGTAATGAATATTAATAGTATCTCGAGTTTGGACTGCACATAGTTTGCGTTTATTTTATTCAATGCTTGATTCTCTCTCTCTCTCTCTCTCTCCTTGTAAAACCTGTGAGTCCTATTTCTTTAAAGATACAAAGCGTGGGCTGTACTGTTTGGCACTTACAAAAGCAAAACTTGAGAAAACAATTACCGACGGTCTACATGGACCACTAGAGGTCGCCTGTGACCCTCCAGCAAGGCTCCGAGCAAGGTTTGAAAAGGCGGGCCCTGGGTGGAGATGAATTCTTTTTAATGTCTTGCGAAGCTGTGCGGTCACATATATACCAGGACATTTGGAAAACGGGAAGCGCGCATCTGCCATCCCGCTAGGTGATCAACTTCCTCCCGCACACGTATTCCATTACCACCATCTGTGCCCTCCAGCCCTGCTGTGCCCACTCCTGCCTGGGGACAGCTCTTCCCCCAGGTCGTCCCGGCCCAGGACCTTCCCTTTGCCTCTCGTAGAAATCCAGTTTCCTCCAGAAGCCTAACGTCTCCGAGCGTAGTGCATCCGCATGCTTGTGAGGTGGCCGGGTACACTCGCCTCTCCGGTTCCGCCCCTCGGTCATTACTCTTTTGCTCACCCCCGAACTCACTGTCAAGCCTCCCTTAAAACTCCACGTGACCGAGTCCCCCGGGGAGCCCTCAGTCACTCCAGCTCCAGCAAACATGTCCCTCCACCAAACGCTTTCTACTTGAGGTGTCGACACTGGGTTTTCCTCCCACGCCCTGACTTTGGGGTGCCCCTGGAATCAGTGCTTGGACCTCTTCGCTGTCCACACCCAGCGGACTCTGGGCTTAGCGTGTTCAGTGCCACCAGTGGGTTTGAAAACCGCCTCAAGCTTCTCTTCGACATGGGTCTCTCTCCTGAAGCGCAGTTTATGTCTCATGCCTATTCCGTTCCCACGTGGATGTCTCATAGCAACTCAGACCTAACATATCCACTGCTGGTTTCCCTTCCAAACCTCTGCATCTCAGTTACAGTAACTCTGTCCTTCCAGTTACTTACTCCAAATAACTGGAGTCATTATTGACACCTTTCTTACGCTCATTGCCCAAAAATGCTATTAAAAAAAAAAAAGATCCAGCATCTGACCACTGCCTACCAAGTCCACCACCAGGATCCCAGTCCAAGCCACCATCAGCCATTACTGGAATTCCACCAATCCCTTCACCAGTCTTGTTTCCCCACTTTCCCACCCCCTCCCCCAATGCAAATGAGTCATGTGCTGAAAGTAGTTTGCAGTCTGAAAAGGGCTAAGAAAAAACACAAAAAAAACAGACTGGATTTTAAATTTTTAATTTAGTTTAATTTATTTATTTATTTTGGTTTTTTAAATATCTGTCCAAGCAACTCTTGGTCTAACATACTTAGCAGCAAATAAGTTGTTGTGATGCCCACACAAGTGCAGTGGTGGCACACAGCCATGGTGGGGAACCAACTGCTCTTAATTTGGCTAACTGATCTCCTCAGTGGTGCGGGACCCATAGCTGGAGCTGGGAAACAAGTCAGAACCAGATCCAAACATAAGCCCACTCGCCAATATCAAGCTACCATCAATCATGGGCTACAAGAGGGCCTATACCTATTAAATTCTCTATAAAAAAGTAAGGGTTATCTCTTTTGTCTGGTGCTAACTTACTCTCCGTTGGAGAATCTGCTTCTCTTTTTCAGATAGATGTAGATCCTAAGGAGAGAGCTACCCCATCATACCTCCAAAGGGCCCCGGCTGAAACTAAGAAAAATTGGCGAAACAAGCAAGGGTGCTGTTTTCCTGATGAACCGGACACCAGCACAAGGGGGAAGGAGATCAACACAGAGAAAAATCAACTCCTACCAAATCAGAGAGCCAGAGTCTCAGAGGCCCCCAACACCTCATCACTGAAACAGACCAAAAATGAACCCAAGATGGCTCAGGGAAATTTTGCGTAAGAGGGGGAGGAAAGAATGTCAGAGCCACATGTTGGGTCATGATATGCAGAGACATTTATCTTACCCATAACTGTGGGCTAACTCCACAATGCATGACCCATATACCTCAACAAGGAGGGCCCAAGGGGAGGGGATAGGTCACGGATGAGCCTAATAATGGTACCAAACTGACTGTATTTGCTGAATACAAAACTAACTAATAAAGAAAAAAATATATATTTTTTGGTTTTTTTGAGGTAGCGTCTCACTGTAACCCAGGCAGACCTGGAATTCACTATGTAGTCTTGGGGTAGCCTTGAGCTCACAGTGATCCTCCTACCTCTGCCTCGGAATGCTGGGATTAATCGCACGCACCACCACACCTGGCTAATCTTTTTATTTTTAAATGTTATACATTTATTTGTGAGGAAAGAGGCACAAAGAATGAGAATGAATAGGCATGCCATGGCAGAGGTAGGAGGATCGCTGTGAGTTCAAAGCCACCCTGAGACTACATAGTGAACTCCAGGTCAGACTGAGCTAGAGTGAGACCCTACCTCAAAAAAATAAAAAAATAAAGGGCTGGAGAGATGGTTTAGCAGTTAAGCGCTTGCCTGTGAAGCCTAAGGACCCCAGTTTGAGGCTCAATTCCCCAGGACCCACGTTAGCCAGATGCACAAGGGGGTGCATGCATCTGGAGTTCATTTGCAGTGGCTAGAGTCCCTGGCATGCCCATTCTCTCCCTCCCTCTCTCTCTCTCTCTCTCTCTCTCTCTGCCTCTTTCTCTCTCTGTTGCTCTCAAATAAATAATTTTTTTTTAAAAAAGGACTAGTTGGAAAGAAGAGGGGATTCAGTGGAAGGGGGAGGGAGGACAAGAAAGGTAACAGGAGGAGATTATGATCAAAATACATTATGTACATGTATAAAAATTGTCAATAAAAAAAGTTTAAAAAAAAAAAACTCCTTAGGCTGGGGAGCTGGCTCAGTGGTTAAAACTGTTTGCTGTGTAAGTCTGACAAGCAGAGTTCAGAACTCACTTAAAGCCAGAAGCAAGGAGCTCACATGTCTAATTCCAAGGCACTGATGACAATTGGAGAATCTCAAAGCTCCCACACAAGTCAGCTAGTCTGGCATTTGCAGCAGCAAACAAGAGATACCTTGTCTCAAAGTGGAAGGCAAGAGCCAATACTCTGAGGTTGTCCTCTGACCTTCACACATGCACTGTGAAGGATCGCTGTGAGTTCAAAGCTACCCTGATACTACATAGTGAATTCCAGGTCAGCCTGGGCTATACAGGGAGACTCTACCTTGGAAAAAAAAAAAAAAACAGAGTCTGTAATCTTGATGTGTGAGGGACATTTTTGGTGGGTAGACACTCCTTAATCTTTCCTGTGAGGCGAGCCTTAAAGTGCAATGTCTTACTTCTAAATTGAGTCTCACAATGGAAGTCCTTTGTTCGAAGTGGCAGAGCTTCTGCCGTCCTGGGTGCCTGAGTAAACCATGCAGCAGAACTGCCCTCACCCCTCCCACCTTGACCATTAGATTTTGAAGAAGGAAACAAATCTTTGTAGCGTGAACCCTTGAGGTTTGTGTAGTTGGGAAGCTCAGGCTGGTCTTGAACTCTCAATCTTCCTGCCTCAGCCTCCCAAGTATTGGAATTGCAGGTGTGTACCACCATGCTTGGATAGATCTTGCATAGATTCCTAGCTGGAATTGTATCTCGTCCCCTGGAACCTAACTTTGACAGTACAAGTTTCAGATGGCAAGCCAGGCACAGTGGGGCACACCTTTAATCCCAGCACTCGGGAGGCAGAGGTAGGAGGATTGCTGTGAGTTCCAGGCCACCCTGAGACTTCATAGTGAATTCCAGGTCAGCCTGAGCTAGAGTGAGACGCTACCTCATAAAACAAAACAAAACAAAACAAAACAAAAGTTTCAGATGGCATGCATTTCCTGGTTGTTGATTCCCTTAATGAGACATGACTTGTAACCATCTCTTTTCTGAGACTTTCCCATTACAAGATCCTCCACATCTAGGATGCCTGCTAGGAAACTGCAAGAAACACACCACAGCTTTCATCTTCTGCTCCGAGAGAATTAAATGGTTCCTAAAAACTTCCCGTGCAGAAAGTCACATCTGATAAAGTGCCTCCAGGTTTGGGCCTTGCTATGGGTTAATGATATTTCCTCCCAAATTCATGTTGACATCAGTTGCCATTAGGTTCGCATTGCTGGCAGAAAACACCCGACCAAGAGCAGCTTGTGGGAGGAAAGGGTTTATTTTGGCTTACAGACTCAAGGGGAAGCTCCATGATGGCAGGGGAAAACAATGCCAATAAGCAGAGGGTAGACATCACCTCCTGGCCAACATCAGATGGATAACAGCAACAGGAGAGTGTGCCAAATGCTGGCAAGAGGAAGCTGGCTGTAACACACATAAACTCACCTCCAACAATACACTGCCTCCAGGAGGCTTCAATTCCCAAATTGTCACCAGCTGAGGACATAGCATTCAGAACACATAAGTTTTATGCGGGATACGTGAATCAAACCCTCACATTCTACCCCGGCCCCCATAAATTGATAACCATGCATGATGTAAAATGCAGTTCATTCAGTCCAACTTCAAAAGTCTCATAGTTTTTACCAATCCCAATGATGTTCAAACATCCCCATAGTACAAGGCCTTTTAACTGAGCTGCAACACAAACAAACAAACAAACAAATAAACAAACAAACACCATAATGACACAGAATAAACATTCACACTTGTGGTGGTTTGATACAGGTGTCCCCCATAAATTTAGGCATTCTGAATGCTAGGTTCCCTGCTGCTAGAGATTTGGGAATTAACACCTCCTGAAGGCAGTGTATTGTTGGGGGCGGGCTTATGGGTGTTATAGCCAGTTTCCTCTTGACAGTGTTTGGCACAGTTTCCTGTTGCTGTTGTCCACCTGATGTTGGCCAAGAGGTGATGTCCACCCTCTGCTCATGCCATAATTTTCCCCTGCCATCATGGAGCTTCCCCTCGAGTCTGTAAGCCAAAATAAACCTTTTTTTTTCCCCCCACAAGCTGCCCTTGGTCAGGTGTTTTCTGCCAGAAATGCAAACCTGATTGCAACAACATTGTAAAAGATGGTATTGGGCATAGCAAATAAATATTTAACCAATACAAGATTTAAACAGGGCAAACATCAAACTCTGTAGCTCCAAATCCAACAACTCTAACCCCAGAAGAGTCTCTGGAGTTCCAATTCCGCCCCTCCAGCTAAGCTACTCATAGTCCCAGAAAACTTCCTCTGGTGCTGGCAGCTCTCATTGGCAGCCATGCCATGTCTGGCATCTCCATTGGGTCTCCACTGCAACCTATGGATCATCCTCAAGGCTCCATCGGGTCTCCATACAGGTAATCAAACAAGTCTACTTCACATTGCCCATAGCCATTTCCAAAATACAAAACCACATTACAAATTCAATGATTCTGTCTTTCTTGCATTTGTTATACTCCATAATACCAGGTGGGCTGCCAATTTGTTAATCCAGGGAGCAATAAAGCCAACTTTGAGCCAGGCATGGTGGCTCATGCCTTTAATCCCAGCACTTGGGAGGCAGAGGTAGGAGGATTGCCATGAGTTCAATACCACCCTGAGACTACATAGTGAATTCCAGGTCAGCCTGAGCTAGAGTGAGACCTTACCTTGAAAAAAAAAAAAAAAAAAACTTTGAAGAACAGGGCACTCCTTCATCATTCAGACCCCTTCAAAAGAGTCTGCATTCTTCCTGTTGTCCCAACGCAGGTCAGCTGTCCCAATCTCAATGGTTGTACTCTCTCAAACAATTGCAGCTGAACAGGCAGCAGTTTTGACCCAAAGATTTCATTTTTTTTTCTTTGCCATATCCCTCTTCTCACACCAGTCAATTTCTATACAGTGCAGCCCCGCACAAGTTCTCAGGACACAGGCATAATAGCAAGCCTCTCATACAAACTGCTTCTAGCCCAGTCCAGGCAAAACTCTTTCTCACTCTCATAAGCTAACCTCACAGGCCATAGTTCTTACTGCATTCAGATCTTTCAACTCTGACCAAAACAGTCCATCAAGCTGTGCCTACAGCACTACAAGTCATCTCTTGGGCCAAGGTTTCAAATCCTTCCACATTCCTCTCAAAAATCAGCTCCAAAAGGCCAAAAGCCACACAGTCAGGTGTCTAGCAGTAAAGATCCCACTTATCAGTACCAATTTTACTGTTGCAGTCAGGTTCACATTGCTGACAGAAAACACCTGACCAAGAGCAGCTTGTGGGGGAAAAAAAGGTTTATTTTGACTTACAGACTTGAGGAGAAGCTCCACGATGGCAGGGGGAAATGACAGCATGAACACAGCATGAACACCTCCTGGCCAATGTCAGATGGACAACAGGACAGTGTACCAAACACTGGCAAGGGGAAGCTGGCTGTAACACCTATAAACCTACCCCTAACAATACACTGCCTCCAGGAGGCTTCAATTCCCAAATTGCCACCAGTTGAGGACCTAGCATTGTGAACACATAAGGTTATGGGGGACACCTGAATCAAACCACCACAACATCTTAACCCCTAGAGTCTCAGTCCTAACACCCATTCTTTTTTTAAAATTATTTATTTAAGAGAGAAAGAATGGGCATGCCAGGGCCTTCAGACACTGCAAACAAATTCCAGACACATGCACCACCTTGTGTATCTGGCTTACGTGGGTACTGGGGAATCGAACCTGGGTCCTCTGGCCTTGCCAGCAAGCACCATTTCTCAGGCCCCTAACATCTATTCTTAATTTTAAAAAGTCATCAGGCATGGTGGCTCACACATGTGATCACAGCACTTGGGAGGCAGAGGCAGGAGGATCTATACAAGTTTGAAGCCAGCCTGGTCTACATAAGGAGTTCCAAGTCAGCCTGGTTCACATAGTAAGTTCCAGGTCAACGTGGGCTATATAGTGAGAGCCTCTCTCTCTCTCTCTCTCTCTCTCTCTTTCTTTAATATTATTTATTTATTTAAGAGAGAGACATGGGTGCACCAGGGCCTCCAGCCACAACAAATGAACTCCAGATACATGTACCACCTAGTGCATCTGGCTTTACATGGGAACTGGGGAATCAAACCTGGGTCCTTAGGCTTTACAGGCAAGCACCTTAACTGCTGAGCCATCTCTCCAGCCCCCTGTCTCTTTTCTTTTTAACAAGGGTCTTTTTGATAAAGTAAAACTGATGGATTAGAAAACAGAAAGGGGCAGACATTTTTAGAGATTTCTTAACAAGAAGAATGCCTTGCAAATATCAGGTAAAGAACCAAATCTGCTAGGAAGAATGATTTTCTGGAATTGAATCCAACAATACTTTGCAAGGTCTGAGAACTACTGGAGTGACCAGTTCTCAATCTTGACCTGTACACACACAAAATATATGCCCACATTCATTTATGTCAGTTTTGAACCATTGGACTTGACCAGAGCCCATGTTTACTTTCCTCTGTGACACATTGGTTCTGGTGAGTTACGCTACACACTGGCTCTGTATTTTCAGATTTGCAACTATGTTCTGTACCAGAATAAAACCTTATTTTTTCTTTTTATCTTTTTTTTTTTTTTAATTTTAGAGAGAGAGAGAGAGAGAGAGAGAAAATTGGCATGCCAGGGCCTCAGCCACTGAAATCAAACTCCAGGCGCTTGTGCCACCTAGTGGGCATGTGCGACCTTGTGCCTGCCTCACCTTTGTGCATCTGGCTTACATTGGATCTGGAGGGTGGAACATGGGTTCTTAGGCTTCACAGACAAGCACCTTAACTGTCAAGCCATCTCTCCAGCCCCACCCCAGAATAAAACCCTTTGAGGCTGAGGGTGTAACTCATCATAGAGCAGTTGGCTAACCCATGAAAGGACCAATTTTGATCCCCAGAACTATAAACCAAAACACACACACAAGGGTCTGTGAGCTGGGCATGGTGGCACATGCACTTGGGAGGCAGAGGCAGGAGGATCGCTAAGACTACATACTGAATTCCAGGTCAGCCTAGGCTAGAGTGGGACTCTACCTTGAAAAACAAAACAATAAATAAATAAATAAATAAAATTAAAAAAAGTTCTGTGCTTTATTTTAACCTCATTTATGGCTTCTTGGTTTATAATTTCTGGAGCTATAGCCTTTGAAGAGGTAATTAAGGTAATCCTGTATGGCTGGTATCCTTCTATGGAGAAGAGATTAGAATGTGTCTATACACACAGAAGGGCAATCAACTGAACAGGAAAACAGCCATCTACATTGCAAGGAGAGAGGCCTCAAGAGAAACTAGCCCTGTCAACACCTTGGCCTATGCCTTCTCCCCTCCAGAATTTTGAAAAAATAAACTTCTGTGGCCTAATCCACTCAGCGCATACTTTGGCTGTGGCAGCCATAACAAATTAACATAGTCCTGAAGGGGGCGCAAGGGCAGTGAAGACAACCAGTAATAATTCTGCAGCGGTTGCTTTCCTTGAAGCAGTCTGAGGGATGGGTGCGTGATCTGGGCTTGCAAGTCAAGGCACATGACCCATCAGGATGGGATGGCATGGCAGCAGGAGCAAGGGGCGGCTGGCCATGTGCCATCTGTACACAGTCAGGAAGCAGAGGTTGATGCACGCTGGTCCTCCACTCCATGTTTTCTTTTCCTTTTTTTTTTTAAAAAAAAAATTATTTATTTGGAAGGAGGGAGGGGGAATGGACACACCAGGGCTTCCCATCACGGCAACCAAACTCCAGATGCATGTGCCACTCTGTGCATCTGGCTTATGCAGGTACCAAGGAATCGAACCTGGGCTGTTAGGCCTTGGAAGCTTACAAGTGAATATCCTTAACCACTGAGCCATCTCTCCACCCCTATTTCTTCCTTTAAAAAAAATTTTTTTTGTTCATTCAGGGACCTCAGTCCAGGGACTACTACACTTAAGATGGGACTTCTCACCTCAATTAATCTAATCTAGATACTTCCTCACAGACCTGCCTGGAGAGTTGTCTCCTAGGTGATTCTAATATTGTCAAGTGGACAATGTTAACCTTCAGGAGTATTTGGGTTGTTTTGGATTAGCACAGATAATCATCAGAATTGTTCCCTTTGGTTCGGTTCCCAGTCCTAAGATGCCTGTGTTTCAGACAACATTTTTTCTATTCCCCATTTTCTATCAGAGGCAGAAAAGAAAGATGTCAGCCTCATGTGGGAATCATACACGTAGTTATAGCCCTAGGAAGGCAGTGAGCCAGCCTACATTGTAAGTTCCAGGCAGCCTGCACTACAGTGTGAGACTCTGTCACCCTCCTACCTACCGCCATTCCCCTGGGCGGGGGGGGGGGGGGGTATGCTGGGCATGGGGGTGCACGCCTTTAATCCCAGCACACTTGGGAGGCAGAGGTAGGAGAACTGCAGTGAGTTCAAGGTCACCCTGAGATTACCGAGTAAATTCCAGCCTGGGCTACAATGAGACCCTACCTCAAAAAAGAAAAAAAGGTGTGAATGGAGGACAGTATAGTACTGAATTGATGGCTGTGTGTGAATGGAGAGAGGTTCTTTCCTGATTCTTCTAGTAATGAGATCAGGTAAGAATTCGAGCCGGGCGTGGTGGCGCATGCCTTTAATCCCAGCACTCGGGAGGCAGAGGTAGGAGGATCGCGGTGAGTTCGAGGCCACCCTGAGACTCCATAGTGAATTCCAGGTCAGTCTGGGCTAGAGTGAGACCCTACCTCAAAAAAAAAAAAAAAAAAAAAAAAAGAATCCTTCTGCAAGGTAAATACATAACTTGCAGTTGTGCCGGGCTGGACACAGGAGAATGTGTCTGGAACAGACATTGGAAGTGAAACCAGTGGAGAGCTTATGGGCCAGCTGTGCTGTCTCGGTGGGTGGGCTGCCTGCAGAGCATCTCTACAGGCTATTCTGCTGTTGCTATGGCATATCTCACAGTAGTGCCCTCGGGAGCATGCTCAGTGTGGCTTGGGGTAGAGTGGAGGTGAGCAGGCAAACTTGTCTTCTTGGTTTAAAAAAGATTAGTATAATTGAGCAATTCTAGGAGGCTTCTTGTGGGCGAGACATCCAGCAATCATTCTTTTTTTTTTTTTTTTAAGTTTATTTGGAAAGAGAGAGAGGAAGAGAGAGAGAGTGAGGGAGAGAATGGGCATGCCAGGGCCTCTAGCCACAGCAAACAAACTCCAGATGCATGTGCCACCTCATGCATCTGGTTTATGTGGGCACTGGAGAATACAAACTTGGGACCTTGGGCTTTGCAGGCAAGTACCTTAACTGCTAAGCCATCTCTCCAACCCTCAGAAATCATTCTTTGGGTGTCTTTCAGCTATACTAAAAGTTGCTCTAGTCCAAGTAAACTACCACTGGGGAGGATGTCAAATGCCCCACTGAGTGGTTGGGGCAATGGGATGGAATTAGGCATTTCATTTACAAAGACCCTGGCTAAAGTGAATTATTGCCTCTAATGGTCTATATGAGTATTTTAACATTATTCCAACATCTTACCTCCTCTATTTCACAGAAAACAGACAGACAGACAGACAGACAGACACACACACACACACACACACACACACGGCTGAGACGGGATGAAAATGGATAACTGAAGCTTAGACTTCTAGGCCAACTGTGGCCCAAGGATGGGAATTTCAGGCAATCAGTCTACTGTAGGGCCCTGAAGGATCCTTCCTCACACAAACCCACACCTGTGGGACTTCCTGCACATGTGATGCCAGTTTAGACCCATACCTCCATTTTTTTGGGGGGGGAGAGAGAAAACATCTCAGTACATAGCCCAGACTGACCTTGAACTCACAATCCTGCCTCTGAGACAGGTGGGATTACAAGTCTACACCTTCATGTTCCAGCTATTCTTATTTTTAGTTTTAGCTTTCTTTTTCTTTTCCCCACTCCAGACAGGTCTTGTTTTGTAACTCTAGCTTACCTGGAACTCTATATAGACCAGTCTGGCTTTTTTTTTTTTTAATTTTAATTTTGTTGTGGTTGTTTTTGAGGTAGGATCTTGCTCTAGTCCAGGCTGGCCTGTAATTCACTATGTAGTCTCTGGGTGGCCTTGAACTCACTGCCATCCTCCTACCTCTGCCTCACAAGTACTGGGACTAAAAGCATGCACCACCACGCCCAGCTCAGGGTGGCTTTTAACTCACAGTAATCCTCCTGACTCTGCCTCCCAAAGGGGCTGGGTCTGCCACCACACCCAGCTAAAGGAGTAGACTAGGCTGAACTCAGGTCCTCCTACCTCCATAGTTTGCCTATGGGTGTGCAAAACCACAGCTGACTGCCCCCATATTTGTGTGTGCTTGATTATTATTATTATTATTATTATTATTGGTTTTTTGAGGTATGGTTTCACTGTAGCCCAGGCTGACCTGGGATTCACTATGTAGTCTCAGGGTGGCCTCGAACTCTCAGCAATCCTCCTACCTTGGCCTCCTACCTTGGCCTCCTACCTCTGCCTCCCGAGTGCTGGGATTAAAGTTGTGTGCCATCACACCCAGCTTGTGTGTGTGTTTTAAATCAACGTAAGCTATTGAATTTGAAATCAGCCCAATATAATGAAATATCCTCATTTTCTTTTAAATCAGTATGAGCATTTCCCCACTAGAGTCATTCAGGAAACCTCATTCACTTTCCTGTCTTGCCTAGGAAAAGCTATTTGTTTCAAAATAAAGTTCCCAAACTGGTCGTGGTGACACATGCCTTTAAGCCCAGCACTGGGGAGGCAGAGGTAGGAGGATCATCGTGAGTTCTAGGCCACCCTGAGACTACATAGTGAAATCCAGGTCAGCCTGAGCTAGAGTGAGACCTCACCTTGAAAAGCCATTAAAAAAAAAAAAAAAAAAAAAAAAAACCCACACAAATCAAAATAAAGTTCCCTCTTGGATTGAGGAATCTGCCTCATCTTGTGTCTTCTTTCCAGCTTCCTCTGACATAGACAAGCAGAGAGCCACAGAGGCCTGTGGAGAGTATCACTGTAACAGTGCTCATCAGCAGGGAGGGGAGGCTGCTACAGCGCCCAGATGGGTGGGCTGAGTGCAACCTTTGCACTGATGAAGGGGAAAACTCACAGCAGATCAGATTTCAGTTCAGCGAGCACAGCCCGGTTCATAGTCATCTGAGGGATAGATGGCCCAGGTAAGCAGAAGAAAAACATTACAGGATTTTTCCTCCCTGTACTTTAGCATTTATTGAGTCAAGCACTGTGTTAAAAAGTAGCTATCAAGTTTAGGGATTTTCCCTCTTTAATATAAATTTAAACACTTTGCTTGAAATACAGCTCAAGGGCTGGAGAGATGGCTCAGCAGTTAAGGTGCTTGCTTGCAAAGCCTGCCAGCCTGGGTTCAATCACCAGTACCCACAAAAAGCCTCATGCGTCTGGAGTTCATTTGCAGTGGCAGGACGCCCTGGTGTACTCCAATTCATTCGTTCTCTCTCTCCCGTTGCAAGTAAATTTAAAAAAAAAATTTCTTTTATGTGGTTAAGGCACCTGCCCTTCGAAGCCTAAGGACCCTGGTTCCATTCTCCAGGACCCATTTAAGCCAGATGCAGAAAGTGGCACAAGCGTCTGGAGTTTGTTTGCAGTGGCTAGAGGCCCTAGGAAGGCCATTCATTCTCTCTCTGTCTCTCTCTCTGAAATAAATAAAAAATATTTTTAAAACTCCAGCTCAAAAGAATGGACTTACTGCTATGCTTGACCTACTAGAGAGAAATACATTCTCCATCCAACACACACACACACACACACACACACACACACACACACACACACACACGGTGTCATTGCTTTCCAAAGATCCAATGCACTAGTTCTGAGGAACAGGCAATTTTCTCCACTGGCGAGAATCGGATTGATTTTCCTCTGTGGTGCTACCGCACTCAGAGGTGGCGAGCCGGGTCTCTGGAGAGGCCCATTCATTCCTGGGTACCGTTGTTTGCGTACCCCTCAGGAGACATTTGTAGGTAGTGGTCTGAAACGTGCTGCTATCTGAGCATCTTCTCTTATCAAACTAACACCCAAATGGATTTTAGTCCCGCACCTCCTCCAAAGGAGTTTTGCATTTGGAAATGTACTTTATGATCACCTGTCCATCCTGATGCACTGGACAAGGTCAGCAGGCACTTTGCCTGTTTGAAGACTAAAATAAAAAAAAATATATATATATATAATAACCAGGGGTGGGAGGGCGTGAACACCGTCCCACAGGAAGCCAGATGGCAGTGAGGGAGGTTTGCAGACTTCAAGGGCATCTGGGGCGGTCCAGCCCAGACCCTGACCGAAGGCCTTCCAACCTGGGAGGGGGTGAGCCCAGGTGAGGGAGGAACCCCGCCACTGGAGAGCCCGTCCGGGCTGCCGCAGGGCCCGGGTGCCTTGCCTGCCCAAGGTGGGGCGGGAGTTAACTAGAAGCAGACTCGGGGGTGGGGTGGGGTCCGGGGGAGGAGCGGCGAGGGCCGGTGGAGGTGGGCCGGGGTGGATGCACATCCCAAGCCCGCCACCCCCGAGCGTGACACTAACGCCCGCCGTTCCGGGGCCCGGGCTCTCCCCGCCCCCCTCGCCCGGGCTGAAGCGGGAAAGGGGCGGGCAGGGGCCGCCGCCGCCGCCGCCGCCGCGCTTTCTCCTCCCACCGCCCGCCGCCGCGCTCGCGCCGCAGCCGCGCTTCCCCGCGCCCAGCCAGCCTGCGAGCCAGCGAGGGCAGCGCGGGGGCCCGGGCCGGGGCCGGGCTTCTCCCTAGGCGCCCGCGATGGCACAGGCCGAGCGGGGCTGAGCCCGCCGCCGCCCGCCCGCCCGCCCGCCGCCCACCCCCGACCCCCACCCCTGCCCACTCCAGCCCCTGCCATGGCGAAGCAGTACGACGTGCTATTCCGGCTGCTGCTGATCGGGGACTCCGGGGTGGGCAAGACCTGCCTGCTGTGCCGCTTCACCGACAACGAGTTCCACTCTTCGCACATCTCCACCATCGGTAAGGGGCGGTGGCCCAGGGCGTCCCCCCCCCACCACCACCACATCCTCCCCTCCCGGGGCTGTTTGTGTATTGTGGTGGTGGGGGGGTGGTCCCTTCCCCTGCCTCCTCATCCCTCCAGCTACTGACTGTGGCGCGGGAGGCCAGGGCGAGGGATTCAACCTAGGGGTGAGCTGCGCCCCGGCTGGGGCGGGGGGTGGGGTGGCTGTGTTGCTTGACGTCAGGGAATAGGGGTAGGGGGCTTCTGACATCTGGATGGTGTGTGTGTCGGGGGGGGGGGTGGGTTGGTGGTGAACCTTTCCATCCAAGCGGAGGAACCTGGGCGGGGGTAGGCCAGGGTACCCTGAGTTGGGGCAGCGAGAATCACGGCCAATAAAGTGATATCCTTACAGCCCCAAATGAAGAGAGAGGGAAAAAGGGACCAGGGTGGAGACCAATCGCTAAGTCAAGCGGGCGCTCTTAGTTCGGGGGGTTGATCCAGGGAGGAACCGGGATGGAAACAGAGGAAGGGATTGGTGGAAGGGACTGAGTTTCCAGGGCAGTGGTGAAGGTAAAGACACAAGGTGGGAAACCTGGAGGCGGACAGCGAGCCGAAGTCCCGGCGCAAGGGGAAAAGGAGCTGGTTGGCTGCAGCGCTTGTTCTGGAGGAGGCTGGGGAGGGTGGAGGAAGGTCAGGAATGCTCTTGCACACTAGGGAACCAGGAGGTAGGCAAGGCCCACCTTTACGACGGTGACTCTGATCTGGTAGTGCAGGAGCCTGTGGTTAAAGGGACAAAGGCCTAGTGGCACCCTAGACAAGACTATGACAGTCGCTACCCTAGACGTGAGTCAGTGGTCTCTCCTTCATGCGCACCTCAGGGCTTCTCTTCTGGAGGTGTGACTTGGGGGAATTCCACCCAGGCCAAGTTCAGGTTTGGTCAGCCTTGGAGTAAGCCACCTCACCGGCCAGGTCCCTGGGAGAAACACCTGCTGGCTCTCCTAGAAGCCCCCGCCCCCACCCCCTTCAGTTCTCAACTTCCTCTTGAGATTTCCTTTCTCCTACCTTCACACTCCTCCCCCAACACACGCTCCTTGCCAGGCAGAAGAGGGTGCGGATGGATGGATGGATGCGGTCAGGAAGGCCAGCAGAGCCTTGTGTTTAAGAGGCAGGCGCCAGACATACCTGGAGGCCTCACTTTGGGGCAGCATAGCTTTGCCTGTCACTTGAGGGTCTGGGCTTTAGCCTCTCATCTGTTGAGTGGGTCTAATTTGAGATCTTCGTCCTGCGGAGTTACAAAGATTATGTAGACTAATGTTTGTAAAGCACTTAGCACCGTGCTAAGCTGGCTGAATGCTCCTTGTTATTTCTGTGGCTCTCATCATTGCTCCCTTCAGGTCTCTTCCTCTCTTTGCTTCACTCTCTTCAAGGCACTTAGGGTCAGGGAACAGAACTTGCCTGTATTTCTCAGAAGGCCAGGAGCTGTTTGAATGAGATGCATTTTAGAGAATGGAAAGGGGAGAAGACACTGAGCCTTGGCTAGGAGAAAGCTACCTGCCTCTTGGGAGGGTTCCGGGCAGAGGCAAGTGCTGGGGAAAGGTATGGGGGTGAGGCAGGGAGTGGCCCAGGAACCAGATGGGGTCCGAGACAGCTGGCAGGCTGGAGGACAAAGGGCAGCAGGTTACCACTATGGAAACTTGCAGCGGCTATTTTTGACATGGGCCTGGCGCCAGGAGGTGCTGAGCTATATCTGCAGAGAGCTGGGGAAGGGGCTGCCTGGGGGAGGCGTGGCGCTGGATTTTGCCTAAAGACCAGTGGTTTGTAGCCTGGTGTCCTGGCCACATTCCAAGTCCTAGGAGTAACCCCGGGCTTTTCCCTTGGAGGGTTTCACAGATTGCCATCCTTTCAGACCTCAGGATTCTTGCTTAGTGTGTGGGGGTTAGCCTCCGCTGGGAGACACGTGTCTCTCCAGCAGATAGATGAGGGAACCTCTATTTCTGAAATACCAGAATAGTCCTGCTGAGGCTGCGCTTTCCCTTAAAAGAGAACTTTCACTTGCCCAGCTGGATCCCCCAGTCCAGATCCACCTGGCAGTCTCCCTTAGCTACTTTCTTCCTGCTAACAGGTGAATGCTAAGGCAGACCACAGGGTCTTCCTCAGAAACCCTCTGGGGTGCACCACTTTGGAGGCAATTGCAAGCCCATGAATTTGGGTGTTCCTGTAGCACCTTCCTCCCGAGGCCTCAAGTAAACGGGTCCGGAACCTGTTCCTGAAGTTCCTTCTCTGTCCTGGCCAGTGCCCCTTTCCCATACAATGCATGAACTCCGTAGGCATGTGGATTCTGCGGAAGAGAAAGAAGCCCTCCTTTCTTCATGCCAGCCTTTAAAATCTGCCCCACCGGATTTCTTAAGTGCTTTCTTATTTAAAGCTTACTAAGGGCTCGTGATTCTTCCCATCTTGGCCGTGCTTCTGAGCATTAACTACAGCCGAAGGGAGAGAATTGGATGGTCCGGAGAAGCTTTTTTTCCTTAGGTGACTTGGAAAGTTTCCCAAGAAAGGGGCAGCCAGGAGACAAATCCAGGAGCCAGGGAATTAGGGGCTGCCGGGTCAGATTCATTAATTTATCCATTAAAAAAAAAAAAAAGTGCACAGCTCTGTATGGTAGGCTTAGGAGATGCCAAGATGTGCCCAAACATTCTTTCACCATGCTGAGCATTGCTCTGGGCACCTTTCCCTGTTTTGTTTTCTTTCTTTGTTTGACTTTGTGAGTGGGGAAAACAAGGCAATTTACTAATTACTGCCAAGACAAGAGTTCAGATTCTTGGCTCATGTGGCTATCGCTGCTTAGGCTGGTTCTTTCGTAAGTTACTGCGAACTCCATTTCGAATAAGGGCCTGTGACATTTCCATTCCAAAGAGCCTGCAAGAGAGACTGAGGCACTGGCTATCCCCATCTCAGTCCCTGTCTCTGGCCTACACTTGGCCCTACACAGCTAGATCCATACCACTGGCAGTCTCCTTCCTATGTAGCTGAGTTCCCAGAGGGGGACAGTCAGAGCTTCGATGGTCTCTGCCTACAGTCACTTCCTGACAAGCCTGTCTCATCTGATAATGTAATGGAGTATTCCTATGGAACACCGTGCTAGGCATTTTTTTAGGGATAGTCCACTTTTTTTTGCCTGCCCACAGAAGCCTATAATCTAGCTGGGCCAAAGAGACACAGGCAATAGAGAGCTGTTGCCAAAAATGAGAAAACATATCTGAAAGTACTTGGTATTTATATTTGAAGCACTCTTCAAGTATAAGGGGTTGATTATGATTGCACCGCTGCTCCTAATGAAGGCCTCGCAGTTGCTAACACGGTAAGATGTGTCCTGAGACAGCCAGCGAATGGAGATGGGCCCGGGGAGTGCTACCACCATCAGAGGTCAGGGAAGGAGAGAGGCCCCTGTAGATCCCACTCTGCAGGGAAGGCTGAAGCTGGGCCTTGCAGTGTGGGCTGCCCGTGGGTGGGTTCCTGCAGCAGGAAGGGAGCAGATGGAGCGACGTGAGCACAGATAGCAGAGGTGTAAAATGAGTGGGTGTCCATGGGACTCTGGGCAGTCTGGTCGCAGTAGAAAGGAGTTTTCAGAACAGAGAGCATTCCTCTGCTATCTGGCTCCCAAACTGTAAGCACTTGGGTGGTGAGACCGAGTCATATGCCTCTTTGTTTTCATAGGCCTTGGCACAGTGCCAGCCAGGCACCATCTCACCACACGTGAGATGATAATTGCCAAGCCCACTGGCAGAGGGTGTCAAGGGCTTGAGTCTAGCAATGGAAGCTTTTGGAGCAGAGTACTCAAGATGTTGGCTAGAAGAGGAGTTAAGACTTGAAGTAGAGGGCCTGGCCGAGCTGTGCTGATGTCAGGGCCATGGCGAAACCTTTCATCTGGCTCCTTCCTCTCCCTGCCCCTCCTATGGCCACGCACTATCACCTCTGCGAATTGGTTTTCCTCCAGAAGTGAGGGCAATCTCTAATCAGCCTTGGCAACTTCTGAGAGTAGAGTCTCATGTGACCTGTGCTGTGTGCTCTTGCAGAGAGATGTCCTACATGGGCATCTGTGTTCAGGGGAACTTTGATGACCTTTCTGCGTGACAGCCAGGACTGGGATGTAAGCCCCTACGGCCAGATGAGGGGTCTTCCCAGCAGTTGGTTTCTGCTCTCTTCTCTCCTATCCTTGGTCCTCCCTGGATCGAGCCACTCTGGTCTCTGGACCTTTTGTTTGAAAAGCCACCCTCAGGCTGCTCGCTTGTGAGGAGGAGGAGGCTGGGCTCTTGTTGGTTTTCTGGTCGGACTGGTTGGGCTGCTGTTATGGCTCCAGGCTGCTTTCTCAGGCGAGGACTGCTGCAGCCGGGCACCTTTCTTAGGAAGTGCCGCCAGAACTGGCTCTAGCTGCCTAAGGCAGGTGCTACTGGAGACTGAAAGGATCTGGAAGGGTCCATCCAAGGCTGGGACTGAATGACCTCATAGACACTGGGCAAAGGTGTGGGCCCTGCTGGTTTCTAGACTGAGGAGCTGGGTACTTGTGCGGTGTGACACGGTCAGGGCTGGGTCTGTGCGCTGCACTGCTCTGACAGGTTTTAGCAGCTCTGTGACAGCCTAGAGGTCTGTCCCTTTCTACTGTGTCCCAGGCCCTGCAGAAAGGAAGAAAAAGGAAGAAGCAATGAGTAGAATGAAAAAAAAAATCCCAGTTGTAATGTCATCATGGATGATGGAGGAGGGCAATAATAATAATCATCATCATCATCATAATAATAATAATAAAAATGACATCAAATAAAGTTGAAGGGGGACTAGTTGGAAGAAGGAGAAGGGATGGGGGAGGGGTGATAAAAGAAAGCAGTGGGAGGGGACCATGGTCAAAATACATTATTGGGGCTGGAGAGATGGCTCAGCAGTTAAAAGTGCTTGCTTGTCAAAGCCTGATGGCCCAGATTCAACTCCCCAGTACCCATGTAAAGCCAGATGCACAAAGTGGCGCATGCATGTGGAGTTTACTTCCAGTGTCTTTTCGAGGTAGGGTCTCACTCTAGCCCAGGCTGACCTGGAATTCACTATGGAGTCTCAGGGTGGCCTCGAACCCACGGCGATCCTCCTACCTCTGCCTCCCGAGTGCTGGGATTAAAGGCGTGCGCCACCACGCCCGGCTTCTTTCTCTCTTTCTTTCCTTGCAAATGAATAAATAAAATATTTTTAGCTGGGCGTGATGGCGCACACCTTTAATCCCAGCACTCGGGGGCAGAGGTAGGAGGATCGCCATGAGTTCGAGACCACCCTGAGACTACATAGTGAATTCCAGGTCAGCCTGAGCTAGAGTGAGACCCTACCTCGAAAAAAAAAAAACCCAAAATGAAAAAAATACATTATATACATGCATGAAAACTGTCAAAAATGAGAACATTAAAAAAAAAAACTTCGGGCTGGAGAGATGGCTTAGCGGTTAAGCACTTGCCTGTGAAGCCTAAGGACCCTGGTTCGAGGCTCGACTCTCCAGGACTCACATTAGCCAGATGCACAAGGGGGCACACTCATCTGGAGTTTGTTTGCAGTGGCTGGAGGCCCTGGCACGCCCATTCTCTCTCTCTCTCTCTCTCTCTCTCTCTCTGCCTCTTTCTCTGTCACCTTCAAATAAATAAACAAAAATGAACAAAAAAATTTTTGAAAACTTCATTTATAAGCACCTGGAAGGCTGAGGTAGGAGGATCACCATGAGTTCAAGGCCACCCTGAGAATACAGAGAGAATTCCAGGTCAGCCTGAGCTGGAGCAAGACCCTACCTCAAAAAACAAGCAAACAAACCAAAAAATCCCTTGTATACATTCCCATTCTCCATGGTCTTGCCAGCCTGTGTCCTTCAAACACTTACTTAGCATCTCTGCCCTTAGATCTGCGTCTCCAGATAGAAGACAGTAACAGGACCATCTTAATGGTTGCTGGGTAGATCATAGAGGCTAATGGAGTTGGTGCACTTGGGAGAGCCGTATTCACTTACTCACTCCTCATCATCCGTAAAACGGCGGCTGCCATCACTGCTATTCTTGGCTCATGAGCTTGGTGTGAGGATTGGTAAGCTACCAGCAATGTGCTGTGAGGTCACCCTGCCCATCACTCTCAGAGTCAATCACCTGGGCACTACTCCTTGAACAGTCACTGTGTGCCGGGCACTAGGCTAGGGCTGGGGGGGGGACGGTGCTGAACAGCAGACAGAAATCTAAGAGCTGTCTGACCCTCCAGGGGTGCACAAGAGTAGGCTGTGTGTGTCATCCCAGCTTCTGTTTCAGTAGTCCGAACCCCGGTGGTCCCAGTGTCTGGGGAAGAAGAATGGTAGAGCAGAGTGAGGCAACCTAGGAGATGAAGGTGGCTCTACCTCAGGCTGGGGCCCCTGCCCCGTGTCACTGTTTCTCAAGCCGTCCCTTCTTCCTCCTGACGTAGGCCCAGACCCGGCCTTCCATTCCTTTCCCAAGGACACCATCTCTGGAAAGGAACACCTCTGAAACCCACAGAAGGTTTCACTGACCTGCACGGCACAGGTCTGCAGGCTCCCCCACGGCGGTGAGCACCCCATTCCTTCCTGCCTCCCCGAACCTCCTGCTTCTGTTCCTTTCTCCTCTCCCCACCTTCCCTGGACAGGTTGGTGATGAGCTTTATAACACGGAAGTCGACATCTGGCCATCACCCTTCTACCCTGGTTGCCAGGTCTCCTCGGAGTGCCTCCTTCTGTAATCTAGTGTTTGAGTCTGTTTCCCTGGAAGTCTGCCAGTTTTCTTGAACAGGCCTCTGACCTCTCTTGGCTCTTCTGTCTGGTCAGTGAGTTCTGTCAAGGAGGCCACAGGGCTTCCTGGACATTTAATTCCTCTTACCGAGGAGGAAAGGGCTAATCATTCACCCTGAGACTAGGAAAACTGAGGTCCGTCTAGAGAACTAGGGACTCCTATCTTCCAGGCAGGTAGCCTAGACTTGAACCCTTCCCTCTAGTTTCTCCCAACTGGCTTTGGGCATGCCCTCCATCCACAAGGCTCTTCCACAGACTGCCAAGTGGAACCTCTCTCTGTAAGCCAAAGGGCAAAGGACAGTGCCTCCCCACCAGTGCGAGGGCCATGCTTTCTAGACACGCCCCTGAGGGAGTCTGGGGCCTGGGACTAAGACTCAGATGGAGATCTTGGGGGATAGGATCTGAGTGCTGTCCCTGTATTATCATTTTGATATGTGTTTACTGATGGGACACCGTGCTCTATAGAGGCAGATTTGAAATGTAGGCCATTCCCTGACGACTCTTCCGCTTGACATAGTCTCTTGGCTCCTCTTTTCTCCTGGCATGTACTGGCTTCATTCATTCACTTATTCACTCACTTCTCATTCATTTTTTTCATTTATGTACTCAACTTTGTTGAATGATATTATTGAGCTACCCCTGAGGCAATAAGAATATGAAATGAGGGCTGAAGAGATGGCTCAGCACTTAAGGTGCTTGCCCGCCAAGCCCAATGACCCAGGTTCAATTCCCCAGTACCCACATAAAGCCAGATGCACAAAGTGGAACATGTATCTGGAGTTCATTTGTAGGGGCTGGAGACCCAGGCATGCTCATTCTCTCTGTCTGTCTGTCTCTCTTCTTGCTATCCCTCTCTCTGCTTGCAAACAAATATTAAAAAAAAAAAAAGACTATGAAATGAATAAGAAGCTGCTTTGGCCTCTTGGACCTCCCAGGGTTGTTGGGGAGTCCATCTTCCAAGCAACCAGTATATTAGGCAACAGGGATATGGGATGCTTTGGGCTCATAGACGAGTGAGAAATCCCTCCTAGAAAGCTGAAAGCTTCACAGAGGATGTGACATTTGAGTGGGATCTTGGAGGATAAGTAGGATTTCCCAGGGGACAAGGGTTAGGGGAGCGTACTAGGGGTGAGGTTCTGTGGACAACGTCTCTAGATTGGGGTTGCTATGCTTAGCTTGCTGGGGCCAGTGGGTAGTTGCCCCACCAGCTTGAGTGTGGGTGAGCCATTGCTAGTCTCGGCTTTCTGTCCTCACTAGGCGCATTAAAGAGACGAGTCGTGGTGAAAAGCAGAGAAAGGAGATTTATTCAGTGTGGTCACATTGGGAAGAGGAACAAAGGAAAGTCCAAGCAGTGACTGTCCCAAGTCTGTCTTTGGGGTACTGGCACAAGGTTTAAGTTTAAATGGAAGACAGAACTAGGCATAACTAAGCAGTCCCCGTCAAGGTGTGGTACTGACCATCACTGCCCCATCAGTCTCAACTCCCGTCTGTCCTGCTGGGTGATCTGACAAGCTGTCAGAACTATGTGAAATCTCTTCCTGGGAGACTACTTTTTCTCCTCTGGCTGGCATGAAGCTTCAGTCTTCTCCTTCCCCCAGCAGTGAGATTCCTGGGGGAATTCCAATGTCTTGGGGTCATTGTCTCAGTGGTCTGATAGCCAAAAGGAGTGACACAAGCATCTCGCTCCACAATACCTTTGCTCCCAAACCCATTATTTCTTCCTGGAACTTTTTTAAAAAAATTTTATTTGACAGAGAAAGAGCGGGAGAGAGAGAATATGGGTGCGTCAGGGCCTCCAGCCACTGCAAACAAACTCCAGACACTTGCTCCCCCTTGTGCATCTGACTAACGGGAATCGAACCTCGGTCCTTTGGCTTTCCATCCCTCCAGCCCTTCCTGGAACCTTTTGTTGAGAAGCGACCTGGGAGAAAGAAGCTCAGTGTGGTGGTTTGATTCAGGTGTCCCCCATAAACTTAGGTGTTCCTGAATGCTAGGTTTCCAGCTGATGGAGATTTGGAAATTAACGCCTCCTGAATGCAGTGTATTGTTGGGAGCAGGCTTATGGGTGTTATAGCCAGTTTCCCCTTGCCAGTGTTTAGCACACTCTCCTGTTTCTGTTGTTCACCAGATGTTGGCCAGGGGGCAATGTCCACCCTCTGCTCATGACGTCGTTTTCCCTGCCATCATGGAGCTTCCTCCTCGAGCGTGTAAGCCAAAATAAACCTCTTCGTTCCCCACAAGCTGCTCTTGGTTGGGTGATTTCTACCAGCAACATGAACGTGACTGCAACACTCAGTGAATCATCAACAGCCTGGTCCGCTTTAGTGCCACTGAGCACCCTACAGCAGGCTTGGAAGGGTGAGGTCCAAGCCCAGGGGTCTGACAGAATGGAGTAGGACAAGGGTGATGCATGCATCACAGATGTCTGTGCACAAGGCAGGGGGAGGAAAAAGGGAAGGGAGGCCTCATTCCCTGAGCACTCCCTGACGGGCTTTATTCATGTGCTGCCGGATCCATCTGTTCAATGTGTAGGGATCTCATCAGGAAGTGGGCCTGAGGAGGTCCAAAGTTGGCCTTGTTTGTGTTCGAGACATTTCTCAGATAGTTCATTAGGTTAAGGCTTCACACGTGGGTGTGTGCACGTGCACGTGTACATGTGTGTGTCCACATGCATGTGTCAGGTTTCCCAATGAGATCTAAGATCAGGCAAGGGCCTTGCAAGGGTTCTCCCTTTACAATGGAGGAAAAAATAATGCTGGACCCTGTTCGCTTTCTCAGTTCCTAAACACTGAGTTTGAGTCTAACCAACGTGTGTTCCTGTCCAAGGACACTTGTGGTTTCCTCTCCCTGGTGGTCCTTCAGCCCTTCTTTCTGCTATAACTTGACAGTGAGGTCTCAGCTCAGATACCTTCTCCTTTGCAAAGGTCCTCTCTGAGCAGCCTGCACACGTAGCTTGCATCTTCTTCTCACTCTACTCCATTATCCTGCTTTGATTCCATTTATTTATTTATAGTTTTTTTTTTTTCAAGATAGGATCTCACTCTAGCCCAGGCTGACCTGTAATTCACTATGGAGTCTCAGGGTGGCTCGAACTCATGGCGATCCTCCCATCTCTACCTCCCAAGTGTTGGGATTAAAGGCGTGCACCACCACGCCTTGCTTACTTTGGTTTCTTAACCCTCACCACTGTGACATGATTACTTACTAGTTTGTTTCCTCAGTGTTTGTCTGCTCCACTAGAATGGAAGCTCTCAGAGGACAAGGCCGAATTCCGCATTGTTCACGGCTTGTCCTGAGGTGTCTAGCTTAGTTCCTGGCACACAGTAAACATTTAATAACTTAATAACAAGTGGATGAATACATTCTCCTAGAGGACTTTCACCTTTCCCTGGGGAAAATCACGGGTAGAGTTGGGTTCTTGGGACTCATAAGGCAGTGAGAAGCTTACTTGGCCACACGTTTGAAGCTGTGAGCAACAGGGAGGGAGACTTCTGCCAGGGTGAACTATTCCCAGTGGCTTCTAGCTCTTTCTATTATTTATTTATTTACTTAAGCTGGAGAGGGGGAATGAGTGCATTAGGGCCCCTTGCCACTGAATGTGAATGCTAGATGCACGCACCACGTTGTGCATCTGGCTTTACGTACATATTGGAGAATCGAACCCAGGCTGCCAGGCTTTGTAAGCAAGCACCTTTCACCACTGGGCCATCTCCTCAGGCAAGCTCTTTTGCTCAGATACCTATCATAGGAGACCCTCAGACACAGCAAGGACAAAGGCAGTGCTCCCGTAATCCCACGTAAGCGCAATTCGCTGGTGTACACAGGGGTGATGTTTCAGACTGAGACTGGTGTTGCTCATCAGTCACTGAGGTGACGCTGGTCAGCTCAGCTGGGCTGCTGGAGAGACCCTGCCGGAGCACCTCAGCAGCCAGGGTACCCTTGAGTAAGAAGTTTCTAAGGCTCAAGCCCTGAGCCCATGATTCCTTCCAGCCTCATGAGGGTCAGTGTTTGACAGGGAAACCCACACTGTTATATATATATATATAACAGCACCGAGGCTCCTGGGTTCCCAGAGACTAACCCTGCAAGATCTGATGTGAAGGCAGTTGGCTCCAGAATGTACTGCTTGTCTTTTCATTGTCCTGCGTGGAGGGAGAGCTGTGTGTGTGTGTGTGTGTGTGTGTGTGTCTGTATCCTGACAAAGGGATAGAAGGGCTGGAAAGATGGCTTAGTGGTTAAGGCACTTGCCTGCAAAGCCAAAGGACCTAAGTTTGATCCCCTAGGACCCACATAAGCCAGATGCATAAGGTGGCGCATGCATCTGGAGTTCATTTGCAGTGGCTGGAGGCCCTGGTGCGCCCATTCTCTCTCTCTCTCCTTTCTCTCTCTGCTGTTTTCTCTCTCAAATAATAAATAAAAATAAGAATATTTTTTAAAAGAAGAAAAGAAAAAGGGATAGAAGCCAAGTATGGTGGTACACACTTTTAATCCCAACACTCAGGAGGCAGAGGTAGGGGGATCGCCATGAGTTTGAGGCCACCCTGAGACTACATAGTGAATTCCAGGTCAGCCTGGGCTAGAGTGAGACCTTACCTTGAAGAAAAAAAAGAAAGCAAAGAAAAAGAAGGGATAGAGTACTATTCTAAAATTTCCAGAGTTTCTTATGAGTCAAAGCCTTTGATTTTTTACTTCCAGTACTCTGCAGGTTAAAACTCAACCCTGGAGTGAGAGCCAGGTATGGTGGCAGTTAGAGGACTAGGATTCTGCCTAGACCTGGGTCTCTTCTTATATTTCTGCTTCTTGACACATCCAGAGCAAGACAGCACAGTGCTGATTCAGGTTTTTTTTTTTTTTCTTTGAGGTAGGGTCTCACTCTGGCCCAGGCTGTCCAGGAATTCACTCTGTAGTCTCAGGGTGGCCTTGACCTCGCCTGTCGATCCTCCTACCTCTGCCTCCCGAGTGCTGGGATTAAAGGCGTGCATGTGCCACCTCGCCTGGCTTCAGGTGTTTGTTTTGAGAGTCTATGTGCTCCTTTTCCTCAGAATGAAGTCAGGGTGGGGGACAGTCTGCAGTTCCACAAGGGAGAAAGTCAGTGAGTATGTGGCCCAGGAAAGAGGCAGGTGGGAGCCATCAGTCAACAGGGACGTAAGTGGCAGGTTAAGACAAAAGGTTCTTGTCCTTTCTCCTCACCCTGTTGCTGTAAGGGACAACTGTGTGTCTTGAGTCCTGTCCTGTACTTTGTCTCTGAGCTCTCCTCTGGGTTCTCCCTCTCGCATCATCCCTCCATTAAGGGGAAATGGCAGGGGCTGGAGAGATGGCTTAGCAGTTAAGCACTTGCCTGTGAAGCCCAAGGACCCCGGTTCGAGGCTCGATTCCCCAGGACCCACGTTAGCCAGATGCACAAGGGGGCGCACGCGTCTGGAGTTCGTTTGCAGTGGCTGGAGGCCCTGGCACGCCCATTCTCTCTCTCTATCTGCCTCTTTCTCTCTCTGTCGCTCTCAAATAAATAAATAAAAATAAAAACATTTTTTTTAAAAAGGGGAAATGGCAGTATTAGCCTCCTGACAATTTTTTGTTTGTTTGTTTGCTTTTGTTTTTTGAGGCTGACCTGGAATTCACTGTGTAGTCTCAGGGTGGCCTCGAACTCATGGAGATCCTCCTACCTCTGCCTCCCGAGTGCTGGGATTAAAGGTGTGCATCACCATGCCCCGGCTTCTCCTGACAATTATTTTGCTGAAAGGAGTTTTGAAACGTGGTTACTATGACGCCTTGCCTGGAGTAGCTAAGTCAGACAGCCACCTCCATACAGGGTCTGCCTTTACCTAACGCTTATTTTGGAGTTGCGGCAGGGTGACCTCTTGGGAGGTGACTTCCTCCCACAGCCTGCAGGAGCTCCAAGTCCAGCACATGCTGGTTTCCTGCTGGGGTGGAAGACAGGGACATTCCTGGACTGGTGTTTGGTAACTGGAGTCAACATGGCCCTAGAGATCGGGTGTCTGCCTTGGGTTTCAGGTGTATTAAATGGTTCCTGGGGCCGAATATCATTGCTAATGAAAAGGCTCAGGTCATGCTGCTGGTCCTCTGGGCTGTGGCTGATGGTGGTGATAATTCTTGGCACCCAGAGGCAGCCCTGTTTCCATTCAAGCATGTGACATTGGTGGACAGACAAGTTGGTACCTGATAGTAACCCATGAGGTGCTGGCTGGAGAGAGAGAACAGCTGCTGATTGCCAATAGGTATAGCTTGTTGTTGACAGACTGTGGGACCCCTCTGAGCTCCACAGTTGGTGGCGATTTCTCGTTTTGTTGGAACATTCGAGCTTAGTGCTGGCTCTTTGCCTTACCTCTCTGCTCCACTCTCTTTCCTCGCCACAGCCAGTAACCTCTCTACTTCCTAGAGTTCTTTCCATACCCCAGGCCGTGCCTCTGGGTTCCCACACTCATCCTTTCCTAAGGGAGATCCATAAGCCTTCAGCTAAAATTTCTTAAAGCTCTGATCCTGGTATGGGTTTTATACCTTACCTCATAGTGCTCACAGAATACTCTGACATTGGGCTTGTCACCTCCGTTGAACAGGTGAGGAAACTTGAAGCCAAGAGAGGTTAACTGATGTTCCTAAGACCATATATGCAATTAGTGGTAAAGGCAGGATTGGAACCAAACTCTGACCACCCACTATGTTCTTAATGTAGTTCCTGCCCTTTCCAGGGCCTTCCATGGAGATAGACAGCAGTGGAAAGGAGTGTTCTGCTTGGGTATTTCCTCCGGGTGCCTTCTCTCCTCCCCTTTTTTTTTTTTTGGTTTTCCAAGGTAGGGTCTCACTCTAGCCCAGGCTGACCTGGAATTCACTATGTATCTCAGGGTGGCCTTGAACTCATGCAATCCTCCTACCTCTGCCTCGCCAGTGCTGGGATTAAAGACGTGTGCCACCATGCCTGGCTCTTCCCCCCTTCTTTTTCCTCTTCATTCTTTGCTTTTTTTTTTTTTTTTTTTGGTGCCTCCCTCACCCCGCCCCAGTCTTCACGTCCACAGCTAGACTAGATGGATAGTGAGTCATCAGAGCAGCTCAGTAGTCAAGTGAGTACCAGACTGTCTTTCCTACCCTACCCCTGGACTCTAGCCCTGCCCTTGGTGCCCAGAGAAGGGTCTATCTATACTGTTGTCCCAGTCTGTGGTTGTACTGTCACCGTGCTCTGGCCCAACAATCCTAAAGACTGGTGCTGGAGGCTCCAGGGGCAAAGGCCATACAGCCAGGACTCAGCGGGGACAGAAGAGGCTTAGGGCTGCCTGGACCACAGACACATGGTGTGGGTGGCACCATCCACAGGCTTATCAGCGCCTGCTCTGCTGCTTAACTGAGGAGTTTTCTGTGCAATGTGTGTGAAATGGTCACATGGCAGGAAGCACACGTCTGCACTTGAGCCACAGACACCTGCACCTCCTCATGCTCTCTGGTGCAGGGACTTCATTCCTGGCAGTGTGCTTGTACAGAGCCAGAGACCTGAAAGCAAAACAGAGGCTGGAGAGGTAGCTTAGCGGTTAAGGCACTTGCCTGCGAAGGCTAAGGACCCATGTTCGGCTCTCCAGATCCCAGGTTAGCCAGATGTACGAAGGTGAGGCAAGCGCAAGGTCTCACATGCCCACTAGGTGGCGCAAGCGTCAGGCGTTCGATTGCAGTGGCTGGTGTGCCAATTCTCTCTCTCTCTCTCAAATTAAAAAAAAAAAATTAAAACAAAAGCAAAACAAGGGGACTGGAGAGATGGTTTAATGGTTAAGGCACTTGCCTGCAAAGCCAAAGGACCCTGGTTCAGCTCCTCAGGACCCATGTAAACCAGATGCACAAGGTAGCATATGTGTCTGGAGTTCATTTGCAGTGGCTGGAGGCTCTGGCATGCCCATTCTTTCTCACTACCTGCCTCCCTCTCTCTCTCTCTCTCTCTCTCAAATAAATACTTAAAAAAAGAAAGAAAGGAAAACAAAGCAAACTTGGTCAAACACAAAATGTGATTTCTGGCTGTTAGATGCTCCATGTCTAGAAGGTGCTGGAAGACAACAGCAGGAGGCAGTAAGGACAGGGAATGTTGTTCATGTCTTCCTCCAAATCTGGAAGTTGAGGCCCAGCAGCTTGGGGATCCACAAGGCAGGACTGGACAGTCACAGGCTGAGAATCCCTCAGCAGTCCTGTGGCGCTCTCAGATGTCACTAGGAATAACTAAGAGTACCTAGGGGCTAAACTTGGGGTCTTATCTGGAGCAACTGCAGTGTTAAGATTTGGCACCCTCGCCCCGACTCCAGCCAGCATGTTATGCCTCTCTGCTCCCCTCTGAACATTTTTTTCTCTTATGTTTCTCCTGTTATGATTTATGTGGAAGGGGAACTGTTGTTTTTTTTTTTTTTTAAAGAGACTATATTTTTTCAAGAGTTTTGTTGACCCAGCTTGAAGTGCTGGGCTTAATCAAGCCTGGAGCGACTCAAAGAACAAAGTGTTCTCTGAGAGTGTTATGGTGGCTTTCAGTAAGGGGTGCTGTAACAAAATGTGTTGGCTCACAAGCAGAAAACTGTATTGCTAATAGTATAGGAGGTTGGGATGTCCGAGATCAAGGTGTCAGCAGGTTCAGTGTCTGGTGAGGGCTTACTCTGCCACAAAGATGGCGCCTTCTAGCTGTGTCCTCCCATGGCAGGGGGCAAAAGGGGTTAGTAAGCTCTCTGAGGCCTCTTTTATAGGGCACTGATCCCATGCATGAGGGACCTGCCTACATGACATAATTAATACCCCCCCCCCCCAAGCTGCACCTCCCAACATCACTGCACTGGGGATTGTTTCAACATATGAAGAGAGAAGGGTCGGGGAGTGAATAAGAGAGAGAAGGAACACTCAGACCATGGAGTGGGCATGCCCCATGTGTACCCACTACCTGACTGCCTCAGAGTAAGTGTGAATGAAGAAGCAGCATCGTTCTTCAGCCTCAGAGGGCTCGAAGCCCTGGCTGAGCGAAGAGCATCATGGGTAGGTTTTAAATGATCACTTTTCCAGTCCTGACTCAGCTTCAGGATGTGGGCACGTGAGTAAGTTGGTCAGTCAATGCCTCACAATAACAAGACCTACGCCTTCCTACTGCATTGGGATCCTTTAGCTAAGGGCTGTGCAATAAAGACAAGAACCTCAGGGCGTGGTTCTGCCCAGAGACTGGCCAGAGAGGGTTTTAGTGTGCATAAGCCTTGGTGATCTGTGTGAGCCCTGAGAATTAGCATCTTTGAGTTCCTAACCTAGCCGAGAAGCAGTGGAGGGACGAGACTCTGCAGTCCTTCTGCAGCCAGGGCTCTTGGGTTTGTGGGCCTAGCTGCTTCCGGAGCCTTAGCTCAGCAGAGGGAAGGTAGGAGCGGGAATGGAAATGAGTCAGGTGCTCTTTTTACGTTGTTTAATGATGTCCCACAACCAACCTTAGGAAGCACGTGATATTCTCATTCTACAGATAAGAAATTGAATCTGAGAGAAATTATGACTTGCCTGTAGTCATTTAAGTAGTGCCAAAGCCACGATCTGAACATTCCTAACTCCAGTGCCAATCAGTGTTCTACGACTACACAGTGCTCTCGGGCTTTCCTCTAGCTGACACTC
The DNA here is from genome assembly GCA_036346955.1 of Dipus sagitta. Classification (NCBI taxonomy): domain Eukaryota; kingdom Metazoa; phylum Chordata; class Mammalia; order Rodentia; family Dipodidae; genus Dipus; species Dipus sagitta. The sequence goes on along the minus strand of CM070775.1, from coordinate 116,395,234 downwards.
CACCTCCCACAGTGCTACTGAAAATCTCTGTGTCGGGCTGGAGAGATGGCTTAGTGGTTAAGCGCTTGCCTGTGAAGCCTAAGGACCCGGTTCGAGGCTCAATTCCCCAGGACCCATGTTAGCCAGATGCACAAGGGGGCGCACACACATCTGGAGTTCGTTTGCATTGGCTGGAGGCCTTGGCGCACCCATTCTTTCTCTCTCTCTGCCTCTTTCTTTGTCGCTTTCAAATAAATAAAAAAATGAACAAGAGTAGCTAGAATTATATATAAAAAATCTCTGTGTTAGCTGGGCATGGTGGCGCACACCTTTATTTTATTTTTTAAATATTTTATTATTTATTTATTTGAGAGAGAGAAAAGACACAGGGAGAAAGAGAATGGGTGTGCCAGGGTCTTCAGCCACTGCAAATGAACTCCAGACACATGTGCCACCTTGTTCATCTGACTTATGTGGGTCCTGGGGAAGCGAACCTAGGTCCTTTGGCTTTGCAGACAAATGCCTTAACTGCTAAGCCATCTCTCCAGCCCGCCTTTAATCCCAGCACTCGGAGAGCAGAGGTAGGAGGATCACTGTAAGTTCGAGGCCACCCTGAGACTACATAGTGATTTCAGGTCAGCCTGAGCTAGAGTGAGACCCTACCTCAAGAAACAAAACAATATCTCTCTGTCCCATTCAAATAAGAGTCAGTAGATATAGGTAATCCAGGGTGGCTACATTTTATTTTTATATTATTATTTATATTTTTTAAAATATTTATTCATTTATTTGAGAGAGAGAGAGAAACAGAACATGAATATAGGCACACCAGGGCCTTCTACCACTGTAAATGAACTCCAGATGCATACGCCATTTAGTGTATCTGGCTTTATATGAGTTCTGGGGACTCAAACACAGGCCATCAGGCTTTGCAAAAAGTGCCTTTAACCACTGGGCCATCTCTCCAGCTCTATTATTTATATTTTTAAGGTAGCTACATTGAAGTGAAAAAGAGAAAAAAACATCCTTCTGGGGAATTCTAAAGCCGAGGATGTGCAAAGTGCACCTTTTAAAGGAGACCTCCCATGCTGCTCTTCTGGCACGTCAGGTGCAAAGCTCTTGTGCAGACGTAGCTGGCAAACTTAAGTATGTATGGGTCCCAGCCCTCGGGGGGCCTGACTGAAAGTCTGAAGTGGGGTTCTTTCTGACAAGTCCAGGATGGTGCTGACGCTGCAGGTGGGGGACACACGTTGAGAGCCGCTGTCCTAGGAGCTTGCTAGCCTCAGGTATGACCCGTGAAACTATGGCCTCAGCTTCACCGGAGGCTTGCTGGCGCTCCTCTGGTCTTATAGGACACCTACTGAATTCCATTCTGCAGTTTAATACAATCCTTGAGATTCATGTATACATCAACACTGCCTTAGAGGAGCCAGAATGAGCAAACACGGGGGGAATAGAGGTAGAATGTCTCTTCTTCCCATGGGTACAAAAGAAGCAAGAAAAAGAGGTTTGGGGCCCGGCATGGTGGCTCATGCCTGTAATCCCAGCACCCAGGAAGCTGTGGCAGGTAGATCACCATGAGTTCAAGACCAGTGTGGGCTACAGAGTGAGCTCAGGACAGCCTGGGCTACTGAGTGATACCTTGTCTCAAAAAGCCAGAAAGGGGGCTGGGGAAATGGCTTAGTGGTTAAGGTGTTTGCCTGAGAAGCCTAAGGACCCTGGTTCAATTCCCCAGGACCCACATAAGCCAGATGCACAGGGGCGCATGTGTCTGGAGTTCATTTGCAGTGGCTGGAGGCCCTGGCGTACCCATTCTCTCTGCCTTTTTCTCTCTCTCTTTCAAATAAAGAAATAAAATATATTTTTTAAAAAAGCCAAAAAGAGGGGTAGGAAGGGAAGAGGTAAGCTCAGTGTTATGGTGGGCACCCAGAAGGGTGAACAACTGACAGAAAAGATTTGGACAGGACAGATAACTTGTCCCTGAGTGGAGTTGAGGAAAGCCTTTGCCATAAAGCCATGCAGAGGCATTCTGGCGAGAGCTGGGGGTGAGGGGTGGGCATTCTGAAGCGGAAGATCTCAGCGGGGAGGGCAGTGGCTTGGGGATGTGATAGGGGAACACACATTGGAACAAAACAATAGCTGGCTGAGCAGCTGGAGGGCCCAGGAGAGAGCAGGAATCTCCAGGGCACTCAGTCCAGCCACTGCTTTGACTGTGTCCTGTAGGGCAGCAGCAGAGCAAACCAACCACCGCATGGAAGAGGGGAAGGGTCAGGGAGGGCCCAGGGCTCTGTGGTTCTGGGTCCTCCTGACAGGGTGGGTATGGTGGAAGGTCCACAGTGTGTGGGGACATAGAATAGGAGGAACGCGTGCTACCTGACGATCCGTGGGCTATTATTTATTTTTATTTATTTAAAGAAAAAGGGGCCGGGCGTGGTGGTGCACGCCTTTAATCCCAGCATTTGGGAAGCAGAGGTAGGAGGATCACTGTGAGTTCGAGGCCACCCTGAGACTACAGAGTGAATTCCAGGTCAGCCTGGCCTAGAGTGAGACCCTACCTCCAAAAGGGGGGCGCCGGGCGTGGTGGCGCACGCCTTTAATCTCAGCACTCGGGATGCAGAGGTAGGAGGATCGCTGTGAGTTTGAGGCCACCCTGAGACTACACAGTGAATTCCAGGTCAGCCTGGGTTAAAGTGAGACCCTACCTTGAAAAACCAAAAAAAAAAAAAAAGGGTGGGGGGGAATCCTTCAGACGATGTAGACTGTTCCTGCATATAGTCATCCACACGAATGGAACAAATAGAAGCATTTTTCTTCTCAGACATATTAAAACAAAATTATGAATGGTCAACAGGACCATGGTTGCAAGGCAGTGTGTGTATGGAATGGGAGAACCCCAGAATTCCCCCCAGCCTTGGCTTCTGCCCATGCGGTTAAGAGGTGAAGAGGTGAAAGGGAACGTAGCCCCTCCCCCTTCCCCAGCCTCCCCTTCCTCTTGCATGGAAATAATGAGTCTCCTTAATACTGGAGGCTTCTCTCTCAGTGGAGCCCTTCCTTAAGGACCCACAGGAGGTAGGAGGTGAGGGGAAGTTAAGGTTTCCATGACGAATTAACACATGAACAGAACTCCCCTCTCACTTCCCCAAGGGAAAGGGCAGCACGGGTTCTGGTGTCAAACAGCGCTATGTTTGAAATTCTGCTACATGCTCTGTCAGCCTCGGGCTAGTTATTTGCCTCTCAGGGCCTTTGTTTCCTCCTTGCTAATGTCTTTAAGGGCAGTAACCATATGTCATTTGTTCCCCCAAAAGTAGGGTCTCACTCTAACCCAGGCTGTCTTGGAATTCACTGTGTAGTCTCAGGCTGGCCTCAAACTCATAGCGACCCTCCTACCTTGGCCTCCTATGTGCTGGGATTAAAGGCGTGCACCACCATGCCGGGCCTTCTTTTTTCCCCCCCTGCTCTATCCACACTAAGAATTGTGTAGAGCACAGAGTAAGTTTCAGGAACAAAAGAAATAGAACCTTTTATTTCTCCCCTCTCCTTGTGACCGCTTTGTGTGAGGCTCTGTTCTTGAACGGGCTGGTGTGGGGATGAGGCTAGCTGTGTCATAAGAAAGACGTTTCGCTCTCGAAAGAAGGCACCCTGTCCTCAAACAAGGACTTGGCGTGCTGGGGAGAGGCCAATTCCTTGAAACTGTCCGGTGAGGGAGGACGCACATTGCTGCCTCCCACCAAGGCCAGGTGTCTCTCTCCTGGCCTCTCCTCTTTGTCGCCCTTTCTCTGTACGCAGGGAAGAATGCCATTTGGAAAAGTACAGCTCAGTAGATATGAATCAGCTTGGGCAGGCGAAAAATGATTCACATCCGACCAACTTGATTTAGTTCAGGTCATCCATTCTGAATCTTCTTCTCCCTTTTAATTAAATGATGATTAGTCTTGATGGTGGGAAGGGAGAGGCTGACTTTAATTTGTCCAGATTTGTGGAAAGCTGGGGACAAGAGGGATAAGGGGACATGTTTCCTACTTGGCAAAAGCCCTGATGCACTGGTGTTGGGGTTGTTGACACACTTGGGACCTTATGAGCTGGCTGCTCAGCCCGGTGATGGACAGTCCAGAGCCCTGCCTTTCCCGCGTCCCCCAGCTAAAAACTGTGGCTCATGATGCCCCTCATGCCTGCCCCCCAGAGACTACACGCACACTTCGAGTTAATTACCCTACTAGACACGGCTCCTGAATCACTGGGCACCGTGCCTGGGCACAGCTGGGCACTGGGAGAAGCACGCGGATCAAAACATCTCCCCTCATCTTTCAGCACTACAGTTCAGCCCGTCACTGCTGATGGCCCTGACTTCTCTTACTGTAAATTTCCTCGGATGCCTCAGCCCTGGATGGTTCTGCTAGATCCTTACATTTCCTGTGACTTTGGCAGCATAACCTGAGGACTCTTGACTTCCTGTGCCCTCGCCAGGGACATGGCATGCTGTTGGCTCTTTTCTTTGGTCACTGAACACCCCTCGTGTGCCCCTGGTACCTGCCAGGCCCTGCACTAGGTCAGATTGATAGCAGCGGCTGAGAATGCAGGCAACTGTGTGAGAGCACTCGTAACGTCTCCACTTCCTTTTTCAAAAAGTTCGCTTATTTATTTATGAGATAGAGAGACAAAGAAGGAAGGAAGGAAGGAAGGCAGTGAGCGAGCATGTCAGGGCTTCTAGCCACTGCAAATAAACTCCGGATGCATGCGTACTTTGTGCATCTGGCTTACATGGGTCCTGGGGAGTTGAACCTGGGTCCTTAGGCTTTGCAGGGAAGCGCTTTACCCACTGAGCCATCGCTCCAGCCCTTTTAAAACAAATTTTAAATTTTCATTCATTTATTTATTTGTGAGAGACAGAGAATGGACATCTCCACTGTTTACTACTTGAGGAAGCAGAGGCTTAGAGAGTCATCGTATAGCTGTGAGTTAATCCCTAGTCAAAGCTCTAGACACTTTGAGTCCGTTTGGGAGCTAGAGTAATAAAAATGGTTGCTTACCTCATGTCATCTCTGTCACATTAGACCAACAGGAAGTCCCTTCCATATGAACACCGTGGGCCTTCGTAGCCTGCTCTTAACTTGCCTGCTTGCTTTCTGCAGGTGTTGACTTTAAGATGAAGACCATAGAGGTAGATGGCATAAAAGTGCGGATACAGATTTGGTGAGTTGGGTAGTATGAGGAGACAGGTAAGGGAGGGTGGATCGGGGCTGCTCCTCCTTGGCGGCCACTGTGATGTGTGAATCTGGGATGACTGCACGCATACCTCTGCAAGAAGTGAAGTCAAAACCCCAGCCCTCTATTTCTTGTTCCTTTGAGCCTTAATCTCAACAAATTTGGGGCTAATCAGAAGTCCCCAAAGGGCAGGGATTAGGCGGGATTGGTGAGCTAATCCCTGTGGGTTGATTTTAGAAGTGGGCTTTACCTTGGAGCCCTGCCCTTAACACTGGGGAAGGATGAGCAGGACTGGCTAGAGCGCCTCAGTACTTGCGTAGTGCAGTCTCCACAAGTGGCCACCAGGGGTCGCTGTCGTTCTCTGCCCTAAAGGTCTAGAAAGCACTCTGTCTTTGCCAGTTTGTGGTGCAACCTATCCCAGAATGCTAAAGACACCACCTTCATAGGTCCCATAGGCACTGGGGGTGTGACAGGATCCTTCCACCTAGTCAAGTCCAGTCACATGGCTAAATTCTAGAGAGCCGTCCAAGGGCAAGTTACATTTGTGGGTCCTGGTGCAAATACATTCGTCAGGACAGGGCAAAGCCTTCCTTGCCTTACTATTGGCCAGAACCGGGGACCAGGCCTCTCACTGGAAAAGTCAGGTATATTCAGATCTCCTTGGGAATCAGAGCACAACTGACTTTTCATCATGCAGCTCCCTAGGTTTTCCTGCAAGGGTTCAGGTGTTCCCAGTTCCTGCTCTGCCCTCACCATCCACCCCGTCCCCCCAGGGTCTCTTCTCTGAGCCACTGGCTTGCTTTCTATTGCAGGGACACAGCCGGACAGGAGAGATACCAGACCATCACAAAGCAGTACTATCGCCGGGCCCAGGTGAGCCACCATTTTCAGGGATAGAGGTGGGAAGCTGTCACCCACACCTTGCACTCTGCATGTCTGAGATGCCTGCAGCACTAGACCCTGAAGTGGCGCCCTCAGATTGCCTGCTAGGGCGTCTCATTTCTCACTCCTCAGTGATTCACAGAGCAGTTACTACAGGTGGGGTTCCTCAACATCACCCCAGATTTCCCTTCACCTACCACGCTGGGCATAAGCATGGGATGGTTTCCACCCGAGAGTTCTCTGATGGGTCTAGGAAGTGGCATCTGTGGGCATCTGTGAGAGAAGAAAACTTTTCTGGATGCTGAAGGGTCCTTATGCTTAGTAGGGAGAATGGGCCCCAGCATGTAAGGATCACCCATCTAGCTCCATGACTATTCACTGTGTGTGTTTCCCTCCCCCATCTCCCTTTCTTTCTTCTTCTTCTTTTTTTTTTTTTTTTTTCTCTCTTTCAGGGAATATTTTTAGTCTACGATATTAGCAGTGAGCGCTCTTACCAGCACATCATGAAGTGGGTCAGTGATGTGGACGAGGTAGGAGACACCACCTCACTGATGGGGAGTGGGGTAGGGCGTCACAGGGAAGGGCAAGACAAGGGCCAGATGGGAAGGGCTGAAACTCGCAGGGTTGGCGGGGAAACCCTGCTTTCCACAGCCTTGGATAAAGACCTCTGGGTAAGTCATGTTCAGGGCGCTGAAGCTCCGAGCAGGCCCCACGAGCAGCTTCCTGCCTGAAACTGCAGGACCAGGTGGAATTGCAAGTCTGGGCTTCTAGACCTGGCCATGTGCATTGTGGAGCATTGGCAAGCCATTTGAACTCCCTGGGTCCCCAGTCCCTCCCCTCATTCAACAGCTCCACTGTCCTTTGCAGCTCCAGACACTACTTGTTCAATACAATGAGTTGTCAGATTAGCCAATGTCTTCTACTCTCTTGGAGTCAGCTACAATATGGCCATCCGCTTATGTGTCACAGAAACATCCCAAGACACCCAGTCCCTGGACTACAGTGGATATCAGACAACTGCAGATAGCAAACCCTTTATGTTCTGTTTTTTTAATATATATTCCTGTGACAAAAAATTATGTTAGGCACAGTAAAAGATTAGCAACAACAATGGCAGAATAGAACAATTATAATGCTTAATTTTGTACTTAATATTTTATTATTATTTACTTTTTTTTTTTTTTTTGGTAGGGTCTCACTGTAGCCAGGGCTGACCTGGAAATTAACTATGTCATCTTAGGCTGACCTCCTACCTCAGCCTCTCATGTACTGGGATTAAAGGCATGCACCACCATGCCCAGCTCTTTGTACTTGTTATTATTATTATTATTTTGGTTTTTCAAGGTAGGGTCTCACTCTATCTCAGGCTGACATGGATGGAATTCACTTTGTAGTCTCAGGGTGGCCTTGAACTTGTGATCCTCCTACCCCTGCCTCCCGAGTGCTGGGATTAAAGGCGTGCACCAACATGCCCAGCTCTTTGTATTTAGCATTTTTAGAACATGTTTGACTGCAGATAACTGAAATTATGGGAAACAACCACAGAGTGGGGTGGGGGCTCCTATACTCTGGGAACCTGCCACCGGCAACCTGTCAACCCACTCAGTCCCTAGGGCTCTTAAGCATGGTGGTGGTCTAGGGACCAGTGGAGGTAGTGTGGGGAGATGGAAAGGAAGGGGGGTGTTCACTGGCAGGTGTGCTTACCTTCTGTCCCTAGTACGCGCCCGAAGGCGTCCAGAAGATCCTCATTGGGAACAAGGCTGACGAAGAGCAGAAGCGGCAGGTGGGAAGAGAGCAGGGGCGGCAGGTAGGTGAGGCCACCCCCCAGCTCCCGGCGGTACGTTCTGGGCACGTCTTGAGAGAAGGGACCCGGGAGTGTGCTCACCAGCGTTAGGTCCTCCCACGTATTCCACGGCAAGCACCCTCGGACACGGGGAGCTTGTCCTTGAGACTTGTCCCCTCTGTCCTCCCGGACAGTGATCAGGGATCTCTATGGAAACCAAGACTCCTGAAACAACAACTCCAAGTCACCCAAAACAGGATTACCCTCTGGGTAAGAAATCATCTCTGTGCCAGTGACAAGGAAGTACTTGAAGTTGCTGGCACCTTCTTCAGCGGCATCTATGTGTACCTGCTGTTTTGAAGTTCGGAAAGGGACATCCCCTCCACCCCCCTCCATGCCTCAACATACTGACTCCTTAGGCTGGCCAGAGGTAGGAGGGAAAGAGGGGACGCAGGGCCATCCCCGGTGGAGAAGGCACGGGACAGAGAGGGCCAGACGGTGCTGAGTGACACTGAAGCACATGGGGATACTGTGCTCCCAGAGGACAGAAAGATTGATGTTCCGAGACAAGACTTGTCCACCCACTCTTGAGGGCCTCAAACGTTTCTCTTCCTCTCCAGTCAATAGCGTTCCATTAGCTCTTAAAGCAAAATTGAAAAATGTGAAAGGAGAGGCAAGTCCTGGAAGAATAACAGTTTTTATTGAGTCTGTACATGTGTCACTGTGCTAAGTAAGTGCTCTTGACGGGTGACCTCATTTTAATCAACCCACAACCCCTAATCACAGACACTACACCATTCCCCAGCTTAGAGCAGTCACTTGTTCAAGGTCTTACAGCCGTCAGGTGGTAACACTGATGTTTCAATCCGGGTCTCTTGAGCCCGGAAGTCCATGTCTCTCACTTATACACCCCATCGTGATGTCTTTGTGTCCTGACGGTGCGTGTGTTGGGAGGCAGAGGGGCCTTGGATGAATGGGGTGTACTATGTCTTAGAACAGAACTCCCGGTTTCCTCTGAGAAGTGTTGAGTTCCGAGACATCGCCTCAACACAGCAGTATGTGCGGTGGCAGAGTATGTGCCAGGTGGTGGGGCCACTTCCCTTCCCTCACTGACTCTCTTTCAGAAATGCCCTTGTCTTGCAGCTAGCTAAGGAGTATGGCATGGACTTCTATGAAACAAGTGCCTGCACCAACCTCAACATCAAAGAGGTGAGAGCACTGGGGACCAGTGGCCAAGTCCAGCAGAGTGGGGAGGTGAGAAGACATGGCAGACAGTGGCCAAGATAAGACACGACCCACCCACCCCCGGCAGTTGCAGGGTGGGCAGCGGCAAGCAGAGCAGGGGACCCTCGACTGACTTGTGCTCCTTGACTCCCCAGTCCTTCACGCGTCTCACGGAGCTGGTACTGCAGGCCCACAGGAAGGAGCTGGATGGTCTCCGGACACGTGCCAGCAATGAGTTGGCACTGGCAGAGCTGGAGGAGGAGGAGGGCAAACCAGAGGGCCCAGCAAGCTCCTCGAAGACCTGCTGGTGCTGAGGGTCCTACGTGGGGAAGCCTCACACGTCCCCCTTCCCTCAGGAGGCCTGTGGCAACAGGGGAGCCTGGGCTTTGCCCACTACTGTCCTCTTGTTCGGTGACCCTGTTGAAAATCAGTAGCTGCGCCTCCCTGCTCCTGGCCCTGAGAGCAGCCTCGCTGTGGTCTCCGAGCGGCCTCTGCCCCAACCCTCTACCCCGGAGTGGCAACCCTCAGCCTGTTTCCTCAGCCGCGGGCCTGCTGTGACCACAGTCTCACCACCCCTAAGCATCCGGGACAGTGGCTGGGTCTGGGAGTCTAGGCCACTTAAAGATTCCTCCTTTCCCAGTGCATCTTGTCTCCTCTCTGCTGCTTCTCTTCTTCCCAGTCTTTCTCCCTCCCCTTCCCTGCAGTGTGTTTTATATGACAAAAACTCCTCCTCTTCCTCTTCCACCTCCTCTGCCTGTGCGTCCTGCTGTGTGACTGCCTTCCTTCCTAACTGTCGAAGGGAATGGACCCAGACTCATGGGATGTTCCATCCTCTGCTCCAGGGAGGATGCCCTGCCCTGCTGTATGGGTGGGCTCAAAGGTTAAGGGTGCTTCTTCCTCCCCACCCTGCCCCGTGCCATGGGCTTGCCCCCCCCCCCCAGTGACCTGAGGTAGAAAGAAATACCGCCAGGTGGTCCGCCAGCCTGAGCTGGCCTACCTCTGCTCGCTGTGTCCACCTGAGCTTTGGCCTTGCTTGGCTGTCCACATGCCTCCGTAGGGAATTGAGCTCAGAGGCAGGCACTTCGGAGAAGAAGAAGAAGAAGAAAAAAAAAAAAAGATGGGTGGCAGAGATAAAAAGTCACCTCCATTCTCTACCTCCCATGTAGTGGGTACACACCTGGGCTCCTAAACTTAAAGACGGGGACTAAAGCCTTTGGGCAGCATAGGGCAAGGGGAGCCCCGGGAGCCCTAGGACTAGGGACACTGTTCAGGCAACCGTTCACTCTAGAGGGGGTGCACACAGAAGTGAAGGAGTAGCTCCTAGATGTCAGGGACAGCAAGAGTGGTCATGCAGGCCAGGGACAGCACTGCGCACAACAGGGGATGTGGTAGCAGTGGGGTCCTCTTCCCTTGCTTGTGTACGAAGAGCAGGGGGGATGTGACCATGCCACTCTGACTGAGTCCAGCCTTTTGCAGTCAAGAAGTTCCTGGGCCCCAGAGTTTATGGAGCAAAGGACAAAGACATTATGGGAAGAGAGAAAGGCAGCCATGGCTAGAAGTGCTTGGTGCCATTCTCTTCCGCCTTCAAGGTGACACAGGGCTTGCCAACTGCAGTATAGCTACTGAGGTAGGGGAAAGGACATCTTCCTCCAGGGTTCTGTGCTCAGGAAGTTTCTTTAGCCTCAGTGACCCAAGAGGAGCTTGAAGGAGGCCCCTTCACGAAGGAACAAGTCAACTACGGGCCCACTGGGTTCCTCCTCACCTTCCCAAGGTGGGAGAAGCCTGGGTAAGAGGACATTCCCAAGTTGCACCGCACGGGTGGGGCCGGGGCTGGAGCCAAAGCAAAGAACTGGGCACCAACTGAGCAGGCCCCAAACCCAGGACACATGCATGTGAAGACAAGGAGCCCCACATTCCTAGTCCTCAACAAAACAAAAACAAAAGAGGTAGGGATAAATCCCTGGACATTTCTTCCTGACTCACCAACTCAGGAGATGGTGGCTCAGAATTTCAGAATGGAAGACGGCACGGTGGAGGGAGAGGACAGCAGGACTCGTGGCCTATCACTGGCTGATGGGGAAGGCAGGGAGCTGGCTCCAGGATGGCGACACGGCAGGCCGAGGCTGCTTCCTTGAGGACTGCCTCCTGGGTACCAAGACCTACGCAGCAGCGTCACATGGGACGTGAGCAGGCCGGTCACGACTGCCCTCCTCTGGGGACCTGCGAGAGAAAGTGTACCGGGTACTGGCCCAAGCCTGTGGGCTGGTGTTGTTGCTGCCCCTGAAGGTCAGCAGAGTGCCACAGTCTTGCTGTCCTGGCTTCTCAGGAAAGGACTTTTTTTTTTTTCTTTTTAAACTGTACCCTAAGGGTTCTAGAAGGGAGAACATGGAATTGAGATTCTATGGACTCTTCACAAGCGCCAGAGCTTGGAAGGAAACTGGGATTCTGGGGTACACCTGGGCTCGCTAGGTTCCACAGCCAGCCTCTCACCCCAAACGCCAGTCCAGGAGGCAGCCTGGGCTGTGTCACTAGGCCTAGACTGTTCAGCAGGCTCCCTCCTGGCCTGTCTTCTCACTACTGCCCCTTGCCCGTTCCTTGAAACTCGGCCCGCCCCTGGCACACCACCTGCTCCTGAGCCCCACCATCTCCCTGTGACGGGTGAACTTTGTGTACTGTGTCTTGGGTCCATTATATGAATTGTGAGCAGGGTCCATCTATTTTAAACACAAATGTTTACAAAATAAAGAATATTTCAAACCATAAATGTGTCTGCCTATATGAATCCCAGGGAACAGGCATCCCTGGGGACCACTGAGAGGGAGGAAGTAACGTGATAAAAGAGGCCCCAGAATCTTAAAGCAAAAGTCAAATGAGCTGGGCGTGGTGGCGCACGCTTTTAATCCCAGCACTTCGGGAGGCAGAGGTAGGAGGATTGCCGTTGAGTTCGAGGCCACCCTGAGACTACAGAATTAATTCCAGGTCAGCCAGAGCTAGAGTGAGACACTACCATGAAAAAACAAAACAAGCAAACAAAAAAGCAAGTGACAGTTAAAATGAACTTTGTCTTCTTAGGGCCACTAGCAGGAGAGCCCAGGGCAAAGGCCTTGTTGCCCCGAGCAGTGGGTTTACAGCTCAGAAACAGGGTTAGCACAGGCACTGGGAGTATGCCCAACAGGCTTCTCTGGGAGAGGGAGAAGCTGAGCATGTGAGGGTCTTTAAAGCCAAAATAGTGTCATCTGGTTCAGGTGCACAAGGGGGGCTCTTCCTGAAGGCATGTGGAAGGAGTGAGTACTCTCTGATTTGTGATTGGATGCCCCATGGCAGCAGAAGCCAACCTGCATGGCAGGAAGACTCTAGTATTTAACACTGTGATTTTTTATTTTTATTTTTTTATTTGACAGAGAAAGAGGGAGAGAGAGAAAGAGAGAATGAATGGGCGTGCTAGGGCCTCCAGCCAGTGCAAACCAACTTCAGACATGTGTGCCCCCTTGTGCATCTGGCTAACGTGGGTCCTGGGGAATTGAACCTGTATCCTTTGGCTTTGCAGGCAAACACCTTAACCGCTAAGCCATCCCTCCAGCCCACACTGTGCTTTTGATGAAGGTGAATGGGGTATGGATAGAGGAGGGAAGGAGTGACACAGGCAGGGCAACAATAGTCTTAAAATCCTAACTGCATTTTATAGAGCATTTGAGAAACTTCTTCCCCCTGTACTAACAGTCACCACATGAGAGAGGAAGGGTGGTTATCTTTATACAGATAAGGAAACAGGTGTGCAGATCTTCAAAGATTTGCCGAAGGGCCCCCAAGTAGGTGGCAGAATTATAGCATAAACCCTTGCAGTATCTGCAGGGCAAATCTTTGGCATCTCTATTTAGGAAAATCTGTATGAGCAATTCTCTCCAGTCAGAACCGAGAACCACCCACTTAGGCTTTTCTTCCAGAACAATCACTCCCCTGCAGAAAGACATAAGAAGTGCATGCCCAAAGTTATAAGCTTCTGGAAGGTGCAGCCAGTATGAGGCAAAGTTAGACACAGGTATTTTAGAAACACTTTAGGAACATCAGTTTTACACAACTGTGGGAGGTGAGAACACAGGGGGACCCCCTAAGGGCCCTGAGAGAAAAGGAAGGGTATGTAGGCACTCAAGACTCCTGCGGCCTGCCTGAAGAGGGCTTGCAAAGGAACAGTGAATAAGGTATCTTTTCATTTAAAAAAATACTTTTATTTATTTATTTGCATGTAGAGAGAGATAGAAGAGAGACACGGAGAAGAAAGAATGGTCACGCCAGGGCCTCTAGCCACTGCAAACGAACTCCAGATGCATGCACCACCTTGCGCATCTGGCTTACGTGGGTACTGGAAAACCGAACCTGGGTCCTTAGGCTTTGCATGCAAACACCTTAACCACTAAGCCATCTCTCCAGCCCTGAATGAGGTATCTTTGGCTCAGGGTACTAGGAGAAGCTCTAGACAGGCAGATAAGCCTGGCAAGTTAATATTGGGATTTCACCCATGTCAGTGCCAACTCTGACTCAATGGCTTGGTAGAGACATTTATTAGTTTCATCCAAGGACTCTGTCCAGTTCCAGCTGGGGACATACTTCACTCAGTACTTAATGTCATCCTTTGTGGTACCAAGAAAAAAAAAATCCCATTCCTGCTTAGATAATTGGAAACCTGTTTTCAGGGAGCAGCCAGCTGAGACATATGGTTCCCATGTACTTAACCATGGAACAAGCCACAGGACAGAAAAGCTGGGCGCTCCCTGGTGAGTAGCTTTTCCACCTCTCAACAAATCATATTCTCAAGACCAGCTGCTCCCCACCTAGCTTACCCTTTGTTCTAGGAGACAGTTCCCAGTGGATGTGTTCTGTGAATACACTCTGGGAAATTTTCCTTTGCCTTGAAACTTCACTGTAAAATCCTAAAGCCAGGGAAAGCCCAATTGTTAGTTTTACTAATGGAGAAATCAAGTATTTTTAATGTATTTGTTTAGTTGGCAATGCTTAGGAGGATGAAGTGGCACGAGGGTCTTTTCAGTTGCTGTGGAGGTGGCACTTTGAATCAGATGTTCTCCATAGACAAGTGTTTTAGGTGCTTGGTCCCCAGCTGGGAGCAATTCGGTAGATGGAGCCTTGCTGGAGGAGTTGTTTCTGGGGCCTGACTTAGGGATGTTATAGCCATCTCCCCCTTGTCAGAGCTCGGCTCTCTCTCCTGCTACTGTTTTCCACCTGCTGTGGCAGAGGTGATGTCCCGCCTCTGCTCATGTCGTGTTTTCCTTGCCATCAAGAAGCTTCCCCTTCAGACTGTTAGCCAAGATAAACCCTTTCCTCCCGTCAGCTGCTTTGGGTCTGGTGTTTTGCCCCAGCAACGGGAAGGTAACAAGAGCGTCCTTCCAGGGATGTGCTCCTGTGACAGTCCTTACAGGTCCTGAGCTGTCCTGCAACACACTGATAGCTGGCTCTGAAGACATCTTATAACATCTGTGTCTCGAGGTTGCTTCTCCTCCCAGCACACTTCCTTCTGTAGGAAGCCAGCCACATAAGCCCCTCTTTAAAGTCCTGTGGAACAAACCTTTGTCGGAGAGGGAACTAGGTTCGACTCATCGACTCTGAATGTGCGTACCTGTACTGAGACTCATCCTTATGATTATCCCAGCAATAGCTCTATCCTCATGACTGGTGTGTGTGTGTGTGGGGGGGGGTATATGAGGTGGAGGTTATAACAGGAGATGGCACAGTGCAGGGACAAAGACAGGACAAGGAACACCACTCTCTGGAAAACTTAACTAAGACAAACATCATACCATCGCTTTTGCCTGACTCAAGCCGAGGCTCAGAAAGTCACTGCTTCTAGAAAATGACACATTTTCCTCCTAAGGGTTCCTTTGATTTTTTTGCTTGTAAAAAAAATCAACTGCCAAAGAGAAAAATGTAAAAAATAATAATAATAAGTAATAGTGTATCTATTTCAGTGGTCATCTGAGTCAGGTGGACACCAGTCCCAAGTCTCTTCAGTTTTCAGCCCCCGGCTCACTCTCACAGCTCAAGTGCATGTGAAATCACCTGTGCCTGGTGAAAACAGCTTGCTGCGGCAGGCAGAAGTCAATCTTGCATGCCTGCCTCCCTCCCTCCCTCCCTGGTTTTCCTCCCCATCTGACCTTTCGGGCTCTGGTTTCCAGCGCGGAGTGAATTATTTACTTCTGCTCATAGATATCAAGTTGGTCCTTTCCAGGTTGCCAACAGGGTGGGGCAGGAGGTGGCTTTGTTGAGTCTGTGGGGAGGAGGAGCAATGTTTTTGTTCAAACAGCACATACAGGTGGGTGCCTGTTTCTGCTAAGTCATCCTGGAACTGCTCAGAGGCCCTTTGTGAGAGACCCTTTCTGTCCTGCCTGGCTCCTCCTCCCCGCTAGCCCTTTGATAACCCTTCAAGCAGGCTGAGCAGGGCTCATTCTGCGCATCACCATGGCTTACATCGCCAAGTCCTTCTACGATCTCAGTGCCATCAGCCTGGATGGGGAGAAGGTAGATTTCAACGCGTTCCGAGGCAGGGCAGTACTGATTGAAAATGTGGCCTCGCTGTGAGGCACCACCACTCGGGACTTCAACCAGCTCAACGAGCTGCAATGCCGCTTTCCCAGGCGCCTGGTGGTTCTTGGCTTCCCTTGCAACCAATTTGGACATCAGGTGAGGAGTCCCTGGGGTGGTGCCCAAGGAGTTGGTTGATGTATCTCATAGGATAAGGGAGGGAGTGAACGACTATGTGTGTTGGAGCGTTTGTAACTGAGGAGCACAGTTCCTCAATCTAGGTCCAGGTGCATCAAATGGGAGCAGACTTTTTATTCATTTATTTGAGAGAAAGGGGGGGGGGGCAGAGGCAGAGAGAAAGAGAGAATGGGCACGCCAGGGCCTCCAGCCACTGCAAACGAACTCCAGATGCGTGTGTCCCCTTGTGCATCTGGCTCTATGTGGGTCCTGGACAATCAAACCAGTGTCCTTAGGCTTTGCAGACAAATGCCTTAACCACTAAGCCATTTTCCCAGCCTGGAGTAGATTTTTTTTTTTTATGAGGTTAAATTTGAGAGTGAGGGTGTAAATTTTTTTTTAACCTTTTTATTTTAGTTTATTT